>JBBDGP010001043.1:0-327500 GCA_037952835.1 Lithobates septentrionalis
GAGACAGGGACAGGTGCTTTGGGGTGGGGGGGCCGCAGGGCTACCCCTCCCCCAAAGCACCCACCCCCCATGTTGAGGGCATGCGGCCTGGTATGGCTCAGGAGGGGGGGGGGGGGCGCTCGCCCGTCCCCACCCCCTTTCCTGACCGACCGGGCTGCGTGCTCAGATAAGGGTCTGGTATGGACTTTGGGGGGGACCCCACGCCGTTTTTTTTGGTGTAGGGGGTTCCCCTTAACATCCATACCAGACCGAAGGGCCTGGTATGCCCTTGAAGGGGGAACCCACGCCATTTTTTCATTTAAAATTTGGCGTGGAGTTCCTCCTCAAGATTCATACCAAACAGTGCCGGGCATTGGCGGGTATCCGAGTCGGATCCCCGTGCTTGTCGCTCATTGGGAAAGGAAAAATCATTTTTCCTTTCCCGATGAGCAGCTTGGCGCTGTTATCCGCAGCTCACACAGTGCACTCCGTTACCTGCGGTTATGTGCGGATAGCTGCGATAAATCGCTCCTGGACGCAGTCAATTCTATTTTTTCTATCCACACAGAACCGCATGTATCTAATTCGCAGCTAAACGCAGTGTGTGAATGGGGCCATAGGAAAGCATTGTGTGCTTTAAGCTGCGGTAGAAAATCCGCAGCTAAAAGCACCATTCTAGCTGTCCATGTGAAAGGGGCCTAAGGGAAACAGTCACTTTCTCTACTGATTTCTACTCTCCTATCCTTCTCATTTGCACCTCTGAGGAACACAGCAGTAGTTGGGTATACAATAAGCCAGTGTCCCTTTGTCTTGGCTTAATGACCCCATATATATATATATATATATATATATATATATATATATATATACACATACACACACACACACATTATAAATATACACAATTCTATGTATGCATGTACACTGCTCAAAAAAAATTTAACTGATCACTTTGAAAACACATCAGATCTCAATGGGGAAGAATAGCATGCTGGATATCTATACTGATCCGGACTGTGTAATGTGTTAGGAACGAAAGGATGTCACATTGTTTAATGGAAATGAAAATCATCAACCTACAGACGTCTGAATTCAAAGACCCTCCGAAAATCTAAGTGAAAAAATTATGCA
This sequence comes from Lithobates septentrionalis, assembly GCA_037952835.1. Taxonomy (NCBI): domain Eukaryota; kingdom Metazoa; phylum Chordata; class Amphibia; order Anura; family Ranidae; genus Lithobates; species Lithobates septentrionalis. The sequence goes on from JBBDGP010001043.1 coordinate 1,111, forward strand.
GCAGGCTAGTCTATTTGGCTGAAATTTCATTGCAGCAACTCAAAATGGTACTCAGTAGTTTGTATGGCCCCCACACGTTTGTGTGCATGCCCGACAACGTCAGGGCATGCGCCTAATGAGACGGCGAATGGTGTCTTGGAGTATTTCCTCCAAGATCTGGACCAGGGCATCACTGTGCTCCTGAACAGAGGTGCAACCTAGCATCGTCAGATGGACCGAAAAGAAAGTCCCAGAGGTGTTCTATTGGATTTAGGTCAGGCGAGCGTGGGGGACATTCAACGGTATCAATTCCTTCATTCTCCAGGAACTGGCTGCATACTCTCGCCACATGAGGCAGGGCATTGTCATGCACCAGGAGGAACCCAGGACCCACTGCACCACTGTAGGCTCTGACAATATGTCCATGGATTTCATCCCGATACTCAGTGGCAGTCAGGGTGCCATTGTCTAGCCTGTCGAGGTCTGTGCGGCCCTCCATGGATATGCCTCCCCAGACCATGACTGACCCACCACCAAACAAGTCATGCTGAACAATGTTACAGGCAGTATAACGTTCTCCACCGCTTCTTTAGACCCTTTCTCGTCTATCAGATGTGCTCAGGGTGAACCTGCTCTTATCTGTGAAAAGCACAGGGTGCCAGTGGCAGACCTGCCAATTCTGGTGTTCAATGGCAAATGCAGCTCCACGGTGCCAGGCAGTGAGCACAAGGCCCACTAGAGGACATCAGGCCCTCAGGCCACCCTCATGAAGTCCGTTTCTGATTGTTTGGTCAGACTTTCACACCAGTGGCCTGCTGGAGGTAATTTTGTAGGGCTCCAGCAGTGCTCACCCTGTTCCTCCTTGCACAAAGGAGCCGATAATAGAAGAAATGGTCGCACTCCATACTGGATCAAAATGTTTATTCAGAACATCCAAAGTGTTGACAAAAGACATTTATTTTGTATTTTTAGGTGATCTTATCCTTTAAAGAACACCTTTTTTTTTTTTGCTTTTTGTTTTTTTGTACCTGCAGCAATTTCAGAGTTGAGGCTACAATAGGAAGAATGGAAAGGTGGTAAATCATTAGATCAATTGACCCCGCACAGCAGAAACTGAATAGCCGTATTTCTAATAGTCTAACCTGACAGCAGCAAAACGAGACTTTTTTTTTTTTTTTTTTTTTTTAAAGTGATCCTCAACACTAGTAATGGTGGCTGCATTGTAGTCACACAGTCATGCCTTTTAGATGTGAATCTTTTCACTAGAAGATGCTTTTCAGCAACTGCACAAACAATAGATATAAAGGGACTTTCAAATATGCACCTCAAAGTCAATGAATCAACATAGAACCCATATATACTGTATATTATATATAATCAATATTATCTCTCAATTGTATTAATCCCAAGGTGGTATTTCAAGTATAGATAGGCAATAGTAAACTACACTTACTTACAAGAGGTTTATATACTTGAAAACTCCCACCTTGGGATTTATAGCATTAAGAAATACAGGTTTGGCATTATCTTTCCTTTTCTAATTGACTGGGAGGGAGGAGGGAGGAGGGAGGAGGAGGAGGAGGAAAAGAGAAAGAGAAAGAGAAAGAGAAAGGAGGAGGAGGAGGAGGAGGAGGAGGAGGAGGAGGAGGAGGAGGAGGAGGAGGAGAGGAGAGAAAAGAGAAAGAGAAAGAAGAGAGAGAGAGAGAGAGAGAGAGAGAGGGAGGGAGGGAGGGAGGAGGAGGGAGGAAGGAGGAGGAGGAAGGAGGAGGGAGGAAGGAGGAGGGAGGAAGGAGGAAGGAGGAAGGAGGAGGAGGGAGGAGGGAGGAGGGAGGAGGGAGGAGGAGGAGGAAAAGAGAAAGAGAAAGAGAAAGAGAAAGAGGAGGAGGAGGAGGAGGAGGAGGAGGAGGAGGAGGAGGAGGAGGAGGAGGAGGAGGAAAGAGAAAGAGAAAGAGAAAGAGAGAGAGAGAGAGAGAGAGAGAGAGAGAGAGAGAGAGAGAGAGAGAGAGAGAGAGAGAGAGAGAGAGAGAGAGAGAGAGAGAGAGAGGAGAGAGAGGGGAGAGAGAGAGAGAGGGAGAGGGGAGAGAGAGAGGGAGAGGGAGAGGGAGAGAGAGATCTATGTAGCTAGGTGATGGTTAGGAGTTTGTTGGGCGTTTGTTTCCCCCCCTTATTTCCTCACCATCGTATATGGGACAGTTATGAGCGAAATTCTGTCTTTATGATATAATATATGGAAGGTAGGGTATCATGTATGTTGGTCTATTCTTATGCATGCTCTTATCTTCACAGATGGATTGCTACTACTGTGAGGATGAGATTACATCCCGAATCCCGAAGTGGAACATCTGCGAAATGCGCAGACTACTCATGACTACAATCACAGGGGGATGATTTTGAATTTCCTCATATATAAAACTATTTAATTCCATGTTTTTAATGTTAATGTATGGTGAATTTTAAACCACTTTGGCTCCAGACCTTTCTTCTGACACTTTTGTTTACAGGAAGGAGTGGGTAAGGGGAGAGAGGAGAGCAGAGGGGACAGCAGCGTATAATGCAGGGACGCACTGACAACGGTGGTCAGGGCTGAGTAACTCTGCATTTTCTTTTTTTGGGTTAACAAACACTTTAATGACTTTATGAGGTGCGTATTTGAAAGTCCCTTACACCTCGTTTATATGATTGCTGTTCTACTTGGGATAATGCCCTTTCTGAACTTATTCATATACTGTATATTTTTGAGACTCTAAAGCTTTTGTTTATCTATAGATCAGAAGATGCAGTCCACTTTAATGCCTGTTGTATTAGGAGTAAGCGTTTTTTTTATGCTTGAAATTCAACAGCAATGTACTTAGCTCTCTAAGTTTTTGTAATAGAGATAGACCTTCAACATGCCACATAGTCCCAAAGTGCCAGTTTTGCGTTATGATATCAAATATTAATCCTGCTGCCATACATCACTATTGTGTAAGTTCGGGCTGCTGTGACTTGTGTACATCTCTTATGCCAAGTAAAAAAAAACAATAATCAGAAAGTAATCTGTTATACACAGTGCAAGGACACACCAATATGGCCACTTCCAAATATGCTACTATACAACAAAATGCAAAAAATATCAAAAAAAAACAAACTGAAGGATAGCAACCCTAGAATGTAATATTTTTTTAAAGGCTGAAATTAAAAAATTACAACGGCAGCATTTCTCATACACTAGAATGCAGAATACAAATTTATATGGAGAAAAAAGAAAAGAAATAAAAAAAAAACAAAAAAAAAAAACGCTAAATGTAAATTTTCTCCAAGATTCCAGAAACATTTCAGTAATAAAAATAGGAAAACCCCCGTTAGACTTACTGGTAATGGTACTTCCATGAATCTTCCAGGACAGCTACTTGAGATGATTGGCTCCGCCCTCTACAGGAAACACAAATCAGACACAATTTAAAAGGCCCCTCCCTCTCCTCTGACCCTTAATTGTTAGAAGATCAAGTAAACCTCCAACAAAAAGTGCTCTCTGCAGAGGAATAACAGAAACTCACTAAAACACCACCACCAGGTAAACAAAAGGAGACCAGTAATACAGAATAGGGTGGGAATATAGACGCTGTCCTGGAAGATTCATGGAAATACCGTTACCGGTAAGTCTAACGGAGGTTCCCCCCCTCATCTTTCAGGACAGCTACTTTAGAGGATAAGCAAGATTCTATATCTTAGGGAGGGACGACAGCCTGAAGCACTTTCCTACCAAAGGAGAGGCCCTGGCTGGAGAGCATCTGGACTCTATAATGCTTGATGAACGCATGACAGGAGGACCAGACAGTAGCTTTAGAAATTTCTTCCCATGATGCTCCCGCTCTTTCTGCCCATGACGTGGCCAAAGATCTTGTTGAATGAGCTCTAATTCTGGAAGGAGGGATGTGACCTGACGCTCTGCAAGCTTCACAAATTGCTTCCCTAAGACCCCTTTCACACTGGGGCGGTTTGCAGGCGTTATTGCGCTAAAAATACCGCCTGCAAACTGACCCAAAACAGCCGCTGCTGTTTGTTCAGTGTGAAAGCCTGAGGGCGCTGGCAGAAGGAAAAAACTCCTGCAAGCCGCATCTTTGGAGCGGTGAATACAATGGGGCAGCGCCGCTATACCGCGGCTATAGCCGCGCTATGTGAGGGGTTTTAACCCTTTTTTTGGCCGCCAGCAGGAGTTAAAACCGCACCGCTAGCGGCCGAATACAGGCGCAAAAACTACGGTAAAATAGCGCTGTTTTACCGCCGACGCCCCCCACCGCCCCAGTGTGAAAGGGGCCTAATCCACCTGGAAATTGAACTTTTAGATGCTTTGGTCCCCTTCTTGGGGCCACTAAACAACACTAATGCCGCGTACACACACGGTCGAACTTAACGGCAGACTTTGCCCGGCGGACTTTGACATACTTTACGACGGACTTTCTGAATGAACGGACTTGCCTACACACAATCCACCAAAGTCCGTGGAATTCGTACGTGATGACATACGACCGGACTAAAATAAGGAAGTTCATAGCCAGTAGCCAATAGCTGCCCTAGCGTGGCTTTTTGTCCGTCGAACTAGCATACAGATGAGCAGACTTTTCAACCGGACTCGAGTTTGACGGATAGATTTAAAACATGTTTCAAATCCAAGTCAGTCCAACTTTTGAGCAAACAAAGTCCGCTGGAGCCCACACACGATCGAATTGTCGGACGAAATCCTGTCCGCCGGGCAAAGTCTGCCGTAAAGTCCGCTCGTGTGTACGCGGCATAAGAGTTGGAAGGATCTCCTAAACTCACTAGACCTTTCTAGATTAAGCAGAAGGCATCTTTTCAGGTCCAAAAAACATTTTTTTCCCCCTCAGTTTAGGCCGATACGTATTCTTCTACATATTTTTGGTAAAAAAAAAAAAAAAAAAAAAAAAAAAAAAAAAAATCGCAATAAGCATTTATTGATTGGTTTGCGCAAAAGATATAGCGTTTACAAAATAGGGGATAGTTTTATTGCATTTTTATTAGTTTTTTTTTTTTTTTACTAGTTTTGGCGGCGATCGGCGATTTTTATTGTGACATTATGGCGGACACATCGGACATTTTTGACACATTTTTGGGACCATTGTCATTTATAAAGCAATCAGTGCTATAAAAATGCACTGAATCCTGTGTAAATGACACTGGCAGTGAAGGGGTTAACCACTAGGGGGTGGGGAGGGGTTAAGTATGTCCTAGTGGATTGATTCTAACTGTCAGGGGGATGGGCTGTGTGTGACGTCACTGATCTCTGCTCCCGATGACAGGGAGAAGAGATCAGTGACACTGTCACTAGGCAGAACGGGGAGATGCTGTTTACAACAGAATCTCCCTGTTCGTCCTCTCCGTGAGGTGATCGCGGTGATAAAGTCCGCGGGACCCGCGACCCGACTCACGGAGATCGCGGCAGGTGCGCGCGCCGGCGGCGGCGTGCGCACACGGCGGCAAATTCAAAGTAACGTACGGGTACGTTACTTTGCGCAGCCGTGCCATTCTGCCGACATATATCTACAGGAGCCGGTCGGGAAGCGGTTTCAGTGAGAAAACCTGAACCCTAGAGGGTGCTGACAGAAAGTCCTTTCTCCACTCCTCTCTGTAAAAAATCTAATACATAAAAAAAAAAAAAAAAAAAAAAAAAAAAAAAATCTATTCCAGTCTTCTGCCAGGAAACAAAAAAGTTTTCCCAAACACCTGTCTTGTGACTAACTTATGGCTGTCCAGGACAGTCTCAATAACCCTCTCCGAACACCCCCTTAGCTGTAGGATGCGCCGCTCAGCCTCCAGGCCATCAAATGGAAGGTCCGAGGGTTTGGATGGAGCACCGACCCCTGACGAAGAAGATCCCTCCACTCAGGCAGGGGCCAGGGGGGTTCTATTGAGAGAGCTCTCAGCGAGAAGAACCAACTCCTCCTGGGCCACCAAGGGGCAAGCAGGATAATTTCTGCTTTATCTTGAACAATCTTCCGAACTATCAGCAGTAAGAGAGAAAAAGGGGAGGGGAAGGCGTAGGCTAGAGTGACTTTCCACAGGAAGGAGAGCGCATCTGTCCCTAAGGACTCCGTCTCTTTCCAGCGAGAAGAAAACCAGTAGTTTGTTGAGACTGGATGCAAAAAGATCCACTCTGGGAATACCCCACTTTAACACATCTCCTGGAATGTGTCGTGATTCAGTTCCCAACTGCTGGCATTGAGGACTATTCTGCTCAGATAGTCCGCCAGACCATTTGCTGTCCCAATGATGTGCACCGCCCTGATTGAAGAGAAATTGTTCTCTGCCCAGGACAGAATCTGCTGGGTTAACAAAAGAAGAGTATCCGAGCGAGTGCCCCCTTGCTTGTTTAGGTATGCCACGGTCGTGGCATTGTCTGAAAAAAATCAACAGGTCTTTTGAATTGACCCTCTCCTTCAGAGCAACTAAAGCCTTCCCCACTGCTAACAGTTCTCTGAAATTCGATAGGTGGCATGCCTCCTCTGGCAGCCAGACTCCCTGGGCCTACCAGTCCCCTGAGTGAGCTCCCCAGCCCCACAGACTGCCATCTGTTGTAATTTTAATCGGGGGATTCCGTGCCCAGTCCTTCCCTCCCTGCAGATGTTCCCACCAGGACAGATTGAGAAAAACCTCTCTTGGAAGCTGTATGAGCTGATTTAAAGAGCTTTTTCTGCAATCCCAATGACGCAGAAGAAACGCCTGAAGGGGCCTGGAATGCAATTGGGCCCATGGCACACCCGGAATGGCTGCAGCCATTAAGCCCAATAACTGCAGGATCTGACGAAGATCAATTGTAGATCCTGAACAAGGCTCCCTTTCTCCCGGGCAAAGACCAAAAAATCATCTAAATATGGAACGATCTATATCCGAAAATAGGCCACGATTTTCGTGAAAATCCTTGGTGCTAACAAGAGACCAAAAGGGAGGGCTCCGAACTGCCAATGACTTGGACCATTCTCCATGAGAACTGCATATCTGAGGAACTTTTGATGACTCTGGCAGATTGGTACATGAAGTTAAGTGTCCTGAAGATCCAGGTTTACCATGAACACTCCTGGTAATAACATATTTCTTACAGAATAAATGTTTTCCCTCCGGAATCGTCTGTATACTATGAATCTGTGCAGGACGCTTAAATTGATGACCATCCGAAACCCGCCGGAAGCCGCGAGAATAAAATCCTCAGAATTTTTGATCTTCCGGAACAAGAGAAATCACACCCTCTGTTTCCCATATCACAATCAGATTCACCATGGCCTGCCGTCTCGCTTGGTCCCTCAGCAGATAGGCAAGAAAAAAAAATCTGGGGTGGGGGGGGCTTTTGAATTCCAACCTGTAACCTCTTTCTATCATTTGGAGGATAAAAGGATTGCTGGAAATCTCTGCTCATTCCTTGATGAAATCGGACAAACTCCCTCCTACCCCCGCTCTGGTGTGATTTTTAGTAGGGGCTGAAGGAGCAAACAGTGCCCCGCCTTTTTTCTTGTCCTTGTAAAATTACCACTTCTTCTTTGCCTGTTGCCTATTGGCCTTAACATTTACTTTGTTCTGAAAGCCACAAAAGGGCCTCTTATTCTGGGGCTTATTATTTTGTGAAGATGGAAACCGTTTACTCTTCTTGGAAGAACAAGCTAGGACTTCCTTTAAGGAAGAACCGAATAAGAATTTGCCCTCAAAAGGTATGCCGCGGAGTTTATTCTTGGAGGTAAGATCACGTTCCCAAGATTTCAGCCAGATGGCCCGTCTAGCTGAATTAATGAGTTCTGAAGTTCTGGCCACAGATTTTAAAGAATCTGCTGCCGCATCAGCCAAAAAAAGCAACTGACTTAGCAATAAGGGTTAGAGAATCCCTGATCTCCTCTATGGGGGTGTCGGAGGAGAGAAGGTCATCAAGGCGTTGGACCCACACATCTAAATTCCTAGCAACACAGGTGGACTCTACAGCTGGTCCTAAAGAAAAGGCAGAGGCATCCCAGGCTTTACGTAATAAAAAGAGTTGGCCTTCCTATCCATCTGATCCTTAAGGACTCCAGAGTCCTCAAAATGAAAGATCTGACTTATTAGATACTTGTGACATAGGAGCATCTAATCTAGGGCATTTGAAAAAAAAAACTTCCTCAAAAATCGGACTGAAAAGGGAAACCTCCTCTAGTGTCCTCTAGACTGGAACAACCTTTTTTCAGGATCTTTCCACTCAGAAAGCATCACGTCCTTGAGTGAATTATGCACAGGAAAAGACCTAGCTTTCCGTCCTTGCAGACCTCTGTACATTTTATCCTGAACAGATTGGGCTTGCTGAGGCATCTCAATCTGTTCAGAAGTATATATTGACTTTAATAGTTCATCAATATCTTCAACTGGAAAAAGATACCTAGTTGAGCTACCAGCATCCTCATCCTCTGATGCAGACTCCTCAGATGTAGATACCGTAGATACCGGATTCTCACCTTCTTCCAGGTCAGAAACAATACGTGAACTACAGGTCTTTGGTACTAAAAGAGGTAGAGACTGAAGGCTCCCGAGTCAGAGGTTTAGAAGTGGAAGGCCCTAGCCCAGCTACTCTGTTAAAAGGACCAAAAAGAGGCCACTACCTCCTTCATAGAAGTCATCAACTCCTTAAAAGAGGCAGTAGACCCAGAACCTGCCTTTGACAGAACACAATACTCACAAAACAGTTTCTTACAACTACCAGAAAGCCTGGCTCTACCGTTCCCACATTTTTTCTTTACAGGTTTGTCAACCTAGGAAAAAAAAACCCAGAAAACAAAAACCATAAAAAAGGCTTATACAGACCCCCCCCCCCCCCCCCAGCAGTAGCTCTTTATCCACAGGCTTACCTTGGAGGCAGTATTGGACCCAGATGCCACTGCTGACTCAACTCAAGCGGGTGCTCCATCCTCAGGCCTGGCTGGTGAGACTCCTCTGACCGCCACTGCACTGCTAAACTAGCCTGCCCTGCATCTGGCAGACTGTTTCCAAAGCAGCGAGTCCCCGGCATTGTACCACGCTGAGATCCTCAGCGTCCTGGAAGTGCGTTGTGTCAGTTCCGGTGCCATCTTTCCACGTCACCGGAAGTCCTCCGATGCAATTTTGGTACAACTAACGCAGGGAAGACACAAGGAAGATGACTCTCCCCACAGCTATATTATGCTGGACCTAGAAGGGAGTTGCCGCTGCTAAACCACCAGGGAGGCAAGTAACCCAATACATACAGGGGGCCCTTCTTAGACTAAAAACCTAGAAAAACACCCCAAGACATGGCCACAACCAGTCCTGGATATCACCACAGAAGGGGGGTCCACCAACCACAATTACTAGACCTATATAAAAAAAAAAAAACAAAAAAAAAAACAAAAAACAAAAAACACATTACGATGTGCTCCTGGAGGGTCTGGAAACACAAAACAACTGAGGGTTGGAGAGGGAGGGGCCTTTTAAATTGTGTCCGATTTGTGTTTCCTGTAGAGGACGGTGCCAATCATCTCTCAAGTAGCTGTCCTGGAAGAGGAGCAGGGAAACCCAGATCCCATTAGAGAGGGTTTGTTTGGGGAAACATCTGACAGTACCTGGCCAGTCTGTGGCACGCTGGTCTTGCACTGAATTATGCGTGGTGGAACCGCTGGTATCTGCTTGCGAATCTCTCTGGAAACGTTCTCTATGGTTTTGGCTTCTTGATTTGCCTCTAGGACCAGCTCTTTATTCTTGGCATTCAGTGCATCACTACGATTCCGTAGAATATCAAGATCCTGACCGTTTTTCACCTTCTGTGTTTCAAGGTCAAGTATTTTCTACAAGGACACAATTCAATGCAGTCATGATTATACCCCTCATTTGAAGTCACTTCATTTTCAAACACGTTGAAATCAGTTTGCAAAAAAAGGTTGTAGTCAGTGATTTTCCTAGGTTAAACTAGCCAGTACCAGAAGTGTTCCTCACTCATCTACTTTAACCCTCAGAGTATCATCATTTAATGTCACTTGAGCTCAGGAAGGTTTTACCCCTTCACGACCAGGCCATTTTTTTGCTATTTAGCACTGGGCCACTTTAACTGGTAATTGCGTGGGCAATCTGACACTGGGGTGGAACTGACCAACTGCCACTGTCATGAGCAGTGACACTAATACAGTGATAATACTATACAGTCACTGTACTAATGACACTGGTTGGGAAGGGGTTAAAAGTGGGCCTAACTATGTGTAATGTGTGTACAGTGTGCTGCATTTATTAACATATCTCTTTGTTTCTTATTCCTGCTTTGCAGGGATAAAAAGCAGAGATTGTTCCCTCTGTACAGAGCCCTGTGTTGATGGTCAACACAGGGCTCTGGGCTGTGATTGGACACAGCCAATCAGCAGGTCCCGGCCATGAATCATTAGCCGAAATTTGCTGAGAGACGCCCTGCTGTGTACAATTACCGTGGGTGTCAGCAGGAGGGAGGGGGGGAGGCAGCGACGTACAGACCGCCCGTCCGCAGTACATTGAAGGCGGGTGGTGCGCAAGTGGTTGACAATAGTTTTTTTTTTTTTTTTTTTTACACCCTTGTATTACTAAAGCTGAAGCAACCACACAGATCAATTCATAGTTGGTATACAAAACAAGGAGCGGTCTTGCCTGCTACATGCTTTGTATTTCAGTCCATCCTGTCCTGACATCTACACAGTACTGTAGCACAGCATAGCCAGCACAATGACTTCCTGCAGTCCAACAATACAGCTAGGTCACCACTCTTTGCTTTTACTTCTTGTCACCACATGGGAATGCAGGACACCTTACTGGACCCAAGTACCCCTGGGTGGTTGCTGTACATGAGAATTGAAGAGGCTGAAATCAAGTATTTACAGTACACTGTATTTAAAATGCATTTAAAGAAGAAGTCCAGTCTGAGCTTTTTAGGCTGGGCTTCTCCTATGGGTCAAAGGAGTGCAATTTGTTTTGCACTCCTGTGACCCATTTTCAACAGAGAGCGGTCTGAGGTCCACTCTTCGCTGACGTCACTGGAATCAGTCGAGGCACTGCGTTATCCCGACTTCAGAAATCTGGATCCGCCAGGTGCCTGGACTTATGGCAGTCTCAGCGAGCCACTGAGACGGCCACTCCCCGCCCCTCCACAGCTCAGCGCTTCAGTGAGCGTGGAGGAGCAGAGCAGGAGAGATGCTGACTAACAGTTAGCAGCTCTCCACTCGGGGGAGGTGAGAGAATCGAGCCATCGGCGGTGTTTGGTGGCTCGGTTCTCAGTGCAGAGACGCCGGGGGACAGATGCAGCATAGGTCTGATGCTGCATTCACATAGGCAAGTATGAATCTAGAAAAAAAAAAAAAATACTAATCTTTTAATGATTCCACCCCCCAATATAACTGCATTCATTAATTAGTGCTTTTTAACGTGTGCCTGGAGTTTCATTTTAGGGCCCAACATCCACAGTCTTTACTGAGGGTCACAGCAACATCCAACACACTCATTCTGTAATGATGCAAAAAGAAACCACATCCATCATTGCTGTGTTACCTCCAACAATCTGTTCTTCTCTCCATCAGACATCTTTGATTTGGACGATTCCTCCAGTTTCTTTTTTAATGCAGCATTTTCTTTCCTGAGCTTTTCCACATTGTTGTCACTTTTTGGCACAGGAGATTTTAGGCCCAGCTTGTTAGTCAGGATTTTGGAGGTCATATTTTTGTTGTGTTCTAAGGAGAGAAAGAAGTTATATCTATATACATACATAACATTTGATACTTTTACAGAAATGTATGGTTCTTTAACCCTTTCGCTGCCAGGCCCTGTGCTCCATTTTTCCAATTTTTCCTTTGCTTTTTTATTTTTCACTTATAGCTTTCAGTATTTGTGAAAGACCCCCAAACCATATATTTTCTGAAAGCACATAATCCGTATAATAAAAAGAAGGTGCTACTGATTTTTTAGACCCCGTGGTGTTTGCAGAAATGTTTATCAAAGCAATATATTTGCAAAAAATACACTATAACCATTATTAGCAGATAAAAACCACAGCTAATTTTACAAAATTCCTACTAAATATAAAAGCTTAACCTGTATTGAGTTATTAAATAACAAATATTTGTAACTTTTACATTGCGTGAAATGGTGAAAAATCGAACATACGCAAAAAGGTGAATATCAAAATTTCCCTAAAAATCTGTAAGTTTTAATTTTTCACTTAGGCCACACTGAGGCGCTTTACAGGCGCTACAGTGCTAAAAATAGCACCTGGAAAGAGCCTCTTTTGTGTCTCCAGTGCGAAAGCACTCAGTGCGTTTGCAGGACGGGAAAAAAGTCCTTCAAGCCGCATTTTTTGCAGCGCTATAGGAGCGGTGTATTCACCGCTCCTAAAGCGCCCCTTCCCATTGAAAACAATGGGGCAGAGCCGCAAACCCGCCGGCAAAGCGTCTCTTTGCGGGCGGTTTTAACCCCTTTTTCGCCCGCTAGCGGGGGTTAAAACCACCCCGCTAGCGGCCGAATAGTGCCGCTAAAACGACAGTAAAGTGGCGCTAAAAATAGCGCCGATTTACCGTCGGCGCCCGCCCAAGTGTGAAAGTAGCCTTACAGCTTTCAGAAAAGACCCCTCAAACTAGCACATGAGCTGTAGAATAAAAAAGTGCTACTGATTTTTTGGGCACCCGCAAAAATTGCGCAAATGTTCATCATATCGCTATTTTCACAAAAAATACACTAAAATCATTAATATTGTACATAAACACAACGTAACTTACAAAATTCCTGCTAAAATTAGTACTAAAGCATCGTTCACATGTGGCATACTAAAGTGTACGCCCATGGAGGGCCATGTTTACCTGCACAGGTGTTCCGTGCATTCCCATGCAGGCAGTCCCATTTATGTCAATTGGGATTCAACGACTGCACAGGCATAGCTGTGGTTCCCAATCTGACATCTGTATGGGTACATGACACCGAACGTAGACAGTGTGAGCTCAGGGACATGCATGCAGACCTACAAGGATGTAAAATTGAGCAGCGGCTCTGTTTGTGCAGTTGCTACATTCCAAATTACATCAATGGGACTGTCTGCACAGAGATTCACAGAACACTTGTGCATCCCTGTAAAAGGTACACTGTGTATGCCCTGTGTGAACAAGGCCTTAGACCCCTTTCACACAAGCACACCGATCGGGTTTGCCTGTCCGTTTTTCAGGAGGGCCCACCGATTATTTTGATATGGAGAGGCTGATGTAAATGGACATGTGTCTGTTGACATCTGCTTGCATCCGATCCAGTCCGCTAAAAACAGACGGATGGGGATTCCATCCCCCATCCATCTAGCAGATCGGGTCGGATGGCATCCGATGGAAATGGACAGGTGGTCCGTTTCCATCTGACCGTCGCATAGAGAATAGCAAGAGTGAACACGAACCTGTCATCCGCCTGCTCAGCAGGGATCAGCAGACAGATCCCCCACTGAGCAGGCATATCTGCTTGACAGACTACGCTCCATGTGAAAGGAGTCTTACCCGGAGCGGCCAGTCCATTAGGGGAGCACAGGCGCTGTCCCCCTGCAGGGTGTATTTTAGGGTGGCCCTCCGCTTTAAAAAAAAAAAAAAAAAAAAACACAAAGAACCTTTAGTGTCACTTTAAGACCCCTTTCACAGTAAGGCAGTTTTCCGGCTTTTTAACACTAGAAAAAAACACCTGTAAAGCGCCTGAAAACTGCCTCCCATGTCGCCCTAATGTGAAAGCCTGAGTGCGTTCACACTGGGGCGGTGCACTTGCGAGAAGTTAGAAAATGTCCTGCAAACAGCATCTTTGCGGTGGTTTGGGAGCGCTCCTAAATCACCTCTGCCCATTGCGCCTGAAAAGCGCACCAAAGATGCTGTTTGCAGAACTTGTAACGTCCCGCAGGCGCACCGTCCGATTGTGAAAGCACTCAGGACTCTCACACTGGGGCTGCAGGGGAGGCGCTTTTCAGGCGCTATTTTTAGCCCTTTAGCGCCTGAAAAATGCCCCAGCATGAGAGGGGTCTAAGGCTGCATTCACGTGGGCGAAATCACCGCAATTTGAAATGGCTGCAATACGCAGAATGCGTTCATGATCCCATTACTTCTAATGACAGCCCAATTTCGCTACGATTGTCGGGTGGCAAATCAAAATGCACAACACGGTCATCCAAAAGAGGCTTGTGTTCCATGCTGAGCGACAAGCGTTGCCATTCGCCGCAATTTAACGTGCAAAATTTGTGGCGCCATAAGAAGTAACAGCATCGCAAACCCGCCCCGCGTTTTGCAGCCATTTGAAAACACGGCAATTCCACCCACAATCGTGTGTGAGACTGTGAGTTCAACCTACGTGTGTATGAAAGTAAAACCTCCCCGTACAGGAGACACCCATAAGAAAGATGTCCTCCTAGAATCACACACATAACCCCGGGGGGGTCAGTCTATCACCCAGCCTTCAATACAGCCCCTGTCACTCACCCTCCGAGCTCTCCTCTCAGCCGGGCGGACGACTGTCAGTCACCCACAATGAGCCCGATCATTACAAAAATAGACACTTCACTTCCGGGACGTTTGAAAACCGCGCCGTGCCAACGCTGTGCGCGTCCCCTAGTGCTCGGAAATTCTGTCCTCGCTCCAGGCGCCATTTTCTTGGAGTCTATATTACAATAATATTATCTTCAAACGCTAGAGAGCGCTGTGGAACACCTCCGAGAAAACTGCGTGACTCCACACGTCCCCCCTACTGGGAGGAGTTATTGCTGAACAAATAGCTGCGTGGAGTGAGGTAGATGAGTAGATTGCAGTAGTGTGTAGATAGTAATTAATGTCACATTTATAACCTCAGGCAATCATTAGAGATGAATGATTTCACACACTGCTCCACTGAAAACAATGCATGTGTTTTCTCATAGCTCCCAACTGTCCCTGATTTCCAGGGACTGTCCCTGATTTGGAGCAATGTGCCTCTGTCCCTCATTCCTCCTCATCTGTCCCTCATTCCTCCTCATCTGTCCCTCATTCCTCCTCATCTGTCCCTCATTCCTCCTCATCTGTCCCTCATTTTGGTCTGATCCATATAGTTGTATATAAAATGCACTTTTTATCTTTCAAAAAGTGTTTCCCAGTGCTAAACCTTTCATCTGATTCCTAAATTGCTGCATTTGTACATTTTATAAAACAATATAAAGGAATATTAGTGGTAAAAAAAAAAGCCCTTGTAAATGTAACCACTTCAATACCGGGCCTATTCTGACACTCCTCTTCTACATGCAAAAATCATCATTTCTTTTTTTTGCTAGAAAATTACTTAGAACCCCCAAACATTATATATATATATATATTTTTTAGCAGACACCCTAGGGAATAAAATGGCGGTCTTGCAACTTTTTATCTCACACGGTATTTGCGCAACAATTGCTCAAACGTGTTTTTTGGGGGAAAAAAAACGGTTTCATGATTTAAAAAATAACAAAACGGTAAAGTTAGCCCAATTTTTTTGTATAATGTGAAAAATGATGTTACGCCGAGTAAATAGATGCCTAACATGTCACGCTTTAAAATTGCGCACACTCGTGGAATAACGCCAAACTTCGTTACTTAAAAATCTCCATAGGCGACGCTTTATCATTTTTTACAGGTTACCTGTTTAGAGTTACAGAGGAGATCTAGTGCTAGAATTGTTGCTCACGCTCTAACGCATGCGGCGATACCTCACATGTGTGGTTTGAACGGTGTTTACATATGTGGGCGGGACATATATGTGGGGTGTTTTAAATAATTTTATTTTTATTTTTTTTTAATTTTACTTTATTTTTTTCATTTTTAGGCCCCTTTCACACGAGGCGGACTCCGCTTCCATGGAGCCCGCCTCGGTCCGCCGGCTCAGCGGGAGATCAGTCCGTTGATCTCCGCTGAGCCGGCAGATGACAGGTCCCTCTCTGCTCACTGAGCAGGGAGGGACTTGGCAGGCGCTGCTGCTGCCTATGGAGAGATCAGACGAAAACGGACAGCATGTCCATTTTCATCAGATCTCACGCGATCCGATCCGCCAGCGGCGGACCTGGACGTAGGGCCATCCGTCTGCTTTTTGCGGATCGGACCGGGTCGGACATGTCTCCGCTGACATCCGTCGCTCCATAGGCTAACATAGAGCGCCCGTTCAGGTCCGCCGCCAAAACTGACAGGCGGACCTGAACGGTCCGACCGCGTGAAAGGGGCCTTACACTTTCTTTTACATTTTTTTTTGATCACTTTGTAATAGGAATCGTTCGTGACAGGTCCTCTTTATGGAGAGATGTGGGGTCAATAAGACCCCGCATCTCTCCTCCAGGCTGGATAGCATGAGATCGGAAAAAAAAAATCCACGATCTCATGCTTACCAGCTGCAATCACAGCTTTGTTTACACCCGCGGCCCGGACGTAACGTCACAACGTCGCGCCTGGGCCTCTGCGGTCAAAGAGATGACTGGTGACCATCTGGTCACCGGAAATCTCTATGGTTGTCATCCGGTGGCGGCCGATTCTTTCTCCGGGTCCCCGATGGCATGGGAGAGCCTGGAGAAGCACCGGATGGTGGCGGGAGTGGGGGACGTCCCCTCCCATCGCCTGTAAGAACGATCAAGCGGCGGAACTGCCACTATGATCGTTCTTATGGTGGCTGAATCGCTGGCTGAAAACAAGGATATCTGAATGATGCCTGTAGCTGCAGACATCATTCAGATATTCTCACTGAAAGTCCAGGACGTCAAATGACATCTTTGGGCTGGAAGTGGTTAATTAACCTTTTTTTTGGGTTAATTCTCCTTTAAGGGGGTGTGGCAGAGGGGCGTGTCCTATGTCTACATACAATTGCTAGTGGGTATCCCTCAATCCCATCTTAAAATGTTGGGAGGTATGATTTTCTGGGTGCCTGACTCCCAGCATGCACCTGTGAAATATGGACATCAAAAATCACACCAAAAATTCAACAGCTTTTTTTGTATGCCTTTTTGATGCTTTTTCTATTCAGTTTAGTGAAAAGCATGGCACTTGCAGCACAGTAGTGTGAAGATGCCTATAGAGCAGGGGTCCTCAAACTACGGCCCGCGGGCCACATGCGGCCCGCCGAGGACATTTATCCGGCCCAGCCCACCCAGGGCCGGATTCCCGACAGGCCAGGCTCGGGCCAGGGCCAGGTCGGCTCGGCTTGGGCAGGTCCACTCTGCTTCGGCAGGGAGCATGTCCGCTCCGCTCAGACAAGCTACACAAGCCGCCTCCCCCACCCCAGTCATCTCGATGGAGGGCTCCGTGTGCCGCGCTGCACGCTGGGAAGTTCAGTTTCCAGCACAGTCCCGCGCGGATTCACTTCTCACTCACGTGGCAGACAGGAGGCGCGGAGGGGACGCTCGCCTTGTCCCAGGACAGTGAGGAGGAAGAAAAGTCTGACAGGGAGAGCGCAGGCTTCAGGGAACAGCCTACTACTAGGAACAAGTGAGGACCAAGAGGTCGTGGAGACAGTCAGAGGCAAGTCCTTATGTGTAAGTGTCCCCCTCTCCACCCCACTGTCCCCCTCTCCACCCCACTGTCACACCCGCTGGTGTGGGGTTCTTTGAGGTGCTGTGGTTAGGGTGGTCCACTTTGGGGTGCCTTAGATGTGATGGACTGATTTGGAGTGTTGAGATAGAATGGGCCACAAGCTGGTCTAGGTAGGAGGAGGGCGGGACTTTTATCACAGCGCACCCGAACTTTTCACAGTGAGCCGTGACACAGCAGCAGGAGATGCCCGATGTGCACACACACTGACTGGTGAGACATTGTTTGGCACAGTAAGGCTGAGAGGGGGCTTGCAGTGATGGTGAGGGGGGGCTTGCACTGATGGTGAGGCGGGCACTGATTGGGCTGCGCTGGCAGGCACTGATTGGGCTGTGCTAGCGGGCACTGATTGTCAGTGATGGCTGCAATATAAGCCCTACCCCCCAAATAAGCCCTACCCGGTTTCCCCGAAAATAAGCCCTACCCTGAAAATAAGAACTACAAGGACTTTAACTAGGGCTTTTTTGGGGGGTAGGGCTTATATTGCAGCCATCACCGACAATCACGCTAGGTCTTATTTTCGGGGAAACAGGGTATATATTGGTATTTTACTAATAGCAATTTGGAATCCCTAGGAAAGAATGATGTCAAGAAAAAAAAAATTGACACGGAGTGTAGGATATTCAAAGAACAGTGGACTTATGATTATTTTATGCAGTACAAGGAAAGAGCTGTGTGTCTCATATGCCAGAATATAGTGTCTGTGTTTGTGTCTGTGTTTAAAGAATACAATTTGCGTCGACACTATCAAACTCAACATAAAGATAAATATGATTGTTTGGTCAGAGAAATGAGAAAAGATAAAATATTAAAACTGAAAAATACATTGACAACTCAGCAAAATACTTGTGAAGCAGAAGCAGCTAAATATTTCCTCACTGCAAGCAAGTTTTCAAATTGCCAAGCTAATAGCGTGCACTGGCAGACCATTCATGGAGGGAGAATTTGTTAAAGAATGCCTTCTTTCTGTTGCCAAAGAGATGTGTCCAGAGAAGACCGATTTATTTAGTACAGTGAGTCTTTCAGGACCTACAATTACACGAAGGATTGAAGAAATGGGAGACAATTTGCATCAGCATTTGCAAAACTCTGCAAAAAAACTTTCCTGACGCCTCCATGGCAGCACACACTGGGTTGTGACTCCGCCCCCACAACCTGACAGGATTGGTTAGCTATAAATTTGAAGGGGAGACACCCCGCTGCATTCTCTTTTTTATCCTCACCTGACAGATTGGGAAGCAAGCTGGCTCCTGTTGTCAAGATTAAGAAAAAGCCTCTTACCGCACTCGCCCCAGCAGGTTCAAGCCTCTCCTGTTTGGAAGTCCCTCCTGTACAGTCTCTAAAGGAGCTTCTATGGAGGGAACCCCCGGTCTGGTGGTCTCAGGGGGCGTCTGGACATCTGGCACAGTAAGCTTTAAAGAAGCTTCATATTTGCAGTGGTCTCCTTTCTTTTTGTTTTGCCTGTACTTTTCTTTCTGTATGTAGATTTGTTTCCCCTGCTCAGGGGGCTTGCTGGCACTTGCTGTCCACCGCTGTGGAACTGTCATGGCCGCAGACGCTCCTCCTCTGCTCTGCAATTGGCCTCAGTGCTAGGTGCTGCCTTGGGAGGGTTATGCCCTTCTCCAAGATGGCGCCGAGGTGTTCGGGACGCTCTGCGCATGCGCGGGAGCGTCATTTTGCCGCGGCGGCGGCGCCAAATTTTTGCTGAGGATTCTTACAAAACAAGCTGGATTTCGCCGTACGTTCCACTGCTTTGCAGAAAACAACTCAGCAAGCCCAGGTAAGTTGAATCATCTGATTTAGACTGTCTACAGACTTTAAAAAAAAAAAATAAAAAAAAAAAAGTAATGGAATTATTACTCTTCAGTCTTACTGTCACTTTTACTATGGAGACCACTGCCCGCGCAGACCACCATCAGCAAACGAGGTAAGAGGCCATCCGTCATTGGTAAGTATTGAAGAAGGGGAGAGAAAAAGAGAGCCAACCACTAACGCTGCGTTTTTGGCAGCCCTACCAGGTCAAGAGCCGCAAGTTCCAGGCGTGAGGGGAGATCAAGTCACGCGTCAAGCAAGAAGTCTCGCAGAAGCCGTTCAAGGTCTTCTTCCCGCCACCGAAGACATAGCCGCTTACGTCACAGCCGCTCAAGACGCAGCCGCTCCCGTCATAGTCGGTCACACCGCAGACGGTCACCTTCATCACACCACCAGAGCCGCCACACCCGTCCTGCAGCAAACGCTTGCTGGGTATGCGGCGCGCCGGCCTTGCCAGAGAAATTAGTCTGCAGATCCTGCTTCAATGAAGCAGCAAAGGACAAGGAATTAGACGCAAGAGTCGCTACGGAGCTCATAAGAGAATCTGTGCGGGAATCCATAAGGGAGACAACGGCACCACTAATGGATAGGCCTACGCCCAGCACATCGGTAGCGGACGACCATCAACCCCAGGCATCAGAACCCTCCTCAGGAGATGAGGATCAGGACATGTCAGCAGGTTTTGATTTCTCCCTTGTACAGCCTTTCGCAAAGTCAGTCAAAGAGGCGATAGGCTGGGAAGAAGATAAAGCGGAGCCGCAGAAAGTCCGGAAATATTTCCCAAATTTAAGGAAAGAACCAGAGAATTTTCCTTTTATAGGTGAACTGGAGGATCTAATTAAAGATGAGTGGGAGAGATCTGATAAGCGGACCAGTCTCACCAACAGACTGACAAAGATGTATCCTCTGAAGGAGTCAAAAGTCAATTCGTTGATGAACGCCCCAGTAGTTGACTCCTCCTTGATGCGTCTTGCACGGCATGTCACTCTGCCTATTGAAGACGCGGTTTCCTTTCGGGATGTTCTGGATCGGAAATTGGATCTGGAATTAAAAAAAGCATACTCCACTGCTGGGGGCGCGTGCAGACCAGCAATTACCACAGCAGCAGTGGCTAAAGCCATATCAGGTTGGGCAACCAAGGTGGAGAAAGATCTGCAAGACGGTACGGAAGTAGACAAGATAATATCTTCTCTTCAGGAGATCAAGTTGGCAGGTGACTTTGTGGCAGAAGCTTCAGTGGATATTATAAGATCCTCGGCGAGATCAATGCTAGCCTCAGTCACGGCAAGAAGGGCCCTGTGGCTGAAACCATGGATGGCCGATACTGCATCTAAAACAAACTGGTGCAGAATTCCATATGATGGCTCAAACCTGTTCGGGTCTAAATTGGACACCGCTATCTCGAAGGTGACAGGAGGGAAGTCGGGATTAATTCCCTCAGATAGGAGACCCAAGGCCCAAAAGGGTCCGTCCTTCAGGCGCAACCTTCCTGAGAAATATAGGGAAGCTAGATCCTACCGTCCCGGTAGGGAGTTTAGAAGAGACTGGAAAAACACAAGACCTTCCTTACTTAGGATGCAAAAGTCCAAGACTACCCCGGCAGGGGAGCAGCAGAAGTCTTTTTAAAAGTTCGCCTGCCCACCCAGTACAGGTGGGCGCCAGGCTCAAGGACTTCGTACAGATTTGGTCAAGCCATATAAAGGACCCGTGGACTCTTTCCACAATCAAATTTGGACACAAGTGGAAGTTTATGGGCAAACTTCCGAAAAATCACTTCCAATCAACAAGACTGCCATCTTCTCCAATCAAGAGGAAGTTACTATTAAAATATATAGTGGAATTGAAGGAAAAAGGGGCAATCCTGGAGGTTCCATCAGATCAAAAGGGGAGGGGGTTCTATTCCCCACTATTTTTGGTAAAGAAGACCGGAGACTTACGCCCTGTATTGGATTTAAAAAATCTCAACAGGAACATAAAAATAGAGGCCTTCAAAATGGAGAGTCTGCAGTCCATACTTCTGGCTGTGAACCTGGGTGACTGGATGCTCTCTGTAGATTTATCGGACGCTTATCTACATATTCCAATTCATCCCGCCTTTCAAAAATTCCTCCGATTTGCCATCAACAAAAGCCACTTCCAATTCCAGTGCCTTCCTTTCGGCATTTCGTCGGCTCCTAGGACATTCACCAAGGTCCTCCTACCCTTGGTTGTATTCCTCAGGGAAAAGGGTCTGCGAGTGCACCATTATCTGGACGACATCCTGCTCTTGGCAGAAGATCAAAGAACCTTGCTATGTCATCAGAGAATCTTACTCACGACTCTCCAGGACTTCGGTTGGCTAATCAACTGGAAAAAGAGCAGTCTACGACCCACACAAAACATGGTATTTCTGGGAGCGGATCTGAACACCAAATTGAACAGGGTACAACTCCCTCAGGAGAAGATTCAGCCTCTAGTACAGAAGATGCGGAGATTACTATCAGCGAGGCATCTTCCAGCCAGAATCTGCTTGAGTGTGCTAGGGTCCATGGCTGCAACCCTGCCCATGGTGCAGTGGTCACAATGGCACATGAGAGTCCTGCAAAACTCCTTTCTGAGGCAGTGGGATGGAGTATCGATGCGTCAGACCATTACCATCTCCAGACCAATGAAGCAATCAGTGTGGTGGTGGACACACTTGACCAACCTCAGGAAATACAAGCTGATAGTTCCCCTAGATCCGATAATAGTCACTTCGGATGCCTGTCAGAGCGGCTGGGGAGCCCACTGTCAAGATCGAGCAGCACAGGGCCGATGGCAGTTCCGGGCCCAGGATATAGTATCGAATATACTGGAACTCAGGGCAGCCTTCCAGGCCCTCATGGCATTTGCACCAGTCCTCAGAGGGAAGAACGTGCTTATCCGGATGGACAACAAGGTGGCAGTGTCCTATATCCAGAAGCAAGACAACGAATGGTCCCTGAGTCTCCAGGCCTTTTCTCTTCTTACAGAGACATGGGGAGTGCCAGAGATCGACTTAGCAGCCACTCCTGCGAATACGAAGTGTCAGAGGTTTCTGTCCAGAGCATCTTTCCCTTCAGCCGAAGGGATAGATTGTCTAATTCACCCATGGAACTTCAAGTTGGGGTACATATTCCCGCCAACTCCGTTAATTGCAAGATTCCTATCCAGGCTTCGGAGATCTTCAGCCACGGTAATCGCGGTAATCCCTCTTTGGCCGAGAAGACCATGGTTCACGACCCTATTGCAGCTCAGCCTTCAACCTCCAATCCTTCTTCCGGTAACTCCGGATTTACTATTTCAAGGCCAATTTCTACATCCAGCTCCAGAGAAGCTGCATCTGATGGCATGGAAGTTGAGAGGGTTAGGTTAAGGGAACAAGGCTGCTCACAGGAAGTAATATCAACCCTGATGCAAGCCAGGAAAAGTACCACCAACACCTATACAAGAATTTGGAACAAATTCTTTACAATGCCGCAGCAGAAGGGATGGGATCCTATTGCTCCAGAACCTTCTCAAATCCTAGAGTTCCTCCAGTCAGGAGTCAAAAAAGGTCTAAGTTCAAGTACCCTTAAGGTACAAGTATCCGCCTTGTCGGCCAAAACAGGCACCAGATGGGCATTACATCCACTGGTTATCCAATTCCTGAGAGCCTGTCTAAAAATCAAACCTCCTAAGAAACCAGTTTTTCCATCATGGGATCTCTCAGTAGTTCTCGATGCCTTCACCAATCCTCATTTTACTCCATCCGAATCAATATCTCTGTGGGATCTGACCCTAAAACTGTCTTTTCTCATTGCAATTACATCAGCAAGGAGGGTATCTGAAATCCAAGCACTGATGGCATCAGAACCTTACTTAGTATTCTTCCCTGATAAGGTAGTACTAAGACCTTCAGACCACTTCATCCCAAAGGTAGCAACTTCCTTCCACTAGACGAGGTCAAGCGGCTACTTCACGTACTATCGCCTCCTGGTTAGTCAAGTCCATCAAGAAGGCATACTCCATGCGGCAATTCCTGAAGGCATCAGGGCTCACTCGACCGGGGCAGTGGCTACCTCCTGGGCAGCGTATTGCAGGGTTTCACCGGAGACGATTTGCAAAGCAGCAACTTGGTCCTCCAGACACACTTTCATTTCTCACTATAGAGTAGATTCTGCTCACTTGGCTATGGCAGACTTCGGTAGATCCGTTGTTAGAGCCAATTCTTCCGCATTATAAGGAATAAATATTATTTTCTTGCACCCAGCCGACTGGCGAGTTATTTCCCAGTGTGTGCTGCCATGGAGGCGTCAGGAAAACGGAAAATTGTATACTCACCTTTCCGTAATTTTCCTTTCCTGACGCCTCTCCATGGCAGCACACAGATTCCCACCCCGTTTTATGGTGATATATTTACAGAGAATGCAGCGGGGTGTCTCCCCTTCAAATTTATAGCTAACCAATCCTGTCAGGTTGTGGGGCGGAGTCACAACCCAGTGTGTGCTGCCATGGAGAGGCGTCAGGAAAGGAAAATTACGGAAAGGTGAGTATACAATTTTCCGTTTTCCTATTCTTCCTTCACACTCGACGAAAGCAATGATGTTTGTGATTCTGCACAACTTCTAATTTTTATTCGTGGGACAAATGAATATTTCGAAATCACAGAAGAGCTTGCTGCACTGCAAACCATCAAACGAACAACTACAGGAGAAGATATCTATGAAAAGGTTTGCCAAACTGTGAATGGTTTGGAGCTGGACTGGGCTAAACTAGCCAGCGTGACAACTGATGGTGCTCCTAGCATGGTGGGGTCTAAGAAAGGAGTAATTGCTCACATTACCCAAGAGATGGACAAACATAACCATTCTCATCCAATAGCCATACACTGCCTCATCCACCAACAAGCGCTGTGTAGTAAATCATTGAAGTGGGACTCTGTTATGAAAATTGTGGTATCTTGTGTTAACTTCATTAGAGCTCATGCACTAAACCACAGACAATTTCAGGAATTTCTGTCTGAGCTAAATGTTGCCTATGAAGATGTTCTGTACCACACAGAAGTCCGTTGGCTGAGTCGAGGGAGAGTTTTGAAACGTTTCTATGACTTACTTCCACAGATTACAGCTTTTCTGCTTTCAAAAAACAAAGAAGTAATAGAGCTCAATGATGCAGAATGGAAATGGCACCTTGCCTTTCTGACAAATGTAACAGAGCTACTCAATAGTTTCAATGTGCAACTTCAAGGAAAGGGGAAGCTCATCTGTGATATGCAATCACATGTGAAAGCATTTGAAGTAAAATTAGGCCTCCTCAAACAAGTGAAGGAGGAAAACTTCTGCCATCTCCCCACAACTCAAAACTTGTTAGCGGAAAAACCATTGGTTGCATTCCCAAACAAAACATGTGTGGATTCACTGGAAAAGTTGCAAAAGGAGTTCCAATGTAGATTTAAAGATCTTCATCTCCATGAACAGGACATACAACTTTTCCGTAACCCATTTTCTATTGACATTGAAAGTGATTGTAAAGGCTCATTTTTTTTGTTTTTTTGTTTTTTTGTTTTTTAAATAACAAACATATCATACTTACCTCCACTGTGCAGCTTGTTTTGCACAGAGTGGCCCCCATCCTCGATTTCTGGGGTCCCCCGGTGGCTCTCGCGGCTCCTCCCCGCATCAGATTACCCCCTAGGAGAAGCGCTCTCCCACGGGGTTACCCTGCGGGTGCGATTCCGAGTCCAGCATTCCTGTCCATAGGCACGAATGCCGGACTTGGCCCCGCCCCCCCCCCTCAGCGCCCGCGTCATTGGATTTGATTGACAGCCAATGGCTGTGCTGTTATCAGTCTATCCAATCAAGAGCCAGCACTCCGTGCAGAGAGGGACAACGTGGGAATTACGGGGCTCAGTTAAGTAAAACGGGGGGGGGGGGGGGCGATGACTGCCAGAAGCTTTTTCACCTTAATGCAAAAACATGAGGGTTTACAACCCCTTTAAGGCGTTTTTCCGGCATTTTCCTTCAGGGTGACAAAACGCTCAGATGTGAACAGGTGCCATTGAAATGAATGGGATTTTGCTTGTTGGCCTTTTTTCGGGCTTTTTACAAGCGTTTTATGAGCTGAAAACGTCCAGGTTTAAATGCAGCCTTTTGCATTAAGGTGAAAAACCTTCTGTAGTGCAGCAGCCCCCCAAGCCCCCCTTTTACTTACTTGAACCCGATTGTTCCAGCAACGGGGACGAGCAGAGCAGCTCCAGCTGCTGTCTCGGGTTTTCATTAGATAGATTGATAGCAGCGGAAGCCATTGGTTCCCGCTGCTGTCAATCAAATCCAGGGACACGGGGGCCGAGTCCTGCTGTCTGTGTCAATGAATGCAGCAGCAGGACTCAGGAGCGCGCCCACATAAGTGCAATGGGAGGAGGACAGCACCCGCAGCCATTGACATGTATTGAACATGCAGCGACTGCCTGTGAATGATTGGTCCTGGATGCAGGACGTCCATACATACAGAAGAACAGATAACAATGACTACTTCTAGCATACAGAACAGGAGAAGCTGTACTGTAGGCAAAACATCAAAAGGGCTAATCAGAGATTGCTACTGCCTTTATACTGTGTGCAATGATACATGTGAGGGGACAGTCCTTGAAGCAAGCAGGTGTGTGGGAAAGAGACTGAGCTGCTGTATGAAGGGGTCCCTGCCATAGCTGACCACGATCAGGTGAGAACTCAGAGAACCAAAAAGACTGAGAACCCATGCCAACATTGTAAATAAAATTTTAGGGACACTTTTTTGGCTGTAGGTGGAGTCTTGTTATAATTAGGGGGCGGGGGCATGCATTTGTGGGCGTGGCACAGGGAAAATGTAAAAATGCGGGGCGCTTAGCGTGCCATGCCGAAAAATGGGTGTGGTTTAAGCGAAATAGTGGGCGTGTCTTAAATGGGCATGGCTCAAAGGGGGTGTGGTTAGAGTCTGAGATGAATGAGGGATGGAGAGGGAAGGGGGGGAGAGGGATGGAGGGACAGCAGCCCCAGTTCCTACATAACAATGGAAATATGTGTATTCTAGAAAGTTTAACAATCAGCAGATAAAGATACTCCAAACACCTGGTGTTAGCACTTCAATCATCCCGGTGTTCTGCCGAGAAAGTTCCCCTCGACGGATAAGGACCCCCCTCTACTGCGCAGGCGCAGCGCTTGCGCAGTAGGAGCCGGTCGGAAATAGCCGAATAAAATAGAAATCAGCTCTTCACGGCGCCTGTAAAAGGGCCCCTCGCGGGCTCGCTTCGCTCACCACGCTTCGGGCACGGCTTCGCGTCGCTAGGCACTTTTTTATTCTCCCTCTAGGTCCACTTGGATGGTGGGGCTTGAACCTGGACCCAGGGCGCAGGCGGCGTGTACAGCTGATTGAAATTTTTCACCTTCGGCTATTTTCGGCGGCTTCTAGCCGTTCGTACTGCGCAAGCGCTGTGCCTGCGCAGTACAGGGGGGTCCTTATCCGCCGGGGGAACTTTCTCGGCAAGACACCGGCACCATGGTTGTTATGGTGTCAGGATGATTGAAGTGCATTATTTCTATTATTACATTGTAATATAAAATGAAATCATTCAACTCACCATAATGCTGAATCAGTGGGATCCCTGAGCGTGTCACCTGCCACGTCGCCTGCCACCTCCTTGCATCAGGTGTCCCAGCAGAGTCCGTCCTTGCATCAGGTGCCCCCAGCGGAGCCCCCCTTACATTAGATGTCCCCAGCGGAGCCCCCCCTTACATCAGATGTCCCCAGCGGAGCCCCCCCTTACATCAGATGTCCCCAGCGGAGCCCCTCCTTACATCAGGTGTCCCCAGCGGACCCTACCTTACATCAGGTGTCCCCAGCGGAGCCCCCCTTACATCAGGTGTCCCCAGCGGAGCCCCCCTTACATCTGTTGTCCCCAGCGGAGCCCCCCCTTACATCAGGTGTCCCCAGCGGAGCCCCCCTCACATCAGGAGTCCCCAGCGGAGCCCCCCTCGCATCAGGAGTCCCCAGCGGAGCCCCCCTCGCATTAGGAGTCCCCAGCGGAGCCCCCCTCACATCAGGAGTCTTCAGCGGAGCCCCCCTCACATCAGGAGTCTTCAGCGGAGCCCCCCTCACATCAGGAGTCTTCAGCGGAGCCCCCCCTCACATCAGGAGTCTTCAGCGGAGCCCCCCCTCACATCAGGAGTCTTCAGCGGAGCCCCCCCTCACATCAGGAGTCTTCAGCGGAGCCCCCCCTCACATCAGGAGTCTTCAGCAGAGCCCCCCCTCACATCAGGAGTCTTCAGCGGAGCCCCCCCTCACATCAGGAGTCTTCAGCGGAGCCCCCCCTCACATCAGGAGTCTTCAGCGGAGCCCCCCTCACATCAGGAGTCTTCAGCGGAGCCCCCCCTCACATCAGGAGTCTTCAGCGGAGCCCCCCTCACATCAGGAGTCTTCAGCGGAGCCCCCCCTCACATCAGGAGTCTTCAGCGGAGCCCCCCCTCACATCAGGAGTCTTCAGTGGAGCCCCCCCTCACATCAGGAGTCTTCAGCGGAGCCCCCCCCTCACATCAGGAGTCTTCAGCGGAGCCCCCCCTCACATCAGGAGTCTTCAGCGGAGCCCCCCCTCACATCAGGAGTCTTCAGCGGAGCCCCCCCTCACATCAGGAGTCTTCAGCGGAGCCCCCCCTCACATCAGGAGTCTTCAGCGGAGCCCCCCTCCTCACATCAGGAGTCCCCAGCGGAGCCCCCCTCGCATCAGGTGTCCCCAGCGGAGCCCCCCCTCGCATCAGGTGTCCCCAGCGGAGCCCCCCCTCGCATCAGGTGTCCCTAGTGGAGCCCCCTTCACATCAGGTGTCCCCAGTGGAGCCCCCCTTACATCAGATGCCCCCAGTGGTGCCCCCCTTATATCAGATGCCCCCAGCAGTGCCCCCCTTACATCAGATGTCCTAGTAGGAGGGGTATACAAAATACTGTCTCCCTCCCCTGGCCGCATGGTTACAATAGAACCCCCACCCCTTTCCATAACAGACCGGCAGCAGGGCAGGGGGTAGGCGGGGCGAGGCGGAGCGGAGGGTGGGAGGTGACGCAGGAGCTCTGTCTAGCCCCTCAGCCGTCTTCCTGGTCTTTTAAAAAATGGCGGCCGGCGGAGACAGGACCTCTAGCGGCGGCAGGCGGTGGTGGCGAAAATCCGTGAAGAACCGGATTTCTCTGGACATTTCCTGGGAAACAATAAAATCGGGAATAGAGTCTAAATCCCGGGAATGTCCCGGGAAATCCGTGACAGTTGGTAACTATGAGAACCTTCTCCCTGAGAGGGTGTGATTTGGATGCCTGGTGAGATCAGAATATACTAGAGAGAAAAAACACCACTTGTAAGGAAGGAAAATAGGAACTGGCTCATCAGGATTGAAAGAGAGAGCTCATCAGCAACTTCTACCCCTGTCTGACTTGAACTAGATTTTTACTGAATGCGAGCACGTGTCTGAGATCCAAAAGAGGGAAACCTGGGTCTGGTAGAGCCTAACATCATACAAGTTAAAGCGGACATTCACCCAAAAGGGGAAGTTCTGCTTGTTTGCATCCTCCCCCCTTCACTGCCACATTTGCTACTTTTTGGGGGGTGGGCATGGGTACCTGGTTTTGAAAGGCATCCACTCCCACTTGTGGGTCAGATCGCCGCAGCGATCTACGAGGATGTTTGGCCCTTCCTTCTTCCCCCCACTAACAGGGCCACTAACACAGCTCAGCACAACTCGCGCATGCAAAGAGGCAAACTGGCTGTAAAGGCTTTACTGTTAGTTTTCCTTACCTAAATGTCAGTGCCTGCACCCGAAGCCGATTGAAGAACTGGCTCTGTTGCGGACATCATTGGATCATTGGACAGGTAAGTGTCCTTATGTTAAAAGTCAGCAGCTACAGTATTTGTAGCTGCTGACTTTTAATTTTTCTGGGGGAGCCTGGAGCTCCTCTTTAATCTGTTGTCTGCTAGAAACCATTGTGACTTCTTCAAGGGCCTGTCAATCACTGGCCAGTGGGATAAAACTGGGACTGTATAGCATGTTAGGACCGTCTTTATATACTGTTGCTCGGTAAATGCAGTTCAGTTCTGTCAATTAATACTGTTAGTTAATACTGTTATTCAGAATACTACAGGTGTTTAACCATATATATCAGAGTAACATTATTGTCTTATTGATTGTATAAGTACACTTTCCAATAATCTCTGCTTTTAGGCTATGCTTGGCCTAAAAAATTCTTTGAAATACCTTAAAGCGGAAGTAAACCCATCCATAAAACAGTTACCTTTCCGGCACGTGCCGGAAATGTAACACTCCCATTGGTTGTGCTCTCAACCAAACTGTCAAACCATCCAATGGCTGGTGTCATAACTGATCACATGTGCAGCATCATGGCAGTTCTAGATTAAACAGAGGCCAAGATGGCGGCTTCCTTGGCTGAAAACGATAGGAGGGTTTACTTCCACTTTAAAGTGTGTCAACAAGTGCTGGGTGAGCGAGGTGTGTCCTCTTCTGGTGTGCAAGGAGGTGTAAGTACATCTTTTAGGGAGACGCTCTCCCCTGGGTGAGATTTTGGGTGGAGTTTAGGTCTGTTTTTTATTTGGTATGGGTAGGGCCCTGGGCAGAAGGAGAATAAGAACAGGCTACCCCAACTTACACCATGTAGGTTTGTAATCTGGAGAGCACAAGGCCTTCCAGGTCTAGGTCTGGAGAGAGACTCTATGGGAGGACCCATCAAAGGGGGACTCATATAAGATAATATGGAAAGTTAGCTGGATTTGGTGTCACTGATGTGTTCTACACTGTTGAAAGGAAATGTGAAGTTCAGAAGGTGTTGTGCCAAATTGTTGATCATGTCATTAACCAGTAAACTGTTGATAAAGCAAGCTGTGTGGCCATTCCTTTATTGGTGGAGGTGGGCCTCGGGACAAGAGTGGGTCTCAGGCCTATAGCATGTAAGTCAGAAAATGGCAGAGTTTCTCCCTTTACTGAATGTGTGTGCACCCTATCTGAAGAGGAAGCGGGGCAGAGTCCTTGGTCTGCTTGCCGGAACTTTCTGCTGTGAATCGCGACTGCTAACATGTGCATGGTCAGCAAGTTTTAAAGGGCATAAGCTAGGGGAAAAAACAATGTGGTTCCTCCTTCCTTTGGTGCTCTAATCTTAAAATTATTTTGCTTAATGGTTATTCCAGCCCTAGGAGTAGCAGACAACGTCTCGCCCCTATCACTGACCACCTTGCAAGAAGGCACCCCTTTGAAATTCCTTATGCTTTTGTTGGGAATAGGGAAAATTTCCTATGCAGACTTGGAAGCCTGCCCAACTTTCCAACTTTATTAGAAGTTTGGGGGCCAGATTAGATCCGTAGGTTCCTGGGCCTCGTATTCATTTTTTTGTGCGTAACAAAATGATTTCCCTTAATTGCTAACCACCTCCTACATGCTACTTATGTAGCAGAAATATCAATCGATCCCCAAGTAATGGGAATGGAAGTTGGGTAGACTTTTAGATGTTTTCGTTTATTGTTAACAGAATAAAGTATCAACTACGGAGTGTAAAACTCATTCTCTTTCATTCGTATGTTGAAGAGAAGATGGACAACAGGAGCCAGAACCCAAATGGCCTGTCAAAATTAGGAGCGGTGCCATGGACTTGGGTATGCCTTTACTATGAAATTGCTTAATGCTCCCCAACCATCTATATATACACTATATTACCAAAAGTTTTGGAAAACCTTCCTTTACACGCACATGAACAATAATGACATCCCAGTCTTAGTCTGTAGGGTTCAATGTTAAGTTGGCCCACCCTTTGCAGCTATAACAGCTCCAACTCTTCTAGAAAGGCTGTCCACAAGGCTTAGGATTTTGTCTATGGGAATGTTTGACCATTGAAGCGCATTTGTGAGGTCAGGCACTGATGTTGGACGAGAAGGCCTGGCTCACAGTTTTTGCTATAATTCATCCCACAGGTGTTCTAGCAGGTTAAGGTCAGGACTCTGTGCAGGCCAGTCACGTTCCTCCACCCTAAACTTGCTCATCCATGTCTTTATGGACCTTGCTTTGCGCACAGGTATGCAGTCATGTTGGAACAGGAAGGGGCTTTCCCCAAACAGTTCCTACAAAGTTTGGAGCATGAAATTGTCCAAAATGTCTTGGTATGCTGACCCCTCAAGTGTTCCCTTTACTGGAACTAAGAGGCCAAGCCCAACCCCTGAAAAAAAAAACCCACACCGTAATCCCCCCTCCACCAAATGATTTGGACCAGTGCACAAAGAAAGGTCCATAAAGACATGGATGAGCAAGTTTGGGGGGGGGAGGAACTTGACTGGCCTGCACAAGTCCTGACCTCAACCCAATTGAACACCATTGGGATGAATTAGAGCGGAGACTGTGAACCAGGCCTTCTTGTCCACATCAGCGCCTGACCTCACAAATGCGCTTCTGGAAGAATAGTCAAACATTCCCATAGACACACCCCTAAACCTTGTGGACAGCCTTCCCAGAAGAGTTGAAGCTGTTATAGCTGCAAAGGATGGGCCAACTCAATATTGAATCCTAGGGACTGAGACTGGGACGCCATTCAAGTTCCTGTGCGTGTAAAGGCAGGCGTCCCAATGCTTTTGGTAATATAGTGTATTTAAAAATGGAGGAGACCTGCAATACATTTTTAAATAAATGTTTATATCTTGTGTACAGAGTGCAAGGGAAGCTGGATGAATTTTACCAAGCAGTGCCTGAGGACTGTTGTAGGGACTGTGGTCAGAGAGGCATGTTTTTATACCTATGGTGGGATTGGCTTCCTATAAAGCTTTTTTGAACTGTTATGTCTGATTGAGAGGGTTATACAACAGCCTGTCCCTGATGTCCCTTTAGTGGTTTTATTACATGCTACACATGCTTCTCTGGGTACATTTAAAAGATCTCTGTTTCTTGAATGCTGGGAAAAGTTTGGTCCTCTTAATTTGGACGACACTTATTCCCACTATGAGAGAATGTGCTAAAAGTTCAGGCAATCATTGAGAATCATTGAGGAATGGAGACACGTGTGTAATGACAAATATGACCGTTTCTACCAAATATGGGCAGTGTGGAATTAATTTAACGGGAACCATGTGTGGACATTTTTGAAACCATATGATTTTGTTTATTTAATAAATTGCTGATGGGTAGCAGGAGGCAAATTGGTGTTAAAAGGTTCCTGTTTTTCTTCCACTCTTTTCTGACTTTACCTCCTAGTAGTTTTTTTCATCCTCTCTTTTCTCCTGTGCTTTATTGTCCAAAAGATGTTAGTCGGGACAAGGATTTCGCACCCAATGGGGCCATTTGTATAGTTTCTCCATATGGTCACAAAGGATTCATGAAACATTTGCTATGCAAATGTCTCAAGCAATCACTCAGTTATGGTCATCAGCTCCTTCTGTTGGCCATAATGTGATATTTTTCTGAAATATCTCAATCAGGAAAATACAACATTATAGCCATTAGATGGAGCTGATTATCATAGGAAATAAATATATTGGGTAAAAATAAGAATTATTCATCACAGCTGAGCAAATGCTCGAGACCCTCGCACAACATTGTTTTTTAATAAATAGACCACATATTTGTAGCAATTGTGGATTTTTATGTACCCTTTCTGCTCTTTATGTTTATACTTTATGTCATTACATTTAGTGCCATTTTAACCACTTCCAGACCGCCGCACGCCGATATACGTCCTAACTTTGAAGAGGAATATCTTTGTTATGGCAGCAGCTAGCTGCCATAACCCTGGTATCCTCTTCTTCGACCGATGGTCCAGTTTCCGATAATAGTGGTCTCTGTGGCGGATTCACCGCAAGATCACTTTTTTCGGCGGCGGGAGAGGGCCCCCCTACCTCCGCGCTCTGGTGCCCTCCGCCGCTTGTCGGAGCCTTCGGCAGCGGCGGAGGCGATCGGATCCTTGTCCTTGCTGGGTATGGAGACGAGTGAGGAGAAGATGGCCCCCACCCATCTCCATACCATTGCAGGGCAGAAGCGATGTCAAATGTCACTTCCGCCCATAGCTCTTAAAGGGCCATTTTTTTTTCAAATGACATTGCATTTTAGTGTAAATATGAGATCTGAGGTCTTTTTGACCCCAGATCTCATATTTAAGAGGTCCTGTCATGCTTTTTTTCTATTACAAGGGATGTTTACATTCCTTGTAATAGGAATAAAAGTGACACAATTATTTTTTTAAAAGAACAGTGTAAAAATAAAAAATAAAAGGTAAAATAAATAAGAAAATTATTTTTTTTTTTTAAAGGCGCCCCGTCCCGCTGAGCTTGCGTGCAGAAACGAACATATACATGAGTAGCGCCCGCATATGAAAACGGTGTTCAAACTACACATGTGAGGTATCACCACGATCGGTAGAGTGAGAGCAATAATTCTAGCCCTAGACTTCCTCTGTAACTCAAAAAATGCATCCTGTAGAATTTTTTAAACATTGCCTATGGAGATTTTTAAGGGTAAAAGTTTGTTGCCATTCCACGAGCCGGTGCAATTTTGAAGCGTGACATGTTGGGTATCAATTAACTCGGCGTAACATTATCTTTCACAATATAAAAAAATTGGGCTAACTTTACTGTTGTCTTATTTTTTTATTCAAAAAGTGTATTTTTTCCAAAAAAAGTGTAAGACCGCTGCGCAAATACGGTCTGACAGAAAGTATTGCAATGACCGCCATTTTATTCTCTAGGGTGTTAGAAAAATAATGTATAATGTTTGGGGGTTCTAAGTAATTTTCTAGCAAAAAAAAAAATGTTTTTAACTTGTAAACAACAAATCTCAGAAAGAGGCTCCGTCCTTAAGTGGTTAAAAATAAAGATTTTGCTTAAAAACCTTGTTCTAGGAACTGGTTTAGTAACTTGTTCTACTAGGTATTAGTCATATCTGCTGCTTTGTAAATGGGAACTGACTACTTCTGTAATCCTTTTTTAATTCATTTATGGCCAGAAGGATCACAAGGTCACTACAATTAATAGAATGTATTTTCTTATCTACCTTAAGAGTAAATATGAGCTCAGCATTCTCTTTGACTCATGGACAGCAATAATGTTATCTTTATACTATATGACTTTTATATTTACATAGGTACATTGTTATACAGTTAGCAAGGCTAAAAAAAAGGGATACTGTGAATCTAATCTCTTCCTTTAAAATATTAACATTTACAGCTATTTCTATCTGTTGTCTTTTTATGTCACTACAGTCATGTTTGCATGACCAATTGCTCCTCAATATAAAACTATCATTTTTGTTTAGTATTTTTAGCACAATTTAGAGTACATTTAGAACACCCTGTGCAGAGATGGTCAAAAATGTGCACATCAAGGCCTCATGCACTCAGGGCTTATAAAAATGCTTTCACAGACATTGAGTGTTTTTTTTAAGTCTGTAAAAGCACCATAGCTCTTGGGGTCCATACACACATAGGTGTACAGAATGCGTCTAAACACCCATAACATGCATCTAGTGTTTAAGCATAAATGTATTCCAATAGCCAGAATAAAATAATATTCTGGTCAATAGAATCAGGGCTGGACTGGGGATAAAAAAAAGAACTCGAAAATAGTTCATTTAAGGTCCATAACATTATTATACCAGCCCAACATCATAACGTCATTATTTTCTTGTTCGTTAAAGGGAAAACCATGCATTTTAAAGAAAATTTGAAGAGTGTATTATATATAGATAAAAGAGGGAAAAATACTGCGCTAAACCAAAACGTACAAGAGAAAAGCACACAATAGCTGCTAACACTCAAACAAAGTCTAAAGCAATATACAAAAATTAGTGTAGCGCTAAAAAATGAGACCAAATGAATGGAAACATCTGTGCATTAAACTGAAAAGAAAAACACACAGTAAAAAGGACTAGTGACTAAAAATCACCAGCTCTCAGTGACAGTGAAGATATTGTGAGTATACACCCAATAAAACACATGAGAAAATGTGTATAAAGGTTGATACATGCAATACAAAATTAAAAAAAATATAATAAGTGGAACACAAAGTGAGATCACAAACGATAAACGCCAAAGTCCAAACAAATGCGTGGAAGAGAATCAGCTTCCAGATAGGGTGTTGATATATAATACAAGTCAACCGATCAAATGCCTGTACAAACTTCAAGTAATTCTCAGATAAAAAGTTGGGTACTCTTACCGAATACGGTGGACACACATGCCGTATGTCAGTGGGTCAAACAAGCTCTGAACCCTTGGTTCCTGATGCTTCAACGCTGTAAGGATGCCACGCTGGATGGGATGGTGGATCTTGTGACTCCAAACCATAAGACATGACAGCAAAGGAAAAACGACAGCCACGTTGATCCAAGGGATGGTAGTAGGGGAAAAAAGGTCACCAGTGCCCAAACAAAAAATGGAATAGAAAAACAGGCTCCATATGGTGCAGGTCAACCAAATACGGTTTAATGTAGGTTAAATATCATACAAAGAAATTGAAGGATATATAGGAATAAAAGTGATCACAAAATGTAAAATATGGATAAAAGCGATGTGGGAGCGAAAGAATGCTGTACCGACGCGTTTCGACTTTATTGGTCTTCAACAGGGGCATAATTTTGCCTCCCCACATTGCTGCTGTATTTATAGACTATTAGCAAATGAAATATCATCCGGAACCGCCCCCCTCAATGGCGGGACTGAAAGTGAAGCAGACAGCGTGCGCCTCAAACCTCGATATCGGTCTAGTGGAAAAAAAACAGGCCAAAGCCATTGCCCATCTCACTATATAGCACCAAGTACGCAATAAAAAAACGGAGTTACTTACCGGTAACATCCTTTTCCAGGAATCTTTCAGGACAGCACCATAGAGAGACACCGGCTCCTCCCCTCTTAGGAAACACCGCCTTCCAATTCAATATTTAAATCTCATCCTCCCACTGGCCCCTCAGTTCTTCACGAGTTCCTCCGTCCAGCTGGGGAGACACAAGAATACGTCATACAAATCTTTATCTTACCTGACGTTCTCATGCGATGAGTTCTCATAGATAATCAATAACCTGGGTGGGTACTAGTGCTGTCCTGAAAGATTCCTGGAAAAGGATGTTACCGGTAAGTAACTCAGTTTTTCCCCATTCATCTTTCAGGACAGCACCATAGAGAGGATAAGCGAGCACCTTACCTTAGGGAGGGACTACTGCCTGCAGCACCTTACGCCCAAAGGCTTGGTCTTTGGCTGACAGCAGGTCCAATCTGTAATGCTTCACAAACGTGGAAAAACTGGACCACGTTGCTGCTCTACAGATCTGCTCCGGAGAAGCACCAGCCCACTCTGCTTAAGAAGTTGCCACTGCCCTGGTGGAATGTGCTTTAATACCCTCCGGGGGCTCCAAACCCCCGATTACATAGGCCTGGCTAATGGCCAACCTTAACCATCTGGCTATTGATCGTTTAGAGGCTTTGAACCCTTTCCTAGCCCCCGAAAATAATACAAAAAAAGAATCGGATTTCCTAAATTGTTTTGTACTATCTAAGTACTGAAGGACGCACCTTCTAACGTCCAGTTTGTGAAAAATATGCTCCTGTTCCCTCACAGGATTCGAACAGAAGGTAGGTAAAATAATTTCTTGCCCCCTATGAAAACTAGAGGCCACTTTTGGCAAAAAGGCCGGATCCGTTTTAAAAATCAAACGGTCCGGAAAAACCTGAAAAAAAAGGCGCCCTAATAGAAAGGGCTTTGAGTTCACTTACTCTCCTTGCTGTGGTGATCGCCACCAAAAACACCGTTTTGAGGGTAATCAACCTCAAGGTACAGGATTCCAATGGCTCAAAAGTAAGAGACTGTAAAACTAAGGAAAGATTCCACACTGGGAATGGGGAACTTTTAATAGGCCTCTGTCTGCCTAAAGCTCTAAAAAACCTAGCTACCCAAGGATCTATAGCCAGCGGCTTTTCCAGGAATACGCTTAGTGCCGACACCTGTCCTTTCAAGGTGCTAAGGGCTAATCCTTTGTCTGCTCCTGCCTGTAGAAACTCTAATACTGCTACAGAACTTCGTACATCGAAGGAGCTTTCTGTGCACCAGCTATTAAAGCGTTTCCACACCTTTAGGTAAATGGCTTGCGTCTCTCTTTTCCTGCAATTTAGGAGAGTTGTCACTAGCCGATCCGAGAAACCTTTGCCCTTCAGCAATTCTTCCTCAGTAGCCACGCTGCGAGGTTCCATCGCTCCACCTGAGGGCAACAGATTGGACCCTGAGAGAGAAGATCCTCCTGGATAGGCAGAATCCAGGGAGGCTCCACTGTCAGACTCTTCAAGAGGGAGAACCACGGCCTCCTTGGCCAGTGTGGTGCAATCAGAATGAGGGTTGTGTCTTCTGACCGAAATTTTCTCAGAACTGCTGGAATCATTACGGGAGGGGGGAAGGCATAACACTTTGAGAAATGCCAGCTCTGAGCTAGTGCATCCACCCCGGCTGCTCCGTCCCATCTGTTTAGGGAAAAGAACAGACGAGCTTTTGTATTCGCCTTTGAGGCGAAGAGATCCACGGAGGGGACCCCCCACTTCCGAGTAATCATCTCGAAGATGTCCTGATTCAAGACCCAGTCGTCTTCCTTCAGCATTTTTCTGCTCAGAAATCTGCTACTTGGTTCTGCTCCCCCTTCAGATGTATTGCAGAAAGAGAGAGAATGCTCCCTTCGGCCCACTTGAGGATGGATTCTGCCAGACCCCACAAGGATCTGCTCCTGGTCCCCCCTTGCCTGTTGATGTAGGCCACTGCTGATGAGTTGTCCGAACGGACCCTCACATGCTGCCCCAGGAGTTCTCTCTGAAAAGCTCTGAGAGCCAACTCTATTGCTCTCAGTTCCCTCCAGTTCGAGGACTTCTTTGCGTCTTCTTTTACCCAGGTGCCTTGAATCATCTTGGAATCTAGGTGTGCTCCCCACCCTGTGCCGCTCGCATCGGTCGTAACCGTTCTGGACACTGGAAGGACCAACTCCAGGCCCTGTGAGAGATTGGACCCTTTCCTCCACCACCAGAGGGACCTCTTGACCTGACTTGGCACAGATATAAGGGAGTCCAGAGATGCTGGACTGTGGTCCCAGACACTCAGAATAAACAGCTGTAGGGGGCGAAAGTGCAGCCCTGCCCACTGAACTGCCGGAAGCATGGAAGTCAGTAAGCCCAGTGCTGACATTGCTTTCCTTACTGAGATCTGACTGCTGCCCTGGAGCAGTAATATTGCTCTGTCCAGCTTCTGGATTTTTTCTGCTGGAAGGAACACTTTTTGTTTTGTCGAATCCAGTACATAGCCCAGGAAGGTGACCTTTTGGGCCGGAACCAAACTGGATTTTTCCAGGTTCAAGAGCCATCCCAGGTTTTCTAAGCTGTCTCTTGCTACCTGAAGATCCTGGTACAACTGCTCCGGGGAAGGAGCAAACAGGAGTAGGTCGTCCAGGTACGCGACTACAGAGATGCCTCTGAGCCGCAAGAAAGCCAGGACCTCCACCATCACTTTGGTGAAGATGCCGGGGGAAGAGGATAGTCCAAAGGGGAGTGCTTTGAACTGTAGATGAAACGTTCCTTCCCCAGTTTTTACCGCCAGTCTGAGAAACCTCTGGTAACTTTCTGCGACTGGAATGTGCAGATAAGCGTCCTTTAAGTCTATTGACGCCATGAAGCAATTTGGGGGAAGAAGCGCTTTCACCAAATAGATAGAATCCATCCGGAATTTCCTGTAGGTAATTGAGACATTCAGAGGCTTCAGATTCATGATGAGCCTGAATTTTCCCGAAGGCTTGCGGACCACAAAAATGTGGGAGTAAAAGCCTCTGCCTGTCTCCTCTACAGGAACCCTCACTATCACCTCTTGTTCCTCTAACTCCTGTAGGGAGGATAGAAGAGCTGACGCTTTCTCTGCACACTTTGGTAGCTCGGTGACCAGAAGTCTGTGCTGAGGAGGTTCCGAGAACTCTAGCTGGTAACCTCTTCTTATGATCCCTAACACAAACTGGTTGGAGGTGATCATCTCCCATTGTGGGAGGAAGGTCCCCAATCTTCCTCCCATCGTGGTTACCCCGTCATTGGGTCTTCTTGGGCTGTTCAGGAGGGCGAAAAATCGCCCCTCCCCGCCCCTTGCCCTTCTGCCCCCAAGCTTTTTTCTGCCGCTCTCCTTTTGGGGCTTCGAACTTTCTCTGAGGGCGAAACTTTCTTTTAGCCTGCTCCCCAAATTTCTTTTTAATGGGAAAGGCCTTTTTCTTATCGGCCGTCCGGTCCAAAATGGTCTCTAACCCTGGGCCAAACAAGAGATCCCCTGTGAGAGGAATTCCACAGAGTTTAACTTTAGATGCGCTGTCTCCTTGCCACGTCTTAAGCCATAGGGCCCTTTGAGCCGAATTAGTGAGGGCTGAAGACCTTGCGGACATGCGCACTGATTCGGCGGAAGCGTCCGCAATATACGCTACACCCTTAAGTAGCATGGGGAAGGAAGCCAAAATAGTCTCTTTTGGCGTTCCTGCCTCAATGTGCGCCTTTATCTGAGTAAGCCAATATTCCATGTTGCGGGCCACTACTGTGACCGCCATGGCAAGCTTAAGGTTTCCCTGTGAAGAATCCCAGGACTTCTTTAAGAGAGAGTCCATCCTTCTGTCCATGGGGTCTGCAAGAACCCCCATGTCTTCGAAGGCCAGATCTGTTTGCCTGGAAACCTGAGAAAAAGCAGCATCCAGCCTAGGGGTCTTATTCCAGACTAGAGACTGCCCTTCTGAAAAAGGAAACCTTCGCTTCAAAGCCCTTGAAAAGAAAGGTTTTCTCTCAGGATCTTTCCATTCATTCTTTATGGCCCCAACCAATACATCATGGACTTGGACTGGGAAATCCTTCCTTTTTTGTTCCCTAAGACCTTTGTACATTTGGTCATGGAGCGATAACACCTTCTTTTCTTCCTGAATTCCCAAAGTGGTGTGAATAGCTCCCAAGAGCTCCTCCACTTCGTCCAGGGAAAGCTTATAGCGAGAGGTTTTTGTGGATTCCCCATCCACCTCCTCCACATCCGATTCCCATTGAGAATCTGAAGCGGTGCTATCTGGCTCCTCCTCAATTTCCACTCTGGAGCCCCCTGGTCTCTCTCCACTAACAGAGGGAGTATCCACTGGGCTGGGTGTAACACTCTGCTGCACTGGTAAAGGACTGCTTTGGGCTTGCAGCAACTGGAAGCTAGAAAAGAGTGCTTTAAAGGACTGAAAGGTGCTAGAAAGCTCCTTGACGGATGCAGCAAGATCTGTACTCTGTTCTGCTGCCTGTTCCCTGACTAATCCTTCAATGCACTCCTTGCAAAGTGCCTTGGTCCAGGATTCCCCCATACTAACTCTACAAGAGGGGCATTTTTTCTTTGAACCATGAGGCGACTTGCTTTTCTCTGTGGCTTTCTGAAAAAGAAAGAGAGAGAGAGAGTCGCCGTAAATGCCCAATCCTACCAGTGCTCTAACAGAGGACCACCAGGAGTGCCCCCCCCCCAGGACCAACCACCACCAGGGTCCCAGACACACTCCCCTTCCCCCCCGACCACCAGTGAGGGGAGAACACCCGTGAAGCTATCGGGATTAGTTAAGGGAACACCACCCCAGGGTTCCACTTACCTTAGCATGGCTGGTGCTACTGTCTCCTGGAGCAGTTCTAGAGACCTCTGTCTCCGACATGTCCGCTGAGGATGGTGGTCAAACGCTTCCCCCGACAGCTGACTCTACAGCAAAACACGAGGGACGCACCAGCCGAGCGCTCGGTCCGTTTTCTCTCTCCGCGTCCGGAACCGGAAGACGCGGAATCGTCGGAAGTGCCCGCCCTCGCCGGAACTGACGTCACCCGTCATCCGACCCGGCCATAGAGCTTCAAACGCTGGCTGTTGAATAAACAGGAGAGACTCAGGCACTTCCCACAGCGCCCCCCTGGGCAGAAGAAACGTGGACCTCCTCAGCTGTCTCTTTCCCCAAGAGAGGCTGAGGCGCGCCAATTCAGTTTTAAAAGCAGGTAAGTATGGCTTCCCCAGCCTTTACCTGACTGAATAAAAAGATAGTAGAGGAACAGAGTTAGAGAGACCCGACTCCCCCTCTTCCTCAGAAAGATTCTTTTGGCTTCAGCCTCCCTGACTGATCCCCCACGGCTCCCAAGCAGTGTCTCCCCACCGGAGGAAACACCTGAACTGAGGGGCCGGTGGGAGGATGAGATTTAAATATTGAATTGGAAGGCGGTGTTTCCTAAGAGGGGAGGAGCCGGTGTCTCTCTATGGTGCTGTCCTGAAAGATGAATGGGGAAAATAAAAGCACATGAGGTGAAATAGTGCTGAAGGAGACCGAGTGTAGAGAGCCCACGTGATCTGCGCTCTAAGCCTCGCTGTGAACAACAGGGCAAATGGGTGCATGTGAAGCGTTTCCGCCAATACTAATGGAGGAGTAAAGCATGGAGGCACACAGACCACATGGTATCCACTCGACCAATCACCATTAAGGGGACGTAACCACCATACCAATGCGCATCATACGTGCCCACGCTCCCGCTGAAGGGGCGCGGCAACGCCATAGTGTCATTGCGGAGGAGGTGGATACGTCACGATGTGTCTGTATGGCAGAGACATCACCGAGCATAGCGTGGTGTGGGCGGATCCTCATCACAATCACAGGACAATGACTATATCCAATGAAAGCTCGAGAAAAAGGCACACAGAAGCCAGGGCGGCCTTCCATGAGCACAACACCCACGCCCATCTGCTGGTGAACGGACAACAGCGTTAGTGGTGTCTCCTGCGCAGGAAGTTTAAAAAATTCAGACAAATTAAGTACTAAAAGCACAATAAAAAATCGAACAAGAATAAAAGTTATTACAAGCACTAGTAAAAGAAATAATATATAGAATATATATATGAAACCAAGGACACTCTGATAACATAAAGATGGTGTACCATCTAACAGCAGGGATGTGTCGCGGCGAGAGACCCCCAGACACACTGTGCCACTCAAGCCCAGTTAATGAAACAGTTGATGTCCCAATCAACGTTCATACCGTGGGGTGAGTAGCACTTTAACTCGTGTATCCAGTAGGTCTCAAGCTGCGACACACCCCGCAGGCAAGAGTCACCCCTCCAATGGGGGACAAATTTATCTATAACCTGAAATTGTGTAACAGTAGGGTCTCTATTGTGGTGTTCTAAAAAATGTCATGGAACACTATGATGCAGCCCTTTTTTGATCTTAGCTAGGTGTTCATTGACTCTTACTGAAAAAGTTTTAATTGTACGGCCCACTTACTGTTTCTTGCATGGGCGTGTAATCAAGTAGACTATAAACCTAGTGGTACATGTAGTAAAATGTTTCATTTTGTAGCTCCGCATGGTAACCGTGGAGACAAAAGTATTGCGCCTGCCACAGATATTATGAAGACAGACGTTGCATTTTTTTTTGGAAAATAGCCCTTGCATTGTTGAAAAAAGGAAACAGTTTGCAAGGGATCTATGGTATTAGGGGCAATCTTACCCTGATTAGAGCGAGCACCTCTGAAAATAATGCCTGCCCGTTCTGAAAGAGAGGGTCCCAAAACTTTGTGACTCAGCAGTATTTTCCAATGTTTATTCAAAATCTTTTTAATCTCTTTGTGTTGTATGGAAAAGGCGGTAAAAAGGGACCATTTGAATTTGTTCTTCTTCGCTGGTTTAGGACGATCTACCAATAGAGAATCTCTGTCCACCAGAACAACCACATTAATATCTGCGTCAAGCTCCGTGGACCTATAGCCCTTCTCCAGAAATCTCTGCTTGAGAATCTGGGATTGTTGTTGGAAATCAATGACATTGGTACAATTTCGCCTGAGACAACGAAACTCGCCATGGGGAACAGAATTTAACCACTGGCTATGGTGACAACTGTCTACCGGAATGTAGCCGTTCCTATCTGTTGGCTTTAAGTATGTTTTAAACACCAAGCGATAATTAATGGCCGAAATTTCTAAATCCAAAAAATGGATAGTCGCGAGACTGGCCTCATAATTCAAAACTATGCCACGGTCATTAGCATTTAGTGTTGCCATAAAATTGTCTAAAGATGCTCTGT
Organism: Lithobates septentrionalis; assembly: GCA_037952835.1. NCBI lineage: Eukaryota > Metazoa > Chordata > Amphibia > Anura > Ranidae > Lithobates > Lithobates septentrionalis. Next base: position 44,537 of record JBBDGP010001043.1, read on the forward strand.
CGCCCCTCCAGAGGAGGAGGATGTCGTCTATGTACCTGGCCCACAGGACCAACTCAGGTCTCCTGAGGTTATAGACGACATCCTCCTCCCACTGGGCCATGAATAAGTTGGACAAACTGGGGGCATATTTAGCCCCCATGGCCTCACCCCTGATTTGAGAATAAAAAATATCCTGGAACCAAAAATAATTGTGTTCAGTGGCGAACCAATTCTGATCCTGACACATTATTTACTGCAGCTACCACATGTCCCCCTTCTAGAATGGATGTTTTTGAATATAGGACCACCAGGTCCTTTAACACCAATGGAGTATTTGTTATCAACAATACTGACTCTGAAATAGGTGGACTCTTTCTTAGGCTGAAGAATGTAATGGTTACATTGCATTTGCAATGGCACATTGCATTCTTAGAGCAGTACATTAAGGAAAATATGGTACCGAGAGGCTTACGTTGGGATGTCTATCCACAGCAGGGCGATACTGACCTTGAACCATGGTTTAGATAATTCAACGAAGCGGGAATCAAACGGATTCGTTTTTTGGTGGAGAGGAAACAGGCCAGATTAACCGCAATGGATAAAGAGATCAGAGATCTCAAGGATAAATTAACTCCATCCAGTGGGACATCTGTGTATATTTCTCTCTCCACTAACTTAAAGAATCATCTTGAAAAAGAAGAAAGGGACCAGAGGAACAAAAAACAGAAGAAGAACATTTGGGACATCACCGATTATAAAACAAATTCAGTATTTACCTGGCAGAAAAAGGTCACCACAGGGACTGATTCAGCTGCCATTGCCCCGTCTATGGAAATCTCAGAACCTATGGTTCAGATTCCAGATAGGAGGTTAACTTATGACCCTCCACCTCCTCCAATTCCCAGACTCCTGGACAATAGGGATGTTGTCCATACCCCTAAAAATAGAACCCAGAATGTGTACCATCAAGGAGATCATCTCTCCAATTATAGGGGTAAAGGACACTCAACCCGGGGTAGAGGTAACTACTATGGAGATGCTAGAGACTTTCATTATGGCGACCATTCTAACGGACCGCCTAGAGCTTGGCATAATGATAGATCTAGATATGGTAGAGACAATTACTCTCAGAGTACACCTATACGTACCTACAATTGATATGCTCCCCTTCGTGATGATGGCCCTTATGAAACATATCATGATCAATACTCTTATAACAACCGAGAAGAGGAAGATTATATGAGGCCCCCCTATAATCACAAATATCCAGGCCTTTCTCAACCTTTGGGTTTTCACAGACCCACTCACAATCCCTCTCGATGCACCAAACCAAACGAGGCTCCAGAGGGGGGTGGCGCCTTAAAAGGAGGAAAAAGAAAAAGGACGCATTAGGTTCAGGTATTTTTAATTTAAGTAAAGCAATTCTGACAGGCGAAAAAAAAGTGTATTTTAGACAAAGGACTCAAATTCGTTCCCCCCAGGAAACTTAATAAATTTTCAACTATTGTTGACGTACAGAAGTACGCCCGAAAGTTGAATATTTAGAGACATTTCTTATCTTCATCCCAAGGAGGTTCTAGAGGTGAGGGGCAGGGTGCTAACACACACTCAGGCCTCTCTAATCCATCCCTCTTCAATTCCCCCAGCAATACATCCCACTCTGTTAATGTGTTTCGAAACCTAGTTTTACAAGACCTAGATAGGCTACCAAATAAAAGAGTTCATCAGGATCCAGCCATTTCAGTGGGATTGAGATCCTTATGTGATAGAAAAAAATCGTATTATCCACCCTGCTGATAAGGGGGGCGGGATAGTTGTATTGGACAAGGAGGAATATATCAAAGAAATTAAAAAACTTAGATGATCGTACAACCTACAGTGTACTGCCGAAAGACCCCACCTCAAATTACAAAAGGACTCTGACCGAAATAGTAGATGAGGGTTTCTCTTTGAATATTCTTGACAGAAAAGAAAGAGATATTCTTATTCCTCTGGCACCACAGATCCCCATCATCTGCTATTTGCCTAAGGTACATAAGAATCCTGTCAATCCTCCCGGTCGCCAGATTGTAAGTGGGATTGATTCAGTGACCTCGAAGATCGAGGTCACTAGTCCTTTTACTGTTTTTCTTTTCAGTTTTATGCACAGATGTTTCCATTCATTTGGTCTCATTTTTTAGCGCTACACTAATTTTTGTATATTATATATAGAGAAGATAGATATGAAAGCACAGAGGGCTTTTTATATATAAAAGCAAATTCCAGTTAAAAGTGGTCAATCATCAAGGAGGAGCCCAGGAACTCTGGGAACGTGGGGGGGGGGGGGGGGGGGGGGGCGACGACTCTGTTGACCAGAGACCACCTTCCGCAGAAAGAATACACTTTCATGATTGGCTGGCAAACATTCAAGGATATACCGGTTATCGCAAGGATAGAGAGGGTAAAAAAGGGGGAGGGGTATGCCTATATATCAAGAATAATGTACAAGTGAATGTGAGAGATGACATCACTAAGGGAGCTAGGGAGGAGGTGGAATCCTTATGGGTAGAGCTCCAAAAGGATGAAGCTAAGGGGAAAATAATACTGGGAGTATGCTATAGGCCCCCTAACCTGAGGGAGGAAGGGGAGACAGATCTATCACAATTTGGATTAGCAGCAAGGATTAATAAGTGTTATCATAATAGGGGATTTTAACTATCCAGACATAGACTGGGCGGAGGGAACCGCGCATTCATCTAAGGCTCGCCAGTTCCTAAATGTCTTGCAGGACAATTTTATGGGTCAGGACGCACCAACTAGAATAAAAGCGTTACTGGATCTACTGATTACCAACAATACAGACCTGATCACGGATGTGGAAATACGGGGCAATTTAGGTAACAGCGATCACAGGTCAATTGGCTTCAGTATAAATCACACAAATAGGAAACATAAGGGGAATACAAAGACACTGAATTTCAAAAGAGCCAACTTCCCTAAACTACGAACATTGCTAAAAGGCATAAATTGGGATATAATCTTAGGAACAAAGAACACGGAGGAGAGATGGGTTTGTTTAAGAGCATATTAAATAAAGGCATTAGCTAATGCATCCGATTGGGTAATAAATTTAAAAGAGCAAACAAAAGTCCTGGATGGCTTAACTCCAATGTAAAAATGCATATAAAAGCAAAGGAGAAGGCCTTCAAAAAATACAAGGTTGAGGGATCATCATCAGCATTCAGACTTTATAAAGAATGCAATAAGAAATGTAAGAGTGCAATAAGGACGGCTAAGATAGAACATGAAAGACACATAGCGAGGAGAGCAAAAAAAATCCCAAGAAATTCTTTATGTATGTAAACAGTAAAAAAGGGAGGACAGACCATATTGGCCCCATAAAGAATGAGGAAGGACATCTGGTTACAAAGGATGCAGAGATGGCGAAGGTATTGAATTTATTGTTCTCCTCAGTCTTCACGAGGGAATCGGGGGCTTCAGTAACCAAAACCGCAGTGTTTATCCTCATGACACATCACAGGAAGCACCTCCATGGTTAACAGAGGACAGAATTAAAATTAGACTTGGGAAATTTAACATTAATAAATCATTTGGACCAGATGGCTTGCACCCAAGGGTACTTAGGGAACTCAGTCATGTAATTGCCAGACCATTGTTCCTAAATTTTACTGACAGTCTACTGACTGGAATGCTACCAGCTGATTGGAGAAAAGCCAACGTAGCACCAATATTTAAAAAGGGCCTAAAATACATCCCTGGGAATTACAGACCAGTCAGCCTAACATCAATAGTATGTAAACTCTTGGAGGGGATGATAAGGGACTACATACAAGATTTTAGTAATGAGAACAGTATCATTAGCAGTAATTAGCATGGATTCATGAAGAATCGTTCTTGCCAAACCAATCTACTAACCTTCTATGAGGAGGTGAGTTGCCAGATAGATAAAGGAAGGCTCGTAGATGTAGTGTATCTGGATTTTGCAAAAGCATTTGACACAGTTCCCCATAAACGTTTACTGTACAAAATAAGGTCCGTTGGCATAGACCATAGGGTGAGTACATGGATTGAAAACTGGCTACAGGGGCGAGTTCAGAGGGTGGTGATAAATGGGGGTTACTCGGAATGGTCAGGGATGGGTAGTGGGGTCTCCCAGGGTTCTGTGCTGGGACCAATCCTATTTAATTTGTTCATAAACGACCCAGGGGATGGGGTAAACAGTTCAATCTCTGTATTTGCGGACGATTCTAAGCTAAGCAGGGCAATAACTTCTCCACAGGATGTGGAAACCTTGCAAAAAGATCTGAACAAATTAATGGGGTGGGCAACTGCATGGCAAATGAGGTTCAATGTAGAAAAATGTAAAATAATGCATTTGGGTGGCAAAAATATGAATGCAATCTATAAACTGAGGGGAGAACCTCTGGGGGAATCTAGGATGGAAAAGGACCTGGGGGTCCTAGTAGATGATAGGCTCAGCAATGGCATGCAATGCCAAGCGGCCTGGCAGAACTGTCACTGACCTCCTCTCAGGTGCACCATGCAGGGCTCAGTCAGTCGGCTCCAGAGCTTGGTAGCTCTGGTTTTATCCCATAGTCTCCTCTCCACAGTCCACACGTCTGACTTCTCCCATAACCCCCATCCTGGCGGCACTCCCACTCTTGACTCCTCTCCAGACTCCCTCAGAGACTGCAGACATGATACAAGACAAGAGATAGTCAGAGGTTGTGGACATGATACAAGAGATGGTTAGAGACTGAGGACATGATACAGGAGATGGTTAGAGACTGAGGACATGATACAAGAGATGGTCAGAGACTGCAGGACATGATACAAGAGATCAATGCAGCCTTACCAGTGCCCATCAAATGCAGCCTCATCAGTGCCCATCAAATGCGGCCTCACTGTGCCCATCAATGCAGCCTCACTGTACCCATCAATGCAGCCTCATTGTGCCCATCAAATGCAGCCTCACTGTGCCCATCAATGCAGCCTCATTGTTCCCATCAATGCAGCCTCACTGTGCCCGTTAATGCAGCTTTACTGTGCCTGTAAATGCAGCCTCACTGTGCCCGTAAATGCAGCTTTACTGTGCCCGTCAATGCAGCCTCACTGTGCCCATCATTGCAGCCTCACTGCCCATCAATGCAGTGCCTCACTATGCCCATGAATGCAGCCTCACCATTGCCTGGATTACACACACAGTGGGCATCTCCCGCTGTGTGTCAGGAGCTGGGTCTGTGTTCAGCGGCGCTGTAACAAGGTCCCACCCCCCCTACACTGGCTTGTGTGATAGGCTCAATCAGCGTTCCATCTAGACTATCACACGAGCCAGTGTAGGGGGGAAGGACCTTGTTACAGTGGCGCCGAACACAGACCCAGCTTCTGACACACAGCAGGAGATGCCTGCTGTGTCTGACACACACATAAGAGGAGGAGGAGGGAGGGAGGGGAGCACTGCAGCCACAGATGATCAAAGCGGCCCCAGGGCAGGCAGCCTACCTGGAAACTTTCCGGTATCCCGGTAGGTTAGTCTGGCCCTGGATAGAATGCAGTATCGCTCAAACGCTAGGCACGCCTAAATGCGTGTACAATATGTGGCTTTTAGAGTGTTTTTAAGCAGCATTTTTATACCAGTTCTGGCGTTCAGAGGGGCTTTTACAGATGTCTTGTGTGCATGAGGGCTTATGCTTCTGTCACATCCTGTACATAAATGACATCTTATTGCAAGGCTGCCATGGCCAGATCTAGGGATAATGCTGGGGTGTGCTGTGCCCCTCCAGATTTCAGTTGCACCCCCCCTTAAACCCCCCCTCCACCCTGGATGCTCTGCGTGGCCATGGAGCTCCTTTCCCATCCCAGTGTGTAGCTAGCTACTGCAGCTGCATTGCCATTCCTACCAGAGAATTTCACAGGTCAGACCTGGCTGCCCTCAATGATCCTCGTCCTCTGTCACACTGCCTCTCCAGCGGGGATCCCTGTCCTCTGCCTCTCCAGTAGTGATCCCTGTCCTCTACCTCTCCAGCGGAGATCCCTGTCCTCTGCTTCTCCATGGTAGATCCCTGTCCTCTCCAGCAGAGATCCTCATCCTCTACCTCTCCAGCGGAGATCCCCATCCTCTCCCTCTCCAGTGGAGATCCCCATCCTCTGCTTCTCCAGTGGAGATCCCTGTCCTCTCCAGGGGAGATCCCTGTCCTTTCCCTCTCCCTCTCAAGCGGGGATCCCTGTCCTCTCCCTCTCAAGCGGGGATCCCTGTCCTCTCCCTCTCAAGCTGGGATCCCTGTCCTCTCCCTCTCCAGTGGGTATCCCTGTCCTCTGCGTCTCCAGCGGGGATCCCTGCCCTCTCCCTCTCGAGCAGGGATCCCTGTCCTCTTCCTCTCCAGTGGGGATCCCTGTCCTCTCCCTCTCCATCGCGGATCCCTGTCCTCTCCGGCGGGGATCCCTGTCCTCTTCCTCTCCAGCGGGGATCCCTGTCCTCTTCCTCTCCAGTGGGGATCCCTGTCCTCTCCCTCTCCATCGTGGATCCCTGTCCTCTCCGTCTCCAGTGGGAATCCCTGTCCTCTGCCTCTCCAGTGGGGATTCCTGTCCTCTGCCTCTCCAGTGGGATTCCTGTCCTCTTCCTCTCCAGTGGTAATACCTGTCTTCTCCCTCTCCAGTGGTAATACCTGTCTTCTCCCTCTCCGGTGGGGATCCCTGTCCTCTGCCTCTCCGGTGGGGATCCCTGTCCTCTCCCTCTCCGGTGGGGATCCCTGTCCTCTTCCTCTCCAGTGGGGATCCTTGTCCTCTTCCTCTCCAGTGGGGATCCCTTTCCTCTCCCTTTCCAGTGGGGATCCCTGTCCTCTTCCTCTCCAGTGGGGATCCCTGTCCTCTTCCTCTCCAGTGGGGATCCCTGTCCTCTTCCTCTCTAGTAGGGATCCCTGTCCTCTCCCTCTCCAGTGGGGATCCCCGTCCTCTCCCTCTCCAGTGGGGATCCCTGTCCTGTCCCTCTTCAGTGGGGATCCTTGTCCTCTTCCTCTCCAGTGGGGACCCCTGTCCTCTCCCTCTCCAGTGGGGACCCCTGTCTTCTCCCTCACTGGTGGGGATCCCTGTCCTCTGCCTCTCTAGTGGGGATCCCTGTCCTCTTCCTCTCCAGTGGGGATTCCTGTCCTCTCCCTCTCCGGTGGGGATTCCTGTCCTCTCCCTCTCCAGTGGGGATCCCTGTCCTCTCCCTCTCCAGTGGGGATCCCTTTCCTCTCCCTCTCCAGTGGGGATCCTTGTCCTCTTCTTCTCCAGTGGGGATCCTTGTCCTCTTCCTCTCCAGTGGGTTCCCTGTCCTCTCCCTCTCCAGTGGGGATCCCTGTCCTCTTCCTCTCCAGTGGAGATCCCTGTCCTCTTCCTCTCCAGTGGAGATCCCTGTCCTCTTCCTCTCCAGTGGAGATCCCTGTCCTCTTCCTCTCCAGTGGAGATCCCTGTCCTCTTCCTCTCCAGTGGAGATCCCTGTCCTCTTCCTCTCCAGTGGAGATCCCTGTCCTCTTCCTCTCCAGTGGAGATCCCTGTCCTCTTCCTCTCCAGTGGAGATCCCTGTCCTCTTCCTCTCCAGTGGAGATCCCTGTCCTCTTCCTCTCCAGTGGAGATCCCTGTCTTCTTCCTCTCCAGTGGGGATCCCTGTCCTCTCCCTCTCCAGTGGGGATCCCTGTCCTCTCCCTCTCCAGTGGGGATCCCTGTCCTCTCCCTCTCCAGTGGGGATCCTTGTCCTCTCCCTCTCCAGTGGGGATCCCTGTCTTCTTCCTCTCCAGTGGTAATCCCTTTCCTCTCCCTCTCCAGTGGGGATCCTTGTCCTCTTCCTCTCCAGTGGGGATCCCTGTCCTCTTCCCCTCCATTGGGGATCCTTGTCCTCTTACTCTCCAGTGGGGATCCCTGTCCTCTTCCTCTCCAGTAGGGATTCCTGTCCTCTCCCTCTCCAGTGGGGATCCCTGTCCTCTCCCTCTCCAGTGGGGATCCCTGTCCTCTCCCTCTCCAGTGGGGATCCCTGTCCTCTCCCTCTCCAGTGGGGATCCCTGTCCTCTTCCTCTCCAGTGGGCATCCCTGTCTTCTGCCTCTACAGTGTTAACCATTGTCCTCTGCACTGCCAGCAGTGACCCAGTGATATGGGAATGTACACACCATTAACACTCATCATACCATAACAACGTACCCAAATAATAAAGTAAACACACAACACGGATTGTGGAAAAACTTTAGGCCGTGGCCCCTTTATTGGGTTTGAATAAATTTTAATTCTGAAAAAAACTTTAAAAGAGAAGTGACGGAATGTAAACAAACATTCATACTCACCTAGATGGCTGCAACATATCAATCAAACGATCAAACACCGCTGAATGCTCAGTTACCGGGTCCACACTGAGCAGACAGCAGTGACTGGCAGTCACCGGCTCTCTGCTCTGCTCCTCCAGTGCTCACTGGTGCTCTGGACTGTAAAGGGGGCAAGAGCGGCTGACTCAGCCTCTCAACTGCACTATATTATATATATAAATAATATACGTATACAATATATACGCGTTTCTGCACCTTTGGGTAGGGGATGCACGCGCACCACTTCTGCTGTGATTTTTCACAGCAGAATTTGATGAGTGGGTCCTGGCCGATTGATGTCCGCGAGCACCCGCCGATCGTCAGGCAGGACCACAGGATTAAGCTCTGCCTATTTAAACAAGCTTAACAAAAGCACCACACATAATACACACAAAAACACATTAGGCACATATTTAACCCTTTGATCACCTTAGCTATTTTACCCCTTCCCAGCCAGTGTCATTAGAACAGTGACAGTGCATATTTATAGCACTGATCACTGTATTATGCCCCGTACACACGGTCGGATTTTCCGACGGAAAATGTGTGATAGGACCTTGTTGTCGGAAATTCCGACCGTGTGTAGGCTCCATCACACATTTTCCATCGGATTTTCCGACACACAAAGTTTGAGAGCAGGCTATAAAATTTTCTGACAACAAAATCCGTTGTCGGAATTTCCGATCGTGTGTACACAAATCCGACACACAAAGTGCCACGCATGCTCAAAATAAATAAAGAGATGGAAGCTATTGGCTACTGCCCCGTTTAGAGTCCCGACATACGTGTTTTACGTCACCGCGTTTAGAACGATCGGATTTTCCGACAACTTTGTGTGACCGTGTGTATGCAAGACAAGTTTGAGCCAACATCCGTCGGAAAAAATCCTAGGATTTTGTTGTCGGAATGTCCGATCAATGTCCGACCGTGTGTACGGGGCATTAGTGTTACTGATTCCCTCAAAGTGTCAAAAGTGTCAGTATGTCTGCTGCAATATTGCAGTCCTGCTATAAGTTGCTGATCACCGTGATTACTAGTATAAAAAAATAAATAAAAATTCCAGTATATATACCATAGATTGTAGATGCTATAACTTTTGTGCAAACCAATCAATATACGCTTATTGGGTTTTTTTTTACCAAAAATACGTAGCAGAATACATATTAGCCTAAATTTATGAAGAAATTTGATTTTTTAAGTTTTTTTATTGGATATGTTTTTTAACAGAAAGTAAAAAATATTGTTTAAAAAAATTGTTGGTCTATTTTTGTTTATAGCGCAAAAAATAAAAAAACCGAAGTGGTGCACAAATACCACCAAAAGAAAGCTCTATTTGTAGGGAAAAAGAGGGCATACATTTTATTTGTGTACAGTTTTGCAAGACCGCGTAATTGTCAGTTGAATGTAATGCAGTGCCGTATCACAAAAAAATGGCCTGGTCATGAAGGGGGGTAAGTAGGGAGGTTGAGTGGATAAAGAATACTGTACAATTAAATTTAAAAAACAAATGGGTGTTAGAGGTGACAATCCCCTGGGGATACTTCTCTAGTTTTTTTTTTCTTTCATAGCCCTAACATTCCAACGCCAACACTTAACAAATCAAACCACCCAAATAATGTTCTTTTAGAGGGGTGTCAAACTCACTTTCATTGTGGGCCACATCAGCATTATGGTTGCCCTCAATGGGCTGGTTGTATCTGTAAGACTAGATGTCCCGAGCACCCCACTCTTCCTTACATTAGATGTCAAGAGCCCTCCACCATTAGAAGTCAAGAGCCACCCACCCTCCTTTACATCCAGGACTGGTGCAAGGACTTTTGACACCCCAGGCGAAACCTAATTTTTCCGCCCCCTGGCTCCGCCCCTGAATCCACCCCCTTTGCCCGAGAATCAGTGTGACAGGAGTCAGCGCTAGAGGAAGAATGAGGTTGCAGTAGAGAGCACTAATCATAGAGGCGCACAGGGGATGTTTGCTTTCGTTCCATCAGGACATGTCCTCCAGTGCTGCTCCTCTATAATGACACTACAGAACGGCTGCCTGCTTAACATGCAGCAGAGGCATCCCCTGCATCCCCTAGATCCCAGCAGCGCCCACTAGAGGTTATAACATTACAGAGGTATTTATAATACAGCACTGAAAACTTACATAGCACGGAGAGTAATGAAACCAGCGGCCGGACGCCCTAGGCAGCAGTGCACCCTAGGCGGTCGCCTAGTTTGCCTAGTGGTAGCACCGGCCCTGTTTACATCATAGTGCTCCCCCATTATCTTGTGCTGCTTCCGGGAAGTTCAGGGTCTGGAGGAGGATGAGAGGAGGCCTGTAGTCTGCTGCATGCCGAGACCAGGGGGAGACGGAGATGAGGGGGTGCTGCACAGAGAGGCACACAATCTGTAGTTCTGTACTCCTCTCTGCTGCCGACTTGTGGAGATGTGGAAAGGGGGTGAGGGCAGAGAAGAGCCTCTCTGGGGCTGCAAGGAGAAGCTCAGGATCTGGCAGAGGAGTTCTGTGCTCCTCTCTGCTGTTGACTGCTGAGATAAGATGGGGACAGAGACGAGAGTTGCCACAGCTACAGGAGAGGTGCGAGGGCCACATGAAATGGCCTGGAGGGCCATATTCGGCCCGCAGGCCTTGATCTTGACACGTGTTTTAGACAATGTCACCTTGTTCTACTAAAGAGTACAAAAAAAGTCTCTCCTGTACAACAGGCATCGCAAGTTGAGTCAAGGACTTTTCTCCCACAGTCTATCTAGCCTTGGATACAAACATTTAGGTACCTATGTATTTACTAAAGCAGAACTAAATTTCCACTGTTACATACTGAGAGCAGGCTTTTTATTGCAGAAGAGGCATGCAATGGGGTTGATTTACTAAAACTGAAGAGTACAAAATCTGGTACAGCTCCACATGGTAGCCAATCAGCTTCTAACTTTAGTTTGTTCAATTAAGCTTTGGCAAAGAAAACCTGGAAGCTGATTGGTTTCTATGCAGAGCTGCACCAGTTTTTTTCACTCCCCAGTTTTAGTAAATCTCCCCCAATGCCTCTTCTGCAAACTGCGATCTCCAGAATGTAAACTGAGCTGCATATGCGCAGCTCACCTTACCGCAGTCAGCCCAGTCCCTGTGTGTTGGAGTGACTAGCTCCCGCACATGAATATTGCTGAAAACCCACACACAGGAGAAGATGGAGTTCCAGCCTGATTTTTTTTTTTTTTTTTTAATTACAGTATTTGTAGCTGCTGACTTTTAATATAAGGACACTTACCTGTCAGGGATCCCGCAATGTCGGCACCCCAAGCCGTTTCGTCCATCAGGTGCAGGCGCCAGCTTTGCAAGTAAGGGAAGCTGGCAGTGAAGCCTGCAGGCTTCACTGACAGTTTTTCCTACTGCGCATGTGCGAGTCGCACTGCGCTTTCTGAATGGTACCGTTGTTTCCTGGATACACACAGGTCCCGGAAGGCAGTGGGGGGGGGGGGGGGAGGGGCCAGACATGATGTAGATTGCTGTGTGGCAATTTTACCAGGAAGTGGGAGTGGGTACCTGTCAAAATCAGGTACCCGCTCCCCCCTCCCCCCTCCCCCCCAGAAAGTGCCAAATGTGGCAGTGGAGGGGAGGGGAAGGGGGGGGGTGTAGTGCGAGCTTCCCCTTTTGGGTGGAAATTATATAAAATAAATTATACAAAGAAACACAACATTTTAAAGTGAAAGGACCAGCACTGTAAAAATAAAACATTATGCTCAGAGTGGCCCTGCCATGCACCTCAATAGTACTACATAAATACTGAAATAAAATAAAACTTGACCCAAAAGAGGTCACTGTGTATCATAAAAGACTGTAATTTTTTTGTTCAAAAAAATACTGTTTTCACAATTTTCATCTTTGATTGCATCTCAAATCAAATCCTCTGAAGCCTCCTTAAAGTGGAGTTCCGCTTAAAAAAAATTAATTAAAAGTCTGCAGCTACAAATACTGCAGCTGCTGACTTTTAATAATCGGACACTTACCTGTCCCAGGGTCCAGCGATGCGGGGGAATGAAGCCCCGCTCATCTCCCCCTCCTCTCTGCGGCGCCGGCATTGTCACTGTGGGCGCCCGATTGTGGATTCACAGCCGGGCACCCACGCGCCGTGATTGGCCGGGCAATCATCTGGGACCTGTGACGTGTCCCAGATGACTGTCGAGAAGGAGGGGGGAGAGGTGATCTCCCTTCCGGTGCTGTGGTCCGCCGAGAGGTAGTGGAAGCTGGATCCCTCTAAAAAGATTGTATCCGCTCCCCCCCAAAAAAATGACATGCCAAATATGGCATGTCAGGGGGTCACCTTCCCTTAAAGCAAAAGTTCCACTTTTGGGTAGAACTCCGCTTTAAACCAATTCCAGCATCATCTGCTTATTATTACTGTTGACTGGCTTTCTCATGGTTACAATGTTGAACCATGTCTGTGCAATATAAGTCAGCACAGCCACAATCGCCATCAAGGGCGGGTGTGATAGGATAACAACACAGGAACACAATTGGGTGACAGCTGTCACTCCATAACAGGAAGTGCCTGATTATTATTATTATTATACAGGATTTATATAGCGCCAATAGTTTCTGCAGCACCTTACAACACAAGGGAGAAAGTACAATTACAATACAGTTCAATACAGAAGGAATAGGAAGGGATTTCTCATGGAGCTTACAATCTAAAGGAAGGGGACGTGGTACAAAAAGTAATAGCTGCAGGGGATGATCTGATGGAGGTGACTAAAGTGCTTTTTTTTTTAGGTGGAGGAGGGGTAGACTTCACTGAATAAATGAGTTTTCAAGGATCACCTAATGTCGGACAGGGTAGGAGCTGACCTGACATATTGGGGTAGGGAGTTCCAGAGGATGGGAAACCATCGTATCACATTGTATCACATGACTGATCAAAGACCTTTATTGCGGGATCGCCATGTATCATGGTAAACTGAACATTTAAAAAGATTAAAAACTATTTTTGAAATGACATCAACATATTAATAGTTTATTTTAGATTTTAGAGTTTGGGTTTAGATCAGCTTTAACTTTGTCAGCAAACTGAATGAAACTATCCACAATGAAAGCACTGTTGCATCATTTGTTAAATTAGGCAATAGATGGAGATCAAAGAAGTTAATGCAAAGGCTGAAGGGAAAGTGCTTGGAAAGTCAGATAAGTGCCTTGACCCTATTAAGTGTTGTTTGAATAAGATACAATTAGGTTCTAGTGGTTTATATAAGGAATGCTACAGATATTTCTCATAGCACGTTAAGCTCTGGCCCTATTCTTTTTCTGCACTTAGAAATACATTAGGCTCAGCTCAAAAAACAAAACACAAGAATAAGAATCTTTATTTTAGTCATGTGACTGGCAGGGACGTGCAGTCAGGGGAGGCAGGTGAGGCAGGGCCTCACTTGCCATGAACATTAAAAAAAAAAAAAAAAATCGAGCTTCGAGGGTTGTAGGTGGGTCACATAGGGGGTAGGTAGCCGAAGTCCTACCTCAACACTGATAATAAGTTGCGGCTCCTACGACCTACTGTATGGTTCTTGAGATACGGGGCTCCTTACGCAGCCTGCAAGAAGCTACATACAGAGCGGCCAGTTTAAATACAAGCACACACTGTTCGCAGCAGACTGAGAGGTTGAGCTCACAGTGCCTCTCCTCACTTCTTGTCAGAGGCGCTGAGCTCAATGGGCAGCTTGGAGCCTTGGACCAATGGTAAAGTACCATTAGCCCCAGCTGCCCAATAAAAATGCTGCAGTGGAGGCACGCCTCTCACTGCAGTGTCATAGAAGGGGCATGTGTCTAAAAGACAAATGCTCCCTTTCAGCCCAGTCCTCTTAACTACAAGGAAAAAACATGTGTTTATGGGTAGAAGATTTACCCACAATACCATGTTTTTCTCACGCAGTTAAGAGGGAGAATGACAATCTGCTGCTGTTGAAAAGGTACTGTTATAATCAATCGAAATCATATATTATTATGCGATATGTTATAACATAATCATTTATTATTTATCTATTTACTATGAAATTACTAGTTGGAAGTTATAACTTCAAACTTCAGTAATTTGTCTGTTAAGCCACCTGCTTGGGTACAGTTTTTGTAAATATAGTAAATTACCTTAAATAGAAATATAATAATTATTTGTATATTACTTATGGTAATTAACCCTTTGCCACCCAGGCCAATTCTGACACTTCTCTCCTACATGTAATAATCATAATTTTTTTGCTAGATTAGTACTCAGAACCCCCAAACGTTATATATATTGTTTTAGCAGACACCCTAGGGAATAAAATGGTGGTCGTTGCAACTTTTTATGTTACATGGTATTTGCGCAGCAATTTTTCAAACGCGTTTTTTTTTGGAAAGAACAGTTTCATGAATAAAAAACTAAAAGAAAAAAACACTAAAGATAACCCGATTTTTTTTGTATAATGTGAAAGATGATGTTACGTCAAGTAAATAGATAGCTAACATGTCACACTTTAAAATTGCGCACACTCGTGGAATGGCGTCAAACTTCAGTACTGTCTGTATCTGGCACTGATACTAGCCAGTGCCTCACCAGCCACTGACCTCACCGCACGTCCCTGGTGACTGGTATGTTCAAATCACATAAATCATCACTAAAAATAACTGTCACATTTTTGTAAAATAAGTATCCTGGTGTATAAGCTTTGTAAATTGGACCCATTATGTGCTAATTTATATACATATTTCTAAACAATTTAAAGTGAAACTATACTCACCTTCACTCCAGCTATGCGCTCTTACCAGCTGATCTCCGGCCATTTCGATTGGCCAGGCCAGGATGATGTCACTCTTTTGCATGCACAAGACATTATTTATCTCAGTAGATGCCAGAATTGTACACTGAGCTGCATGTGCTCAGGTCAGTGTAAATTGCAAATAACCGGGGAAGAATATTTTTATGCAGACGAGAACTCTGGCAACTAGTAAAATCTTTTTATTGCTAATAATGTCTATTGAATATTGCCACTGTGCTAGTCAAATAGGTCACTCAATTTATCTCAATCAAAGTTTTAAATTCTAATGCTTTTATCTGCGCTCGAGGGCTGCAGTCTCTTAAGCCGCGTACACACAATCTCACTTTCCGACTAGAAATCTTCAATGACAGCCTGTTGACGGTAAATCCGACCGTGTATATGCTCCACTGGACAATTTTTGTCGGATTTTCCGCAAACAAATGTTGGATAGCAGGTTTTAAAATTTTCCGCGGACAAATGTCTGTTGTTGGAATTTCCAAGCGTGTGTACACAAGTCCGTCGGACAAAAGTCCAAAGTACAAACACGCATTCTCGGAAGCAAGGACGAGCCAGAAGCGGTCGGTCTTGTAAACTAGCGTTCGTAGTGGAGAATTAACATCCGTGACGCGGCAAATTCTGAAATCTAGAAATGCAGCGCACAATTCTCTTCTTCTTTAATGGGATAATAATGAAGCTGCTTTGCTGGTGATACTGATGGAGTTATTGCAAACAAATTTTCAAAGGCTTTTTTTTTCTAGCGATATCAAGAATAATATTATTATGCTTTTTTTTTTTTATTTGGGCAAGTTGCCACAACACCATTATCCTGTAGTTTTTAAGATCAAAGATACAACTATGTTGGTGTCCCTTGTTAATTTTAAATTGTATTTTTTAAAATGTAACTGCCGACTCCCAAACTGTCATTTAAAGTAAAACACAGCCAAGTATTATTCTCCAAAATTTTTTGTGCATTAAAAAAAGAAAACAAATAAAATTAGACATGCTATCTGCCAATAGAACTTAACCAAAAAGTGCATTCTTTGCATCCAAAAATATAGAAAATATACCAAATCAAATTATTATTATTCAACCAAAAAAATAATGTCAAAGTAATAACTCGAAGGCCAATAATAAATAACACGTTATCTATTCTGATTCCGCAACATGTCTGGTTGACGAACAGCCGTTGAGAAACAAACTGAAAAGCGCAAACTGAAAAGAGCTAAATGAAAAGCGCAAAAAGAAATGTGCGAATCAACACTCACCAAACTTCTACTAACACAAAATTAGCAGAAGGAGCCCAAAGGGTGGCGCTAAAGAGCTGAAAAACCATGTAGTATGTCTAGTATGTCACTACGTTCCTGATTGTTGGCCAACAATTGTGTGCCGTGTGTATGCAAGACAAGTTTGGGCCAACGCCCTTCGGACAAAAGACCACCGTTTTGTTGGCCAACAATCCGATTTGTGTGTACGAGCAGTGGTGTATTTAGGTTTTGTGCTGCCCTAGGCCTGACTAAACTCACACACCCCTAATTTAAATATGACCCACCCCTTCTTGTCAAGTTCACGCCCCTTTCCGTTTATGACCCCCCCGTCATCTGTAAACTACACCCCTTCCTTTTTAGGCTCCCCCTTTTCATCTTAGATCTCCACCTCTTCCTCTCTCTACATTAAAAGTGGGTACCAAGTGTAGCCTCCTCACTGTCCTTCAATGCAGCCTCATCAGTATCCATCAATGCATGCAGCCTCACTGGTGCCCATCAATGCAGCTTCACTGGTGCCCATCAATGTAGGCTCATCGGTGCCCATCAATGCAGGCTGGCCGGTGCTCATCAGTGCAGCCTCACCGGTGCCCATCAATTCAGCCTCACCGGTGCCCATCAATGCAGCCTCACCGGTGCCCATCAATGCAGCCTCACTGGTGCCCATTAATGCAACCTCATTGGTACCCATCAATGTAGCCTTATTGGTACCCATCAACGCAGCCTCACCAGTGCCCATAAATGCAGCTTCCCCAGTGCCCATCAATGCAGACTCACCAGTGCCCATCAATGCAGCCTCACCAGTGCCCATCAATGCGGCCTCACCAGTGCCCATCAATGCGGCCTCACCAGTGCCCATCAGTGCAGTCTCACCAGTGCCCATCAGTGCAGTCTCGCCAGTGCCCATCAGCACAGCCTCACCAGTGCCCGACAATGCAGCCTCACCATTGCCTATCAATGCAGCCTCATCAGTGCCCATCAATGCAGCCTCATTAGTGCAGCTTATCAGTGGCCATCAGTGCAGCATATCAGTGAGGCACCGAGGCACTTTACAGGCACTACAGCGCTAAAAATAGTGCCTGCATATCACCTGTAAAGAGCCTCTCCTGTCTCTCCAGTGTGAAAGCTCGAGAGCTTTCACACTGGAGCGGTGCGCTTGCAGAACGGTAAAAAAAGTCCTGCAAGCCGCATCTTTGCAGCGCTGTAGTAGCGGTGTATACACCACTCCTAAAGCGCACCTGCCCATTGAAAACAGTGGGGCAGCGCCGCCAAACCGCCGCTGCAGTGGGGCTATGCAGGCAGTTTCAACCCTTTTTGGTCTGCTAGCAGGGGTTAAAACCGCCCCACTAGCGGCCGAATAGCTCCGCTAAAAAGACGGTAAAGCAGCGCTAAAAATAGCGCCCGTTTACCGTTGACGCCCGCCCCAGTGTGAAAGTAGCCTAAGAGTGCTGCCTAATCAGTGGCAATCAGTGCAGCCTCAACCTCTTTAATGAGTTTGCATTAATTTCAGCATGCATGGAACACTTTGCACATGCTGAAATTAATGTAAACACATTAAACAGACCACATTCAATGAAAGTTCATGAATATACAGATCATGCTATTGCAATGAAGTGATCCATGCTGCAAACTCATTAAACAGTCCATCTTCAGTGAAAGTTCATGTACTAGTGCCGCCCTAGGCCTGGGCCTTGTCGGCCTAGGCCGAAATACAGCACTGTGTACGAGGCTTAACAGTGTATATCTGGGCAAAAAAAACCCAACAATTTATATATATTAAAATACATTCAGTACATCTCTGTATTTACAGATTTTGACAGAGATTTACTAAAACTGGTGCACACAGAATCTGGTGCAGCTGAACGTAGTAACCAATCGGCTTCTAACTTCAGCACATTCAATTACGCTTTAACAATAAGCCTAGGTTCACACTGATGCGGATTTGAAATTGTGCGAGTTCAGCTGATTTTAAAACCGTAAATGCATTCCGACTTCGGAGGCGTTTTGACAGACATCTGTGTGGGTTCATGCACAGATGTCTATTCAAATCTTCCGCAAAGTCGCCAAAAGTAGTACAGGAACTACTTTTGGGAATTCGGACGGTACCATTGCCGGCAATAGTCATGTCAAACCGCATACCAAATCGGCCCAAGGCTCGGTTCACACTTCCGCGATTTGGGATCCGACTTCTGAGACGAGTCACGTGACATGTGAAATACCATTTTAGTCAATAAGAGCTGTCTTAATTAGCACTACTGAAGTCGCTCCAACTTTAGAAAAGGTTCCTGTACTACTTCAAGGCGACTTCTAACCGACTTGTGCCCATAGACTTTAATGGAAGTCGCCTCCAAGTCGAATCTTCATCTATATTGATGTGATTTGGATCTGACATTACAGGAAGATTACCCAAGCATTCCCTGAAGTTACTTCAAAGGATAGGCACAATGAGGCTGCATGGATGGGCACAGTCAGGTAGGCTGCATTGATGGGCAGTGAGGCTGCATTTATGGGCACAGTGATGCTGCATTTATGGGCACAGTGATGCTGCATGGATGGGCACAGTGAGGCTGCATGGATGGGCACAGTGAGGCTGCATGGATGGGCACAGTGACACTGCATTGATGAGCACAGTGATGCTGCATTGATGGGCACAGTGAGGCTGCATTGATGAGCACAGTGAAGCTGCATGGATGGGCACAGTGAGGCTGCACTAATGGGCAGCTGCATGGACGGGCACAGTAAAGCTGCATTGATGGGCACAGAGAGGCTGCATGAACAGGCACAGTAAAGCTGCATTGATGGGCACAGTGAGGCTGCATTAGCAGGCACAGTGAGGCTGCATGGACAGGCACAGTGAGGCTTTTTGGACTGGCACAGTGAGGCTATATGGACGGGCACGGTAAGGCTGCATGGACGGACACAGTGAGGCTGCATGCATGGGCACAGTAAAGCTGCATTGATGGGCACAGTGAAGCTGCATTGATAGGCACGGTAAGGCTGAATGGATGAGTACAGTGAGGTTGCATTAAGGGGCACAGTGAGGCTGCATAGACGGGCACAGTGAGGCTGCATGGACGGGCACAGTGAGACTGCATAGATGGGCACAGTGAGACTGCATGGATGGGCACAGTGAGACTGCATGGATGGGCACAGTGAATCTGCATTGATAGGCACAGTAAGGCTGCATGGACGGCCACAGTGAGGCTGCTTTGATGGGCACAGTGAGGCTGCATGGATGGGCACAGTGAGGCTGCATGGATGGGCACAGTCAGGTAGGCTGCATTGATGGGCAGTGAGGCTGCATTGATGGGCACAGTGACGATGCATTGATGGGCACAGTGAGGCTGCATGGACGGGCACAGTGAGGCTGCATGGACAGGCACAGTGGCGCTGCATTGATGGGCATGGTCAGGCTGCATTGATGGGCATGGTGAGGCTGCATTTGATGGGCACAGTGCGGCTGCATTTGATGGGCACAGTGCGGCTGCATTTGATGGGCACAGTGAGGCTGAATTTGATGGGCACTGATAAGGCTGCATTGATCTCTTGTATCATATCCGCAGTCTCTGAATATCTCTTGTACCATGTCTACATTCTCTAACCATCTTTAGTATCATGTCCTCAGTCTCTAACCATCTCTTGTACCATGCCCGCAGCCTCTGATATCTCCTGTACCATGCCCACAGCCTCTGACATCTCCTGTACCATGCCCACAGCCTCTGACAACTCCTGTACCATACCCACAGCCTCTGACATCTCCTGTACCATGCCCGCCTCTGACAACTCCTGTACCATGCCCACAGCCTCTGACATCTCCTGTACCATGCCTGCAGCCTCTGACATCTCCTGTACCATGCCTGCAGCCTCTGACATCTCCTGTATCATGCATGCAGCCTCTGACATCTCCTGTATCATGCATGCAGCCTCTAACCATCTCTTGTATCATATCCGCAACCCCTGACCATCTCTTGTCTTATATCATGTCTGCAGTCTCTGAGGGAGTCTGGAGAGGAGTCAAGAGTGGGAGCACCTCCGGGATGGGGGTCATGGGAGAGGTCAGACAAGTGTGGACTGTGGAGAGGAGACTATAGGATAAAACCAGAGCTACCAAGCACTGGAGCCGACTGACTGAGCCCTGCATGGTGCACCTGAGAGGAGGTCAGTGACAGTTCCGCCAGGCCAGTCTGAGGGGGGTCACTAATGTGAGGAGGGGGAGTGAATACAATAATGTAAGGGGGCACTGATATAAAGGTTTCCCCCTTAATCAGTAACCCACCCCCTCTTACCTTAGTGTATTCTTTCTGTGGAAGGTGGTCCACATTCTCAGAGTCCCTGGTCCCTGGTGTCCCCCTTGATGATTGCTCCACTTTTACCTGGAATTTGCTGTTATATATATATATATATATATATATATATATATATATATATATATATATATATATATATATATATATATATATATTCAAATGTGCTTTAAAATGCATGGTTTTCCTTTTTATGAGTAAGAATATAATGATGCTATGCTGTTGGGCTGGTATACTAATGCATGGGGCTGGTATGAAATTTTTTCCAGGGCTGGTTTTTATTACCATACCCTGGCGATGTCCACAAGTCCCGGGGCTGTCCGGAACTCTCCCTCCTGATTGGCTGAGGCACAGCAGCGGCTCCATTGGCTCCCACAGCTGTCAATCAAAGTCAGTTAGCCTGGGCTGGGAGACCCCCTAGGGTGACAAAGCAAATATTGTATCTCCCTATGTCGGGAGGGGGTCTAGCGATCCCAGACTTCCAACTATACTATTGGGCAGCCGTCCTTTTTACGGTAAAATGGTGGTTCTCCCAGCCCAGTCAGAACCCAGCGATCACACTGGAGGTGGCCATTCTGGGCTCCTATGCAGCCTTGACTAACCTGGTATTCTGAGGATTGAAGGCCAGTTCCCTCATGACATCTCTCATGCGGACCACGGTGAGGGTTTGGCAGGAGGCCAGGGTAGTTTAAAGGAGACCTGCTCATCTCTCCCCACATATGCCCTTATGGGGTAACCCTATGCTACCGCACCTGAATAGTATCCTGGACCCCTCTGTGTGGGCTACAAGGGGAATCGCCACATTGAAACACATAATACTCAATGTCAGACTCATGTCTTTTTAAGGAACTAAGACGACTCTACTCAATACCTGCCCCTTTTGAGTTCAGATAGTGGCAGTTGCGACATGCTTTTGGGGCTCAATTTGCTGAACCTTTGACCCTTGAGTCAGACTCTGTTGAGTGACTTCTGACTTCCAGTGTCATGGGGAAGCTTCTCTCCTCTCTGTACTTATACCTGACGGTTGCTTATGCCACCAAACTGGCTAGATTCTGGGATAATTGGAGGGCGGATATTCCATCCCTAGGTGAGGAAGAATGGGAGGAGTGCCTGTCCACATTTATTCCCTCCATGATCGCAGCTAAAGACAGATTCATACAACTTAAGTTCCTCCCCATGGCCTATTACACCCCACAGAAACTGGCCCACATTTACCCTCAACAGGACCCAACTTGTCAAAGATGCAACCAAGAGACAGGCACGTTCTGGCATATGGTCTGGTCCTGTCCCAAACTTCGCCCGTACTGGACAGCTGAAGCCTCCACACTGAGTGAGATATGTGGGACAAGGGTGCAGATGAATCCTCAGGTTCTACTACTAAGCAATATGGAGGATGTAGACAGCTTAGTAGTAGAACCTGAGAATCAAAAACAATATAAGGGGATATGGGAAATGATTTTCCTACACACACACACCAATACAGGTTGAACTGCATGCACTGTTGTCTTTATTCAACCTTACCTATGTAACTATGTATATCATATATAACATTAATTATTTGCTGATTCTACTGCCCATTTTATGAAATATACAAAATATTAAATTATTTTTTTTGTATTATTCATCCTTATGAAGTAAGCCCTCTGTACCACCTGAAACATAATGGAAACCTTATGACTAATGAAACTATTAAACTTCATCTAGGCAATGAGTATTCCATGGCACCCTCATTGCTAAAAATCTGGTGTTAGGGTATCCTTGAGAGCAACCTACATGTAGAAAATCTCTCACACTGATTTGGGATAGTCATCTACAGTTTAATCCAGCACCCCACCATCCCATGTCTCCAAACTTGTGACTGGGATACAAAAAACATTTCTAGACATCGGGCTTTTGGAAAATGCCAGATTGTTAGTGTAGAGCAGTCTTTCTCAACCTTCTTAACATGGAGGAACCCTTGAAACACTTTTCTGAGCTCAGGGGACCCCTGCTAATAATTACTAAGTGTACAGTTTACATGCCTAGGGTCACTAGGAAGAATGCTCTTTACATTTGTGTTCCTTAGCTGGATTCCCACTCTTACAGATAGGTAAAACAATCATTAGTGTCAGCGGTTATTTATCTGAGAGTCAGAAGTTGCTCATTGCTCGAGGAACCCCTAGCAAACACTGGATGAACCCTAGGGTTCCACAGAACCCTGGTTGAGAAAGCCTGTCTCTTGTTATATCTGGCCACAGGCAGATTGGGTTGACCCAACACTGCTTCTTTTTAGCTGAGGAAATTAAATATGCAACAGATAGAAAAATTTTACAAACTTCAATATTTGTTGGCCATGTGGGCAGTGGAAGCATATTACAAGAACTACATGTTTGCACTATTGTGACCCTAATATAACCACATCCTGGGTGTTCTGAAGCCAAACTGGTAGGCCTAAATACACAGTATGAACATATAAACTTTTCTTGGGTCTTAACTCACCCACATACAGGAACCTTATGTCATATACCACAAGTGTTGGTCACTGTTCCTGTGACAGAAGGTCATAAACTCAAGCTGGCTGTACATTAATCATTTTTTTTGTTATCCAGTTGAAAAAAAAAAGGGATCCAATTCCCACATCCCACATTCAATGTTGGAATCATCACTCCCGGTGAGCTATTATGTTCTGATGGTGGGGAAACTTCCCTGCCATCAGGACACACTGATCAGTGTTGCCTTGCCAGCACTGATCTTTTGGGAAAAATCCGACAGGACAGGTGGATCGACTTCCGTACAACCAGCCATGCACATACATGGATTAAAATGAAGAGGGGCTCAGCTGGACAACGCTGGATCCACTGGATGGGTAAGTATCTGAAATGGTCAGAACTCACCACCATGTAAGTAGTGGTTTAAAAAATGGGGGGGGGGGGGGGGGGGAGCCACTCTAAAAAAAAGCATGCCTTTTTTACACCACACATTACCAGGCATTGCAGTGCTTATCCGCATACTACAGCACAGGGGGGTTGCCTTAGTGTGTTGGGGTGCCTTTTTAAATAAATTGACCATACAAAATGAACTGCACCAAAAAGCAGCATGCATTTTGCATCCTTACCATTCAAGTGTAAAAGGGCTCTTAAGGTGTTTCAACAAGATATGGGACTTGTGGAACAACACTTCTTTTTTAACCTTGTTTCTTGTGCTAAAAGCTCAGAGAGCTACACACACACACAATGACTTTACCAGAGCCAAAAAAACAAACAAACAACGTATTGACATATGCTATTTTAAAGTTTAGCAGTTTGAATAAGCTCAAACATAGAAAAATAGATCACCCATCTGACACCAACCACAGCTATGGAAATCACAGTGGTCTAGCCTGGTTAGTGGTTAACCTAGAGCATGCACTAAGTTAGTGTTATCGAAAGTATTCAGTAGCTCTAATTCCTTTGTCAGGCATGAGCAGAAAAACGCCCATCCCACCTTGCCTGAAGGCTCTGCTTTACAGGCCTTTACCTGTTTCAGTAGTGCATGACCATCACGTCACCATCTGCAGTGTTTTGTAAAGAAGTCTAAGGGCGTGTTTTGAGTTGCATTGTCTGTGAAAAGCAATCCTTGGTAATCACTTTCTCAGAGTGGCAAGAAGGTGGCCGACAGGCGTTCAGGAGGCAAAAATGCTCCCTCATGAATGCCTTTTTTTTTCTTATGTTGGACAGCCAGATGGGTTTTTTAATGGGAATATCATGCTGCAACCATGAGCCTAGTGTTTGGCTTGAAGTTGCAGCAGGGCCATCATTCACTTGCATAGGTTGCATTTGGTGGTGGTTGGGGGTGTTCACATGCCACTGAGATGCTTGCATTGAGGTGCAGCAAGAATTATACCTGCTGTAACGCTTGGTGGGCGCTACCACCGCCCAAAGCAACTCATTCACCTGAATTTGGCCATACTGCTCCTGCCCTACAACCGGATGTAGTGCATGCAGCTGCAGTGTGGTGGTGCAGAGTTTTAAGGGTTAAAACAGGCTGTGAGGAGGCAACATAATTCATCTTTACCTCCTGTCAAACATACCTCCCAACTGTCCCCGATTTCGAGGGACTGTCCCTGATTTGGAGCAATGTCCCTCTGTCCCTCATTCCTCCTCATTTGTCTCTCATTTTGGTCTGATTTATATAGATGTATATAAAATGCACTTTTTATCTATCAAAAAGTGTTTCCCAGTGCTAAACCTTTCATCTGATTTCTAAATTGCTGCATTTGTAGATTCCAAAAGCCGAAATAAAAGTAATAGTAGTGGTAAAAAAAACACTTGTGGGTTTAACCAATCTTATTTTTTTTGTACAATTCTCCTTTAATGGGGTGTGGCAAGGGGTGTGTCCTATGCCTCCATACTTTTGTTGATAGGTGTCCCTCATTCCCATCTCAGAACGTTGGGAGGTATGTGTCAAATGCCACCATGGATCACTCTTTAGAGGGCGAACACATATGTAAACAAGTCCTGAATGTGTCAGCATTCACCATTGATTAGCATTTTCTAGAGGGCAGCAACTGCCAACTGCCAATGAATGTGTTTATATTTCAGGATTTTAAAACAAATTTAAAGTAGCTGTGCAGCCAAAACTTTATTTTTTATTTTTGGATAGAATAGGAAAGGATTAGAAAGCTTATTACCTTTTTTATTGCTATCCTTGGCTCCTCTTTTAAAGAGATTCCCCTCACATAATGGAAAACTCCAATCCTGAAAAAAAAAAAAAATTTAGGCAGGGCCGAGCAACATGAAGGAGTGGAGGTCGGACACAATACTGACAGTGTAGAATGCAGATGTATAGGAAATAAATTACACTTAACAGTGTAGCAACAAGTATATTTATTTAAATGATGGGAACATGCAATTAAAGGTGGACCAAGTATACCAGTGAAGACTGATCCAGCTGGAGAGTTGTTTGCTACGAGTCTGTCTTTTCAGCATTTTTACCTTTCTTGATAGGAAAGCTGACCTGGTGAGTGTGGTTTAGGTTTGGGGTGGAGGGTGGTCGCTATCACTGATGTGGATTATCTTCTTTTTTTAAGAGGAACACCTGAGAAAAGGTCTATCCATTGCAGAATGTTGATTGCACACAGATTGTTTATATGAAGATTTGTAGCACATGTTGGTTTAATCAGCATTGATCTCAGCATTTTATTATTTACTCCAGTGGTGGCAGAGGGTATTGTTCATTTAGAATATGCAAGAATGTATGTATGTCTGTGTGTGTATACTGTATATGATTAGGCTCCTGTGAAGTCCAAAAGAATGCTAGCCAACCTGGCTACACTTCAGCAGCCCCTTGCTGTATGGACCCATTCCTGATCCCTAGATAGTGTTCTCCCAGCATCCTGGGTTCTCTCACACTTCTCAGGAAATCAGACTCCCTCCAGCCCCCTCTGTGGACTCGCTAGTCACCTTGACTTTCTCAGTCTCTCTGGACTCGCTTGTGGGCAGGGTCATCTGAGCCTGTGCCCTTGCGGGTACCTCTCGAATGGGCGCACGCTCATCAATGCCTAGGACTAGGTTGAGACTACAGTCATGTGAAAAACAAAAAGAAGGAGCATCAACCTAGTGCAACACCATAAAAAAATTTTTATGAATAGCATAAAAATAATTCATCATACTCAAAGATAAAAAATGTCACAGGCATAGAATACAATCCAAAAAACACAGTCACTTCCAGCGCTTATAGGTCTTCCAAGGTGTGGAGTAACAGATGTTAGGTATATATGGTATCCAAAACAGGGTGGGTTCTGCCTTCCTCAGATGGGGTAATCTGAAAGCAACTACAAGAAAAACAGAAATGGAAGGCGCGCACACCTATTGCATTACCAAAGATAATTTAATAATAAAAATGTTTTATATAAAAGTGGGTACTCACAAAATGCAGCTGACAAAAGGCCATAAAAACAATGCATGGAGATGCACAGCTAGGCTCTGAGGAAGGGGGTGCGCCCCCGAAACACGTTAGTTGTACCCCGTGTTCTCTGCATGTCCATGCATTGTTTTTAAGACCTTTTGTCAGTACCCACTTTTATATAAAACATTTTGATTATTAAATTATCTTTGGTAATGCACTAGGTGTGCGCGACTTCCATTTCTGTTTTTATTGTAATAGAATACAATCCACACCAGACGCATATCAGTCAGGTAGACACAGCTGACGCGTTTCGATGGACAGGCCCTCTTCCTCAGAACTATGTGAGAAATTGAACATTAAGGCAGTTCCCTGACTTAGAGATGAGCTTTCACTGTGTGCGGTAAAATAACATTCAGAGCTCCTCTAACAAAGTGCTTTCCCATGTCACTACACACTGTAACACATGTATGCTGAATTAGGAGGGACATGCTGCACCCACTCCACCAGTCCTGCATACTTCTGTTACCTCACTCCCAGTAACGAAATGGGGTCGCGCCAAGCACCTGGCATGGACCTCATTCGTGATCTCATTAACTCTTGCACTTCCTGTAGCTCCTGCCTAGGCCATAGATCTCCGTAACCCAGGTTCAAATCTGTTTTTTATTGGATACCAACCACTAGGGAGGAAGCCAGACAACAATACACTCACTACTAGAGGACCTGTCACCTTACCAGGTACCACGCCTAATGACTAATGCTTATAGCTTGTTCCTTCGCTTTGTTACCCATAGCAACTACTCTCCTCCTCTCTGTCTTGCCAAGTTAACTCTTTTGTAACGGTGTTACTTCATACCCCGTAGTCCATTTACAGGCACTGATTTTTTTATGCCAGACCCAACATGTACCCCTTTCAATAACTTCAGAAAAAGGCTCAGAGCGGTTAATGTAACTTTACTGGAGAGATGCAGCATAACAGCTCAATAAGAATACTGTCCTTCCCCTAATAATAACTAGAATAATGTAGTGGCTTGAGGTGAGAGTCAATAACTGCATTGTCCATGGCTTGGATGTCTTCTAAAAAAATCTTGGTTTCTTCAGTAGCACCACAACGATGCTCACAGGTGATCCTAGAACTCCTGGACTCCTTGCAACCCATCAGATGTCCCCTTTTTTATAGCGCAGGTGGGCTGGTTAGGACCCAAAGCCCGGGAACTGAGCAAGAAACACTTAACCCTTTCCCCAGCCTGGGCTGGCTGCTGACTTACACACTTCAGCCTACACACGTAGCTGTCCTGACTCTTCCAGTCCTGTTGGCAAGAAGTACCCCCAAAATAGGGGTATGTCTCCTGAGTAGGTCACCACTTCTGGCTGGAGAACACCACTATCTTTACTCCAAGGCTGTGTCTCTGAATGACAGCAACTGCCCTGAGCTATCCAGTATCCCTTTCATTATAAGGTATACTGTATGTGCACCTGGACACACACCCTGCTGATTTTCAACAAAACCTGGACTCTGGGTTGGTGATTTATTCTCTCCCAAGACACTTTGAAATCTCCAAACTATGGAGCTCAATCTGGGAATACCAAAATCCAGAGAAAGCTGTAAAAAACATTTTCCCTGCTCATAATCGATACTCCGGAGGCACCGTACTCTGCACACGAGCAAACCATGTGTCCTTTTTCTAAACGTTTTCCCAGTGGCAGTGCCTAGCCAGGTCAGATGAAACCAAAATTGAAGAAAGAAAAACACTATGTGTGGCAGAATTCTAACACTGCACATCACCCTGAACACACCATCCCCACTGTGAAACATGGTGGTGGCAGCATCATGTTGTGGGGATGCCTTTCTTCAGCAGGGACAAGAAAGCTGGTCAGAGTTGATAGGAAGATGGATGGAGCCAAATGCAGAGCAATTTTAAAAGAAAACCTGTAATGCCGCGTACACACGGTCGGACTTTTCACCTGCAAAAGTCCGACGGACGCCGCCGGACTAAGTCCGGCGGAAAATCCGACCGTGTGTGGTCTCCATCGGACTTCCGACGGACCGTTTCGGGCGGAAATCCGACGTACTTTAGATTTGAAGCCTGCTTCAAATCTTTACGTCGTACCTCCGCCGGACTTAGTTCCTGACGGAAAGCCCGTTCGTCTGTATGCTGGTCCGAAGGACCAGATACGACGGAGGAGCAGGTTACTGCATCTCGCGCTCGCTGCAATAGGAAAAACAAATTTTCCCATTGCGGCGAGCGCGGGGGGCATCCCAGGCCCTTAGGTTTGGTATGGAACTTTAAGGAGAACCCCCCTACGCCGAAAAACCGGCGTGGGGGTCCCCCCAAAATCCATACCAGACCCCGATCCGAGCACGCAGCCCGGCCGGTCAGGAAAGGGGGTGGGGACGAGCGAGCGCCCCCCCCCCCCCCTCCTGAACCGTACCAGGCCGCATGCCCTCAACATGGGGGGGTGCTTTGGGGGAGGGGGCGCCTTACGGTGCCCCCCCACCACAAAGCACCTTGTCCCCATGTTGATGAGGACAAGGGCCTCTTCCCGACAACCCTGGCCGTTGGTTGTCGGGGTCTGCGGGCGGGGGGCTTATCGGAATCCGGGAGCCCCCTATAATAAGAGGGCCCCCAGATCCCGGCCCCCCCACCCTATGTGAATGAATATGGGGTACATGGTACCCCTACCCATTCACCTAGGTAAAAAGTGTTAATAATAAAACACAACACAGGTTTTTAAAATAATTTATTAAACTGCTCCGGGGGGGGGGTCTTCTTCCGTCTTCGGGGGTCCCTCCGCTTCATCTTCTCCCGGCGTCCGGTTGGTTCTTCTCCGCTCTCTTCTCCCGGTGTTCCAGTTCTTCGGCCGGCTCCTCTGCTGTGTTCAGGTAGCTCTCTTGCCAGCAGAGGTCCGGACTTCTGAGCTGCTGGGCTTCTTGTCTTCTCTTCTCTTCTCTTCCCCCAGATGTTGACACGACGCTCTCTCCGGCTGGACTGGTCTCCGAGGGCTGTGTTGTGACTTATATAGGTGGAGACCCCGCCCCCTTTTGATGTCACAGTCCCTGGGCATGCTGGGACTGTGACGTTTTAGGGGGCGTGGTCGACCACGCCCCCTAAAACGTCACAGTCCCAGCATGCCCAGGGCCTGTGACATCATATGGGGGCGGGGTCTCCGCCTATATAAGTCACAACGCAGCCCTCGGAGACCAGTCCAGCCGGAGAGAGCGTCGTGTCAACATCTGGGGGAAGAGAAGAGAAGACAAGAAGCCCAGCAGCTCAGAAGTCCGGACCTCTGCTGGCAAGAGAGCTACCTGAACACAGCAGAGGAGCCGGCCGAAGAACTGGAACACCGGGAGAAGAGAGTGGAGAAGAACCAACCGGACGCCGGGAGAAGATGAAGCGGAGGGACCCCCGAAGACGGAAGAAGACCCCCCCCGGAGCAGTTTAATAAATTATTTTAAAAACCTGTGTTGTGTTTTATTATTAACACTTTTTACCTAGGTGAATGGGTAGGGGTACCATGTACCCCATATTCATTCACATAGGGTGGGGGGGCCGGGATCTGGGGGCCCTCTTATTATAGGGGGCTCCCGGATTCCGATAAGCCCCCCGCCCGCAGACCCCGACAACCAACGGCCAGGGTTGTCGGGAAGAGGCCCTTGTCCTCATCAACATGGGGACAAGGTGCTTTGTGGTGGGGGGGCACCGTAAGGCGCCCCCTCCCCCAAAGCACCCCCCCATGTTGAGGGCATGCGGCCTGGTACGGTTCAGGAGGGGGGGGGCGCTCGCTCGTCCCCACCCCCTTTCCTGACCGGCCGGGCTGCGTGCTCGGATCGGGGTCTGGTATGGATTTTGGGGGTGACCCCCACGCCGGTTTTTCGGCGTAGGGGTTCCCCTTAAAGTTCCATACCAGACCTAAGGGCCTGCGACGGGGCTCGCAAGGTTTCAATCTCGCCAAAAAAGCGGCGAGATTGAATTCCTTTTCTAGTCCCGTCGTACCCGAGTCACGTTCAAAATGAACGGACTTGTCCGTGTGTGGGAAAGTCCGTTCATTCTGAAAGTCCGGCGGAAGTCCGTCGGGAAGACCGGATTCCGGAAAGTCCGGCCGTGTGTAGGCAAGTCCGGCCGTTCAGAAAGTCCGGCGGTAGTCCGCCGGAAGTCTGGCGGCAAGTACGTCGGACCTAGCTTTCTAGAAAGTCCGACCGTGTGTACGCGGCATTAGAGTCTGCAAAAGACTTGAGACTGGGGCAAAGGATTACCTTTCAGCAGGACAACAACCCTAAACATACAGGCAGAGCTACAATTGAATGGTTCAGATCAAAGCATATTCATGTATTAGAATGGCCCAGTCAAAGTCCAGACCTAAATCCAATTGAGAGTCTGTGGCAAGATTTGAAAATTGCTGTTCACAGACGCTCTCCATCCAATCTGACAGAGCTTGAGCTATTTTGCACGAAGAATGGGCAAAACTGTCACTTTCTAGATGTGCAAAGCTGGTAGAGACATCCCCAAAAAGACTTGCAGCTGTAAATGCAGCGAAAGGTGGTTCTACAAAGTATTGACTCTGAATACAAATGCACTCCACACTTTTCACATATTTATTTGCACAAAAATTTGCAAACCATTTATAATTTTCCTTCCACTTCACAATTATGTGACACTTTATGTTGGTCTATCACATAAAATCCCAATAAAATACATTTACATTTTTGGTTGTAACATGACAGAATGTGGAAAGGGGTATGAATACTTTTTCAAGTCACTGTATGTATATATATATATATATACACACACACAGTACAAATACAATACACTTTAATACAGGAGGAATCAGAGGATCCTGCTCGTTAGCGCTTACAATCTAAGGGGGAGGGTTAAGAGATACAAGAGGTAATAAATGCGGGGGACGTGCTGATGGAGAAAATAAATGTACAGTTTTTAGGTGGGGGCCAGATAGGCTTCTCTGAAGAGATGAGTTTTCAGGCAACAATCGCAGTTGCGACCGGGCCCAGGCATTCCGCCACTGTCGGGAGCCCCAGTGGGGTTGCTAGTCGCATGGCTCTGAGCTGAGAGTATCTCTCTCATACAGCTCAGAGCCGGCATTGACAGTTCTCCTCCCCCCTCCGTCCTCTCTTGCATGGGATGGGAGAGGAGACAGTGGATCTGCTCCTTCTCCCCTCTACTGTGTGTGTGCTCTGCAGGAAGTGTGAGCTCGCTAGCTTCATGAGCTCGTTAGAGCAGCGGGGGGGGAGAAGGAGCAGATCAGCTGCCGGTGTTCTATCGGATAGTGCCTGCTATCAAAAAGTGCCCGGAACGAATGGCGCATATGCCGTACGAAACAGCACAACAGCTGCTTTTATGATCAGCTGTTGTGACGGCGCCTACGCACAATAGCTGACGGAAGAATTGTTTGTGTCAGATTGTGCCTCGGGCTGGCGAAGCGTGTTCATGTCAGTGAGGGGCGGATTAGTACATGATGGGGGCGGATTATTCAAAGAAGGGAGTGCTGTAAAACACATATTTTTCTGCTATTCTTCCTGGACGCTTGCGGGGCGTGTTTAGTCAACTGAAGGGCAGGTTTTTCAATCTAAAAAATATGTGTTTTGCAGCACTGGCCAACATTTAAAAATCCGGCCCCATCTTAGCAGCACTGCCCATCATTTAATGATCCGCCCCCATCATGTACAAATTCGCCCCTCACCGACATTGATGGGCACTGATAGGTGGCACTGATGGGCATTGATGAGCACTGATAGGCAGAACTCATAGGCTGCACTGGTGGGCACTGATGAGCACTAATAGGTAGCATAGATGAGCACTGATAGGTGGAACTGATGGGCACTGATAGGTAGCACTGATGGGCATTGATAGGCAGAACTGATAGGCTGCACTGATAGGTGGCACTAATGAGCACTGATAGCCAGAACTCATAGGCAGCATTGACGAGCACTGATAGGCAGCATTGATGGGCATTGAGCACTGATAGGTGGCACTGATAGATACTGATAAGCGGCATTGATGAACACTGATAGGTGGCACTGATGGGTGCTGATAGGCAGCATTGATGAGCACTGATAGGTGGCACTAATGGGCACTGATAGGCAGCATTGATGAGCACTGATAGGCGGCAATGATGGACATTGAGCACTGATAGGCGGCACTGATAGGCAGCATTAATGAGCACTGATCAATGGCATTGATGGGCACTGATAGGCAGCATTGAAGACCACTGCTAGTTTGCACTGATGGACGCTCACAGGCGGTATTGATGAGCACTGATAGGTGGTGCTGATAGGCAAAATTAATGGGCACTAATAGGCGGCATTAATGAGCACTGATAGGTGGCACTTATAGGCAGAATTGATGGGCACTGATAGGTGGCATTGATGAGCACTGATAGGCAGCATTAATGGGCACTAATAGGTGGCATTGATGAGCACTGATAGGTGGCACTGATGATCGGGGCACTGATTATCAGTGTAAACGATTTACTGACATTCATGCGGGTTAAAGCGGAGCCCCGCCGTTTTTGTTTTTTAAAGTCAGCAGCTACAAATACTGCAGCTGCTGACTTTAAAATAAGGACATTTACCTGTCCAGGGCGCCCGCAATGTCGGCACCCGAAGCCGATCTATCCCTCGGCTCTCGGTTGCTGCCGGCGCCATCTTCGGTAAGGGAATCAGGAAGTGAAGCCAAATGTGACACCGGAGGGGGGAGGACTCCGAAAAGTGGAAGTTCCATTTTTGGGTGGAACTCCGCTTTAAGGGTCAGGGACTTTTTTGCCCTCAGCGGGTTGCATTTTTGATTCCATAGACTTCAATGGAAATGCATCAAAAATGCATCAACAACGCAATGCTTGCGTTTTTTATGCATTTCTGCTGTGTTTTTTCTAGTTTCTCCCGCATGACAACAGACACCTCACAAAAACACGCAACGCGTTACAAAAGTCTCAAAACGTGCGTGAAAATATGCAAAACGCATTGAAAAAACAAATCAATCGCAACCTGCATAGGTGGGAACCTATAGCTACAATCCGTGCTGCAATTGGCTGCAGCGCTGATCAGGGTCTTTTGACAGCAAAGGAGTCCGTACTGTCAGAATACAATAGTGCAGCTATATAATAGTGATTGTGTGGATGGGAAAATCCATTTAGTTTTTAGTTTTCTTTTCTTTTTCAACCTGCTATCAGGCCATAGACTGTTCAAATCTCATCCTGTTCAGCAGGGACCAGCTGAGATTTGAACCATCCATGCGCAGGCTAATTGTACCCAATTCAATCCATTGATCAGCTTGGGTACAAGCAGCATGTTGGATTTTTACATTCAACTATTGGCAGAGGCTATAGCTGCTAGCAAAAATCACTGTGTTCTCCCGGCAGTAACAGAAACAGCACCCCACCCCACCAGCAGAACACAATAGCTCCGCGGGAGGGATCCCCCACATCAACACTGAGCCTGGGTTTCCACTATTGCAACCTGAAAGTTGTGCAAGTTTGCTGAGATTTTCCCGCAATTTTGATGCGACGTGAAGCAACACCTGTGTATTCTTCAGATCTATGAACCTAAAGTCGCATCAAAGTGGGACCAAAATAGTACAGGGACAACGTTGAAGTCGCTGCAACTTGAAGTCTCACAGATATGAATGGTACTCATTGGAAATCATGGGGTACGACTTGTCATGCAACTTTGCAGTTCCAAGTCGCATGACAAGTCGCACTAGTGGAAACCGAGCTTTACTGTGCTGATGACAGAATCAAGTGCTTTTCTTTCCTGCCTTAGGTTTACCAAAACTATGTAATAGGAGGACAAACCTAAGCAATCCATTCAATTCATATCACTACATAGTCGATGCATAGCTCCCAACTGTCCCTGATTTGGAACAAAGTCCCTCTTTTCTCCTCATTTGTCCCTCATTTTGGTCTGATCTATGTAGTTGTATATAAAATTCACTTTTTATCTCTAAAAAAGTGTTTTCCAGTGCTAAACATTTCATCCAATTTCTAAATTGTTGCATTTGTAAATTTCAAAAGCCAATATAAAGGAATCGGAATGGTAAAAAAAAGGCACTTGTGGGTTTAACCAATCATTTTTTTTTATAAATTCTCCTTTAAGCAGGTGTGACAGGTTGTGTGTCCTATGCCTACATACTTTTGCTAATAGGTGTCCCTTGTTCCCATCTCAAAAAGTTGGGAGGTATGGTTGATGGTAGATCTAAAGGTGATTGAACAATCAAATTGTATACTGTATGGTCACCTTTAAGGGATTTCCCTTCACTTTGGGAAGTTGCCTCAGCCTTCCTTTTGTGCTTCTGGAACGGGAAGCACATGGAAATGTCCCCAATGGTACACAGCAGGGCCGTTGCTAAGTCTGCAAAAGATCTGGGGCTGGAGCCCATAGCAACGGTCGCCAACCTTTTTGCAGGCCGGGGGGGGCACGACCTTGGTAAGCAATATTTTCCGGGCAAAGGCTAGTGTTGGCATTTCAATCATCACGGCACCATGGTTGATATGGTGTCAGGGTGATCGAAGCGCATTGTTTCTATTGTTACATTCTAATATATAATGAAGTGGTTCAACTCACCATGATGCAGAATCAGTGGGAGCCCTGGGTGTGTCACTTGCCACCAGATGCAGCTTTCTATCTTGCCACCGTCGCCTGTCACCAGATGTGGATTGTTACTTGCCACATCACCTGCCACCATTTGCAGATTGTCACGTCACTTGGCACCATTTGCAGATTGTCACTTGCCATGTCACCTGCCACCATTTGCAGATTGTTACTTGCCATGTCACCTGCCACCTGATGCGGATTGTCACTTGGCACGTCACCTGCCACCATTTGCAGATTGTCACTTGCCACGTCACCTGCCACTAGATGTGGGTTGTCACTTGCCAACTGATGTGGATTGTCACTTGCCATGCCAGCCAGTGCCACCAAATGTGCATTGTTGCTACATTGGTGGCAGGCTGTCAGCACTGGTCCATTTGATGAGGGCAGGAGAGCGGAGATGCGGGGCAGTGAGGGATGATGTCATCTCTCTGCTCCCCGCCGCACATCGCTCCCACATTGAAGTGGCCCAGCTGTGAGGGCGGAAGAGTGGTGACGTGGAGCGGGCGGAGAGAGATGATGTCATCTCTGCTCGTCCCTCTCCTCTCATCCACTTCATGCAGTCCGCCTGCCACAGCCGCGACCTGCTTAGGCGGGGACCCTGCGGCAAGAGACTCTGGGGCTATGGGCTCCAGATTTGGGGCTACAACCTCGATAGCCACCCCCTGGCGACGCCTATGGTACACAGCCAGCAAAAAATAAATGGCCATGGGTTTAAGGCCTGATTCACACCTATGCAGGTTGCAGTTTGCATATTCCAGCCAGGTGCATTTTTGATCCATTGAAGTCTATGAAACCAGAAAAAAAATCCTGACCCTTTCCATAAATTGCACAGATGTGAACTACATCCATAGAAAACCATGTTATATGGACTGCAGTGTGTTTCTGCAAAACTGAAAACGCACTAATAAATGCATAAATGTGAACCAGGCTTCAGTCCTTCCCTATGCTAAGCCAATAAAGGGGGGAAAATATCCGTATGGCTTTTATATAGTGAGCTCTCACAAGCAGCTTACCCTCTTATTGAATTGTATTGTCTCCCTTTATATTGTGAAGCATTGCACAACCTGTATAAATGCTGTATAATAATAATAATGGAGTGTAATGTGTTGGCTGTAGGTGACATGTTGCAGTGTGTCCTGTGTATATCCTGTGTATAGAGGAGGACAGGCTGGAACCTGCACTATTATACGGATCACTCGTCAGGTATTTCTAGGCTGGGGCAGTCAGTGAGTAATCAGACGGAGATCCACCCAGCAGCGATTTCTTTTCATGTATCCATTGAGTGCAGCTGCTTCCCCACTCCCATCAGTGTCTGAGCTCTCCGGGGCCAGGAAACTCCTCTACAGCCTATGCCAGCAACAACAGTCTTCTTCCCAGGTCCACCACCCTCTACTCTGCAACCATGCTGAAGGTCTTGGTGGACTCCGCGTCCAATATTCCCAAAACTAAACTTGGCAGGCCGGACCCCATAGTCACCCTCACCTTCAGAGGTAAGTGTGTACTCCGCTACTCTCTCTGCAGGCTACATTTGGAAAGATGGATTACTTTTCTCTTTGCATTCCAAGGCTTGCTTTCTGTTTCCTAATTGAGGCTTCTTATAAAAACCTTGTTACGAGTCAGGTTTTGTTTCAGCAGGATTGAGAGAAGTATTTATTGTAATGAAAATCTAGTAGAGGATTGTACTGTGTTAGCTATCGATTAATGCAGAAAGTTTGGAGTGTATATGATTGCCTTTTATGGCTAACCTAAAATAGATGTAAAGCCAAAAATTGGCAACTCGCCAGCACTTCAATGCATTCGTTTTCCTTCTTTCATGCTTTTATTTTTTCCTTGTGTGTTTGTTTTGTGTGTTTTATATTTATTTATTTTTATTTTATGTTAGCTCCTTTTTTTTATTTTATCCTCCCATCAACAAACTTCCTATCCTAGGGTGACAACCATACTGAGCAGTGTGGTCACCCAAGGACAGAGTGTGTGTTAGCACTACATAACTCTGGGGTTCATTTTATAAAGGCTATAGAGTATCCACTTTGCCTATTTTGTCTTTGGTAAATCAGCCCCACTGCTAGGACTATACAGCACCTCCCTCTCTTCTTTATAATGGGGGAGGTGTCTCGTAGTCCAATCATAGCAGAGAACAATGCTAACTGATAACTTCCTGTACTCTGCCTTTGGACTGTTATCAGCTCCCAAGATTTTTGGCTGGATGAACACTTTTTTTTTTTTTTTTTAACCTAACACTTTTTTTCAAAGGGTATATTTTATCAAGGGAGCAAAAAAGAGAAATTTGTCAGGCTCCGTGCACATTATAAGCTAAAATGCCTGAAAAACGCTCATAATAGCATTTTTGTGCTAGCAGTTAGTTTTGTTAGTTAGCAGTGGTTTTTTTTTTTTTTTTTTTTTTTTTTCTGCTCCTAGAAGCTTTAGCTTCAAAAACACTTCTAGTGTGCAGGGACACACATTTTTTTTTTTTTGCTTCTAAAAGCAAAAAAAAAACAAAAAACTGAGACGCTGCTGCTAGAAATTAATAATAATAATAATATTATTATTATTATTATTTTTTTTTTAAGCTAGTGTGTATGGAAGCCTCAGTGTTTACACTTTAACAGTGTTATGCCGTGTACACACGAGTGCACGAGCGACAGCAAAGGTCAGACGGAACGAATCCGCCGGACAACTCGATCGTGTGTGGGCTTCATCGGACCTTTGCTGTCGAAAAATCAGATGGACTTTAGATTTAGAACATGTTTCAAATCTTTCCGACGGACTCGAGTCCGGTCGAAAAATCCGTTCGTCTGTATGCTAGTCCGACGGACGAACAACGACGCAAGGGCAGCTTTTGGCTACTGGCTATGAACTTCCGTATTCTAGTCCGGCGTACGTCATCACGTTCTAATCAGTCGGACTTTGGTGTGATCGTGCGTAGGCAAGTCCGTTGCGTCGGAACTCCGTCGAAAGTCCGTCAAAAAGGGCCGGTTCACACTGCTGCGGTGCGGGAACGCTGCAAATCTACTGCGGGTTCCCACATCGCATGTCTCCCGGCGGCAGTTCACATTGCCCTATGCGAACTGCTGGGAGTGTCAGGTGAAAGTTAATGACACCCCCAAATCAGTTCGCATATCGCAGTGCAAACTCGGACAGGGATCGCATGGTGTGAACACCCATGCGATCCGATTCTGCTGCGGACCAAAAAAAGGGTCCTGTGCGAGTTTGGTTCGAATGCAATGCGAATTCAGCCATACTATCTGTATGGCTGAAATCGCATTGCACAGAGATCGGATGTGATTTGCACTACAGTGCGGTGTGAATCATATCCGATCTCGGACATCGCAGCAGTGGGAACCTAGCCAAAGTCCTTCGGAGTTCAGTCTGTGGAAAGTGCGCTCGTGTGTACACGGTATAAAGGGCAGTGGTTTGTGTGTGATGACTCTTAGCAACCAACCATTTTGTTTTTAAAGACAATGTAATTGTACAAATAAAGGAGGAATTCTTATTGGATGTTATTGCACTCTGTAAAATATATATATATTAGTGTGTGTTGCAAAGGTGTGCTGTGCTTTGTTGTTCCACACCCCCTGGATAGTTCTTCTTGCATGCCTCTGTCTAGTATACAATGGGCAGGTCTATAGAATGAATAGAAGCATTTGTATTGTGTTGGTAAAATGTTGCAGACTAATCCTTGGTGAAGTGGGATGTTTGCTGTTTTGCAGAGGTATTTGGAGTGTATCAGTTTGCCTGGGGATGCAATATGTTTTTCATTAGTCTATAGTCCTAACATTATGTCTCTGAAATACTCATGGAGTGGGGGGTAGGGGGGTCATAACAGGCCCATATGCTCAGAATTGGTCTGTTGGTGTAAAACTATGTACAAACATGTTTGCATGTCTGCACCAAAATCGTTGGTTAGGATGTAGATGCTGTGTAATGGCATCTTATAAGCAATGCTCCTGCTACCATTCTATAAATCCTGATTAGATCTGCAGCTGTGATGGTTTACAAATGGGTAGATAACACTATATCCCATGAATTGCTGGAGAATGTAGCCTGGGGCAGCCAAGGAAGAGACTTGTCATACGTCGCCTCCCCGCCTTTCCACATGTACCGTGAATGGAATTCAGTTGACTTTTTCTTGTCCATCTAACCTAAAAGTTTATATAGATGTCCCAATCCTGAAAGTGTATCTGAACCCATACCATAACTAAAAAGGTAATAAATTGCAGCTCACTAGGATTTGGTGTGGTGACTGCATTAGTCTCTCTCCTACCCCCTTCTTTTTTTTTTTTTTTTTTTTTTCACCTGCATATCCTGTGTTTCTTCACATATGGCGACCCGCTGGCGTGCGCAACGCTGCCATATGTGTTCCAACACTTATAAAACTTTTAACACTTTTTTCAAAGTGTTTAAAAAATAAAAAGTGTTTTAAAAGTGTTTTTGTCACTTTTAAAAAACTTTACGTTTTAAAAGTGTTTAAAAGTGACAAAAGTTTTATAAGTGTTGGAACGCATATGGCGGCATCACACATGCGCACTCCAGCGGGTAGCCAAATGTGATGGGTCACCATATGTGACGAAACGCCTGCAAATAAAACGCGCTGTCCAGTCCCTGGGTTGCTATGGTCACCCTAGTCTTCTGTCCAGTCCCTGGGTTGCTATGGTCACCCTAGTCTTCTGTCCAGTCCCTGGGTTGCTATGGTCACCCCAGTGGGCTGTCGTGTCCCTGGGCGTCAAACAAGTCCTGTGTTTCTTAATCTCTAGAGGCAATCGGTAGTTTATCAAAGATAGCCAGGAAGGAAAGCATACTTCAGTGCAGCTCACAAGCCTTGACAAGAACACGGCTCTTCTGGCCAAATCAACTCGTATTTGCTGAAAAATGTTTCTAGGGTGAAAAGAAACAAAAAAAAAAATGAAGGCGTTCATCACATCTAGATACTGTAAGCTTCAATCTATTACATGTTGTTTTTTTGGGTTTAGTTATCCTTTTAATTGTCCCATCTTGGAGTTATTGTCCACAGGCCACCTCCAGCTTTAAGGACATCTCTAGACCAGCTCATCTCTGTGAAGAAACTATCTATTGGGGATGAGCTCAGGCATGCTCGGATCCTAATCCAAACCCATCTGGGCTATCCTGTCAGGAAGCTGTCCCTGCACACCACTAATCGGAAGCATTCTCCACTCGTACGTATATAAGGGGTACTGGCTGGGTCCCTCTTCTACCAAGACCATGCGGCCATCTTGGCACAGACCTGATGATTCACTCAGCCAACAGACCTGAGCTTATCTCTTCTATTCATCCAGGATGGGTTTTGCTGGCAACTGCATAGGGCATAAACATCGATGCCTGCACAGTACAGTTATACATGTTAGATGTCAATTATTCAGTAAAAGAATAATGCAGTAGCTGTATCTTCTGTCTTGTGTCCAAGCAGCATAATCTGTAACCGATTTTTGATGACTAAATCAGATTTTTGTCTAACTTTGTGGATAATGTACAGTAGAGAGTAATATTGATGACTATACAAGGATTGGACTTCTACATCAATACATCGTACAACCGCGTTGCCATCCCAGATTAGGGTTGACACTTTTTCTTCAAGCCAAACCTGAACAACTTAAGCGGCGCACAGTAAATTTTGTTTAGTTTCGTTTTTTATTAGTCACTATAGGATTGTAACCTGGGGCACCTTTGGGCACTCCAAAGAGAATAGTAATGCGGTGCACATAGTGCCCCCTCCCCCACCTTTCAAACCCTGTTCCGAGCCACATTCCTGTTTGAATAATTTGTCCGGGTTTCAGGTGGACTGGGCTGTCCGGGTGAATGCTGGACAGGTGGCAACCCTATCCAAGCATATTTTGCAGACTAAGACCCCTTTTACACTGGAGT
Organism: Lithobates septentrionalis; assembly: GCA_037952835.1. Taxonomy (NCBI): domain Eukaryota; kingdom Metazoa; phylum Chordata; class Amphibia; order Anura; family Ranidae; genus Lithobates; species Lithobates septentrionalis. Next base: position 85,537 of record JBBDGP010001043.1, read on the forward strand.
GGTTTTCAGGCGCTTTAGCACTAGAAATGGCCTCTGAAAACCGCCTTTCATTCATTCCAGTGTGCCTTTTCACACTCGGATGGTGCGCTTGTGGGATGGGGAAAAAAAAAAAAGTCCTGCAAGCAGCATCTTTGGGGAGGGTTCGCCTTGAAAGTGCTGCAAAACGAGAGTTTTTTTAACCCCTTTTTTGGGGTTAAAAGCACCGCTTAAACAGCGATAAAGTGCCGCTAAAACAAGCGGTGCTTTACCGTGAAAGGGGTCTAGTCTAGGTTCACACACGTGATGCGGGGACCTGCGCGATTCCAGCATCTCATCTCCCGCAGGCAGTTCACATTCCCCTCTGTGAACCGCTGCGGGTGTCAATACAATGTTAATGACCCTCCCAGATTGGTTCACAGATCGCAGTGCTAACTGTGGATTCGGACAGGAATCGCATTGCATGGGTGAGAACACCCATGCGATCCGATTCCAGTGTGGAATCGGATCGCATGGGTGTTTTCCCTGCGAATCTAATGCAATTTCAGCCATACAATCGTATGATCGTTATGCAGGAATTCTTTTTACGTCCGTGTGTATGAAGTCTAAATAGTTATGGAACGCTCAAGGGGTGAGAGGGATCGGCAACCGTGCGATCACGTGATGGGAAGACGGTCCCACCATCTCCCAATCTCCTATCTTTACCCTGGACTGAAGGCCAGTTCACAACACAGAAATGCAGTCCGGATGCATTCTGCTTACTGCAATCCGATGCATTGTTTCCCCTCATCTTCCCCCTTTTTTAAAAATGGAAAAAAAAAGAAAAAGTATTCCAGTGTATTTTTGCTGCATTTTACCGCAGTACAGTTCAGAAAAAAATTAGCATATGTGTGGGGCCGTCATAAAAGAGCTTTCTCTTTCCTTCCTTTTCATTGAATTTTTATTAATAATGATTTTATATAGCGCCAACAGTTTTTCCCATAACTTGTAAAGCACTCCAGTCTGGTCAATATCTAGACAGCTTGTGGCTTCATAGCCGGGTGCGCACCGGGACCTGTGACGTGTCCCAGAAGATTGCAGGGAGAGGGAGAGGAAGAGTCGCCTAGGCGATGAGAACGGAAGTAGGAGCTGGGTACCTGTCAAATTCCCCCCCCCCAAAAAAAAATGACATGCCAAATGTGGCATGTAAGGGGATGAGGAGTGCTTAAAGTGGAGGTTCCACTTTTTGGTGGAACTCCCCCTTTTTAATGCAATGCGTTTTGTGCATTAAGGCCGCTTGTTAATTTAACACATGTGAACGTGTATTTTCTGGGAGTAAATGAGTGGTGCTCCAACACACCTTGTCTGGAATTCATGGTGTTGTAGCGTCATTAGAAATCTGTTTCCTATCAGTGCAACAAACGGAATAAGTTGCTACAGATTCAGTTAACTGTCAGTAAGAGAAATATCAATCTTTTGCAGAAATGAATCAGACAGAATGTTTTTGTGACACCATTTACTCCCAACACGGAAGAGCTCTTTTTTTTTTTACCTCCACTTTTCTGATCACAGATATGGTGGTATTTCGTAATGAGTTTATTGCATTCATATCCCTGGAATGTAAGTGTGACAGATGTAGCACTCTGGTGGTTAGGCAGGGTTTCTAGTAAATGTAATTTGCCAGTCTGTAGTTTCCCTGGTTAATTGTTAGTAGATCCACTGATTCCTCTCTAGTTCTGGACTTGCTGCACCTTCTATCTTCTGTTGCTAGGTGGTGTTATGCTGGTGACATTAGATAGACAAGGGCTTGGCAAGGTCAGGTTATGAATAGATGGGGGTATTTCAGCCGGTTGACGGGGGTTTCTTTAGTTCCTTGGCCTGCTGGAGAGCCTATTTATTTGGGTGGAGTCAGGTGATCGGGGTTCTGTGCCACCTGGACGGCTGTCTGTGTGGACGTGTGTTATGCTGCCCCGGGCTGCTAGGCCGGAAGCCCGAGGCCTATCCCAGGGACATCTGGCTGCTGGGCTGTGTAAGGGCCTATCCAGAAGCAGCGCAGGGTTGGGACTGCAGGATTGGAGTCCAACCGAGAGCAATGGTTCAGTCGGACGGGGAAGCTGTCGCCACTAAGGGTCCATCCACCTTGTTACTGGAGACCACTGTGATTAAGCTGGAGCCAGTACCAGAGCAGTCTTCTCACCAGCTGGGGACAGTGAGGAAGTGGAAAAACTTCAGCAAGTGTCAAGTCAGGGACCCAGCGGGACAGCAGAGGTGACGCTTGAGGAAGATACCGAGTTATGAAAGTGGAAGAGCTCAGAGGATCCAGTGGCGATTGGGTCAGAGTCTAGTGAGAGACTGGGAGCTCGGTGAGTGAAGACCTACAGTGAGAGACTGTAGAGTGCGAGGAGAACTATTTGTGTTACCAATAGTTAACTACAACTACAGTTAGTGACTGTTACAAGACTTGTTGCCATAGGAGACAGCGGTCCTATCTATACAGAAGTGGTGTCCGGCTGGAGGCCTTCCACTGTATAGCTGTCTACCTATAGAAGTCTCGGAGTCTGCCAGTTGTCATTGCATTTGCTGAAAGGTGTCCTGGCCCTAACCCTCTCTCCCACAGTTCTTGTTCAAGAGACTATAAATCTCTTTGCATTCAAAAAGTGTCTGGTGCCCATCACTTCAGCTTGTCTTACACCCACTATGCCTGGTAACCACTCACAAGGAAGGATGTCAGCTCTCCCAAACCCTTGAAGTCACCATTAGGCCTCTTTGGCCCCGGGACCTTGCTAGGCACATCATACCGATGTTTGTTGCACGCATTGGAAATACCAAAAAAATGTTTGCACGGCTTTCATGAATTTGGCGCAGGACTTTATGATAAGGCTGGAGCGCCTTTATGCTTCATGACTTTTTGGTTGTTGAGGTATTAAGGCTGGATTCACACCTATGCATTTTTAGTGCTTTTTGCATTTTGCAGATTTGCACTACAGAATGTGTTACATAGGAAATCATGTTAAATGGACTGTAGTGCAAAAAGCACTAAAAATGCATAGGTGTGAATCCAACCTTATTGCCTTCTTGGCAAGGTGTTCTGACTATAGATAGGAACCCATTGTAACTGCTTCTGTATTTCTGTTTTGCATTAGGCGGTGCCACATTCCAATGAGCCACACAACCCAAGTTTTTTTATGCCCTGTGGTGAGGTAGAAGAGCTCTGAGTCAGACATAATTGTGTCTCTTGATAGTTACATAGAACCTGTTCTGTTGACTACTTTTATAACCAGGAAACATACTCTGCACATGGGAGAGCGCAGACACATGAAGCTCGTTCACACTATGTGCGATGATCTATGTTTCCTTACCCATTATACTAAAGTTTTACGACCCCCCTCTGTGACTATCACCCCCCCCATTCTATAGCTCTCCCTCTTTCTTATCTCACTAACTCTGCTGCTATCTTTATTACCATTTGATTTGTATGTGTTTGTTTCTTTTTTTTTTTTTTTTTTTTTTTTTTTATTGTGTGTGTGTGTTTATTTTTTTAACATTCTGCTACATATCCCGAAAGTTTGTCCTGAAAAATTGTATGTATGTTAGTGCAAATAAAAAAAAGTATCACACACAGTACTCAATTTTCTCTGTCAATTGCACTAATATGGCTACAATCACATCAAATAAAGTTAAAAAAAAAAGGGTGCAATGTGCTGAAATGCGAAATTTTTTACCGTGCAATAGGGGGCTATGAGGTCAATGAGATTGAGACTTGGTGGTGAGCAAAATCCACCAAAAACACCAACGGGTGCCTTCTGGGCATCTGCAAGCTGCTGCTCTACCACCTTCTAAAATGCTATTGACTGTGGATCGCTTTTAAGAGGGGCAGTAGAGCATACCACACATATAAACTTAGCCTCATGCGGCGTACACACACCTTTTCGGTCGAAAATCCGCCGGACTTTATATTTGAAACATGCTTCAAATCTTTCCGCCGGACCCAGTTCCTATCGGGAAGCCCGTTCGTCTGTATGCTGGTCCGACGGACCAAATACAACGCAAGGGCAGCTACAGCACCTGCCCGCGAGAATGTTTCCAGCGCGATTCCATCGCACTGGTTCTCCGCGACAGGGTATAATCTCGCGCTCGCTGCAATAGGAAAAACATATTTTCCTATTGCAGCGAGCGTGAGCAAGAGGCGACAATGTCGTCTGGTATGGATTTTAAGGGGAATCCCCTACGCCGAAAAAACGGCGTAGGGGTCCCCCCAAAATCCACACCAGGCCCTTATCCGAGCACGCAGCCCGGCCGGTGAGGAAAGGGGGTGGGGACGAGCGAGCGCCCCCCTCCTGAACCGTACCAGGCCGCATGCCCTCAACATGGGGGGTGGGTGCTTTGGGGAAGGGGGCGCCCTGCGGCCCCCCCACCCCAAAGCACCTTGTCTCCATGTTGATGAGGACAAGGGCCTCTTCCCAACAACCGTGGCCGTTGGTTGTCGGGGGCTGCGGGCGGGGGCTTATCTGAATCCGGGAGCCCCCTTTTAATAAGGGGACCCCCAGATCCCAGCCCCCCACCCTATGTGAATGAGTATGGGGTACTACCCATTCACCTGGGGGGAAAAAAAGTCAATAAAAAACACACTACACAGGTTTTTAAAGTAGTTTAGTTTATTAGGTTCTTCTGCCGGGCTCCCCTGCTATCTTCTGCTCTTTTGCCACTCTTTTGCTAGCGGTGGCCCGGTCTTCTCCGTCGTCTTGTTCCCTCTTCTCTTCTTCAAATGTTGACACGACACTCTCTACCGCTGTGTGAGCGGTGCGCAATGACTTATATAGGCATGCTGGGACTGTGCCGTCATAAGGGGCAAGGTCACCACCCCGTGACCATGCCCCATGCGTATATAAGTCATGGCACACAGCATTACAGCGGGAGAGAGCGTCATGTCAACATCAGAAGAAGACCGGGCCACCGCTAGCAAAAGAGCAGAAGATAGCGGAGGAGCCCGGCAGAAGAACTGGAGAGCGGGAGAAGCACTGGAGACTGGGAGAAGAGGCCGGAGAGAGCGGAGAAGTCGGAAGAGACCCCCGGAAGTCGGAAGAAGACCCCCGGAGCTGCCTAATAAACTACTTTTAAAAACCTGTGTAGTGTGTTTGTTTTTTTTATTGACACTTTTTTTTTTCCCCAGGTGAATGGGTAGGGGTACGATGTACCCCATACTCATTCAGATAGGGTGGTGGACTGGGATCTGGGGGGCCCCCTTATTAAAGGGGGCTCCCGGATTCGGATAAGCCCTCCGCCCGCAGACCCCGACAACCAACGGCCAGGGTTCTCGGGAAGAGGCCCTTATCCTCATCAACATGGGGACAAGGTGCTTTTGGGGTGGGGGGCCACAGGGCGCCCCAAAGCACCCACCCCCCCATGTTGAGGGCATGCGGCCTGGTATGGTTCAGGAGGGGGGGGGCGCTCGCTCTTCCCCACCCCGTTTCCTGACCGGCCGGGCTGTGTGCTCGGATAAGGGTCTGGTATGGATTTTTGGGGGACCCCCACGCCGTTTTTTTCGGCATAGGGGGGGGTTCCCCTAAAAATCCATACCAGACCTGAGGGCCTGGTATGCTCTGCGACGGGGCTCGCAAAGTGTCAATCTCGCCGATAAAAGCGGCGAGATTGACTTCCTTTTCTAGTCCTGTCGTACCTCATCACGTTCAAAATGAATGGACTTTAGTCCATGTGTGGGCAAGTCCGTTCATTCGGAAGTTTGCCGTAACTCGTCGAAAGTCTGTCGGGAAGACCGTCGGACCTAGTCTGCCAGAAAGTCCGGTCGTGTGTACGCGGCATCAGGGTATAGTGTAAAGACTTGCCAAATTCCATTTCACAACAAATAAAATATAAGTGATTTGATATACTTTTTAGAGTGATGTTGAAGGTACAGGAAGGTTTAGGCCTCATGTACACTGCTGTTGGTAAACGGCGGTTTTTTTTCAGATGCCCCTGAACTCTCCTTTGTTATCTTATCAGTACATCTACACAGGGTCATTTCTAGGCAGTTGAGTTTTAGAAGCAATTTTGTAAATCAAAAAAAGCGTTCAGGACGAATGTTCAGAGGCATTTGAAACGCCTGTAAACGTGGTAACTCGCGTTTTTGTTTACAGGCGTTTTTTAATTTTTGACTATTTGACGAAAAAAAAAACGCTTCTAAATGCGGCATGTAAATGCGGCAAAACAGACGTTTATAAACGTGGGTTACTATCTGTCAAGTTAAATCGTTCAGGAGAAGTTGTAAAACGTCCCATGTACATTAGAGTACATATCTTGCCTTATTGCATTTGTTTTCTTTGAAGAACCAGTAACCAATGAGCACTGTAATAAGTGTAATACTGGCCATACACATTGATTGCATGCAGCCACTGTTTGGATGGCAGTTTTTACTTAGTTTCTTCAGTTTTTTTCAATTGAAAAATGTCAGGTAGGAGGATGCCAACAGGACCAACCACAAAGACAAATTCGGACAGTTGATCAGAAACCTGCTGAAATTCGATCAGGCTCCATTGACTCATGGATGTTCTGAATTGCTGTGATTCTGTCTGCGATTTCTAAACGTGTTGTCAAAAAATGTCAATCGGCATGTTCAGGTGCTATTTATTTCAATGGCACCTAAAAGCACAGTGCTATTCTGCCACAGTTGTCGCTTGTCACCCAAAAGAAGATCAGGAACTTTAAAGTGGAGTTCCACCCACTTTTACAACTCTTCAGCATCCCTCACTAAACTGTGCACTGTAAACGAATTGGATATTTTTTTATTTTTTTTTTCTCGGCACCTACTGTATATCTGCTGTGTATATTTTTCACTTCCTCCTCCCTGGCTGTGGCCCATCGCATCATTTCCTGTTTGCAATGCCTTCTGGGAAGGGGCGGCAACTTCCTCTGACACTGCCGTTGCTATGGAAACCTGACCTGAAACCTATTACACTGCTTGTGCTGCACTGAGCATGTGCGAGATCTGCAAGGATGAGATTCTGGAAGAAATACAGTCTGGCTTCAGATGCCCACACTTAAGATGGCCATGGCCTGCTGTAAGTTTATAAAATAACAAACTACTGCTATAAACTAACAAAACAGACCTTAGTTTACAGACTAACTTTACTAGAATACATTAAGCTTATGTATTATAGGGGTATTTTTATTTAAAGAAGTATCATTTTGGCCGGAACACCACTTTAAGTGACTTGCTCTGCGCAATTTGGTTCACAATTGTGGCAGAATTGTACTGCCTTTTAGGTGCCATTTGAAATGAGTGGCACCTGAACACTCTAATGTGTGATTTTTGACATTGTATTAATAGGTATTAAAGGGGTTTTTATTTTTTAATGTCTTTCAAGAATTAATTTATTTTTTCAGGATTATGTAAAAGAAAGCTAAAGGCTTTGTTTAATAGTTTGACTTTCCTCCAGCTGCTGATCAGAGTATGCCAGATTGACAGCTGGATCCAGCTCCCATCGCATGGCTGAGAGCTGAAACCAGCTGTGCCAAGTGTTCCGGTGAGCATTGGAGAGGTAGAGCAGTGACTGACAGTCACTGCTTTTACACTCCGATCTGACTGAGAACTGAGTGATCAACAGTCATGTGATCGTTCAGTTCTTGGCGCCAGCGAGGGACAATGCTGCAACATAGAGGTGTGTGTGTGTGTGTGTGTGTGTGGGGGGGGGGGCGTAGCGGGGGGGGGGGGGGGGTTTATTGAACAATCTCAGGTTCCAGCTTTTAATAGAAATTCAAATGTCCATTCTAGTTCTTTTTAAAGTAGTGGTTTAGATTTCAATTGCCTGTATATGTGAATTTGTCTGTTTTTGCTATAGTAATTTTACAACTGCTGGGATAAACATCTAAGCCACACAGATTGCTTTCCCTGCGAATTATCGTGCCCTGGAAGCAGACAGTCTTGTGTCCATGCCTACTCCTTCCCTGGTTCTCTCTCCATGAGCGATCACACTCTGGGAGCTGTCAGCTTCCAACTACTTTCAAAGGGGCTTGCACCCCCAGCTAATCGCCAGGAACCCCCACATCTAATTTTTAACGGCCCCATTTGCAAGTGTAAATGGGGTCCTAAGGAATGGATGTCTTCTCACACAGGTGATTTGTTTCATGACCGAGTCCCTTTCTGACGCTTCCCAGGATGAGGCCCAGTGTGATATTAACAGACTCTTCTGGTGATTGACCCATAAAGATGTCTCGGCGGTTTGGTTAGATATTCTGTGCTGCATAATTTTCTGTTGAGTCACTGCCTTTTTTTTCTGGTTTAAGGATCAACAAACTTGGGATGGAAAAAGGATGTCAGCAGCTGTTCTCATTTCAGCTGGAGCCCGGTTTTCAGTCCAAATTGTATACTGAAGTGTATAAAAGTACAGGATTGGTGAGGGCCTATGTACAAGGCATCGGGTTTTGCTGTCTGTTTCATGGCGTTTCCTGAACACCAGTAACTTCTCACACTGACATCAGAACAATAATTGTTAGCGGATGCAAAACCTACTGGGAAGGGAGGGGTGAGGGAGGTGGTGCCTTTGATGGATCATATAACTTTAAAGAACCAAGTCAGAATGTATGTGTAGCAAAGTCTCTGGCCGTGTGCAGTCTGAGAAAGCCAAAGATAGCTGACATTCTTCTGTATGTGGTGGGTTGTGAGGCATAGTGGGTGCAAGGTGGACAAAGTTATTGAGCGCCAGACACTTCTTGTATGTAAAAGAGGTTTTTATTTCTCTTTAACAGTCCTTTTTGTACTTGTGGGGGAAAGAGGGTTAGGGCCAGGACACCCTTAGTTGCAAAATCAATTGGCAGACTCCGAGACTTCAATAATGCCCCGTACACACGAGCGGAATGTCCGACGGGAGCTTTTCATCGTATATTCCGATCGTGTGTATGCCTCATCGGACTTTTTACGTCAAATTCTGACGGACCTAGAAAGAGAACATGTTCTAAATATTTCCGATGGAATCAATTCCTATTGGGAAAACTGCGCATCTGTATGCTGTTCCGATGTACCAAAAACGACGCATGCTCTGAAGCAAGTACAAGACGGAAGCTATTGGCTACTGGCTATTGAATTTCCTTTTTCTAGTCCCGTCGTACGTGTTGTACGTCACCGCGTTCTTGATGATCGGACTTTGGTGTGATCGTGTGTACACAAGACAGTTTCAGCGGAATTTAGAGTTTATTCCGACGGTAAAACTGGTCGTGTGTACAGGGCATAAGAGAACAGCCATGCAAGGAAAGGCTCCAGCATGAAGCCACATCTGCACTTGCAGGAATGCTGTCTCCCATGGTAACAGTCGGTAACGGTCTTTAACAAGTTCTTTAAGTTCGTAACTCAAACGTAACAGTCCTTTTGAGCTCCACTACAACTGCCTCTTGTAGTTCTTCAACACTGAGCTCCCGTCTGACTAGACCCACTGACTCTGAATCCCTTGAGCTCCTCCAAGATTTGCGGTGGTATCTCCCTCAAGCATCACCCCTGCTTCTCTGCTGGGTCCCTAGCTTGGCACTCCAGATGCTTCACCCTTGCTAACCGGCGAGGTCCCTGGCTTGACTCAAAAGGCTGCTCTGCAAGCGTCTCCTCCGCGGGTTGGGTCCCTGACTTGATCACTGCCTGAAGTTTCCCGATTCTCCACCTTGCCCTTTCGGTGAGAATGTAGTTCCGGTAGTTGCTAACTGTGAGCCCTGGTAAAGGTAGTTGGTCCCTTTGTGGCGACAGCTTCCCTTCTACTTCCAACCATTGACAGGTTCTCCGGCCAGCAGAACTGTCACTTCTGGTTGGACTGCAAGCCGCAATCCCAACCCTGTGCTGCTCTCTTTATTTCTGGGTAGGCCCTCACACAGCCTAGCAGCCAGATGCCCCTGGGATAGGCCCAATCTCTGGCCTAGCAGCCCGGGGCATATGACACATGTCCACCATAACAGCTGTCCAGGTGGCAGAAAACATAGATCACCTGACCTCACCCAAATATATAGGTTCTCCCAGCAGGCCAAGGCATTCAAGAAAACCCCTGCCCATTGGCTGAGATACCCTATATACTCATAACCCGACCTTGGGTTGCCCTTCTCATATCTTGTACCACCAAGTACCCGGCCACTTAGTTGTAGAAGAGAAAAGTGCAACAAGACCAAAGTTAGGGAGAAATTCAGAAGATCTCTATCAATCGACCAAGATAACTACTCTTGGCAAGTAATTTGTGAAGAGCTCTAGTAGTCTGTGTTGGTGGGGCCTAAAAGGACAATGAATTCCAATAATAACCCCCAGCAATGGTGTCGGTGGATGCAATAATAACCCCAAGCAACGTTATTTGGAGGGCCAGCTAGCCCCCAGGCGGACCAGCAGCCAGGCCCCGTACCCATTATTTAAGGTAAGTGATGTCTTCTAGGCCTGGGCATCAAGTGTGATTAGTTAATATTGTTTATTTTTACTATTGTTCAGTGACATTCTAATGTAGTCTCTCATGGGGCCTGGAGGGGACTCTTTTTATATCAGAGACTCCCCAGTGGTCACAGAGAGGGCCTCTGTTAGATAGCCGCCCCCCTTCCTTTCAGTATTGGGCTGTAACTCAGGGCTCCCCTTCTCCAGCGGCGTCTCCTGTTGTCTTTGATTCCTGACGACTTTGGTAGTTCCCTGTAGCAATGGAGTCTCCCCCTCCACCGCACAGCAGCTGTGCCGATCCTATACACCCATGGCCCAGTGCTGCTCCACAGTGATATGCTTTGAACTCTCCCCATCCTTGTGAGTGCATACACTATATTTTTTTTTCTTTTTTTTAATGTATCTCTGAAGTCCATACCTCTCAAAGTGATTGTAAAGGATCGTTTTTTTTAATTTTTTTTTTTTTTTTTTTTAAATAACAAACATAACATACATTTACCTCCACTGTGCAGCTCGTTTTGCACAGAGTGGCCCCGATCATCCTCTTCTGGGGTCCCCCGGCGGCTCTCGTGGCTCCTCCCCCGCATCAGATAACCCCGTAGGAGAAACGCTCTCCCGAGGGGGTTATCTTGCGAGCACGCTTCTGAGTCCAGCATTTTCGTCCACATACACAAATGCCATACTCGACCCCGCCCCCGCGTCATTGGATTTGATTGACGACAGCAGGAGCCAGTGGCTGCACTGCTATCAATCTATCCAATCAAGAGACGGGACCACGTTGAGACAGGGACAGCACGTCCCCGCCGAGGAGATGAAGGGGCTCCTGTAAGTAAAACGGGGGGACTGAGGGTTGGTAACTGCCAGATTTATTTTCACCTTAATGCGTAGGATGCATTAAGGTGAAAAAACACGAGGGTTTACAACCCCCTTTAATACAAGATAGGACTTTGCTCGCTTTGAAAACCGCAGCTTGGCATTGCATGCTATTATTGAGCTCTACCAAAACCCCCAGATCCTTCTCCAATGTATGATGGATGCACACGGATGTACAGTCGGGTGTGCATCTGGAGATTTGTGCAGGTCTGTCGTGCACCTTTCATTTATTCGTACAGGCTGCATGGAACACCTGTGCATCCCATGTGTAAAACAAATCGTTAAGTCTGTAAATTAAGCATTAGGGATTGCTCATATGTTCCTACATGGCTGTCAGATTTTGACATGAGGCTGTGTCTGTGCATTTGTGTCTGCATCCACATCCATACACTGCCTGCGTGCTGCTGTGGGGGGACTCCAGATGCCGAAATAAAAAAGCGCCTCCTGCACGCTGTATGAATGAGAACTTAGACCTGCTAGGAAGCTGAGTTCAGCAGTGCAAGCAATGGGGCAGGTAGTTATTCCTTGCATTTTATTTATTTTTTTTATTGCTTCTCTTTCCTTTTCTTACACTGAGAGAAATAGGCTACATTCGCAGGGGCGTTTAGCCACACTTTGAATCCCAATGGTCTGAATCTACTGATTCTGTATAGTGTTATGACAGGCTGTCGGTGCCGCAGCTATCCATGGCTGTTCGCACAGCCAGTGATTATCTGAGTTGATCATGGCTGGATGGTGCATCCAGTCACAATTGCTACAGGAGGTAATCTCTGGTTGAGTGAACAGTCACAAAAAGCTGCGGCACTAACAGCCTGTCATTGCACTGTATGGGTGCAGCAGCTGTCCACACACGGCTGTCAATTCCAGCAGCAGGAATCTGTAAATTCTTGCCGATTGGGATTTGCAGCGTGGCTAAACACGTGAATGTAGCCCTATGGAGTCCTGCTGACCTCCCTGAAAATGAAAGGACCCCAGCTTTAAGTACTTACGGTAATTCACTGTCCAAAACAAATATTCAGTATTTGAAGTAAGGACTGCTGATCTGCAAAGTTGTTGGCGGAAAATATGGAAGCTGCTGGATCAACAAAACAGCCAGACAAACTAGTATTTTAAGAGGGAAAGGGTCAGCAAAAGCAATCTTGTATTGCTCATAGGACATGATTGTTTTAAGTAAGCAGTCATTATAATGGTCTTGTTTAGACATGCACTGTCCCATTGTCTTCTTCCCCATGTGCCACTGATTCTGTATGTGTTATTGTAATAAGTCGGGGTGTGACGTACACACTAGGAAAATCGTTCTCATTTATACCATATTGAGTGTTCTAACCTTCTTCTTTTTTATGGAATTATGTGCTCAGCTCTCAAATGTCCAAGTTGCTGTATTGCCTTTTTCCTATACAATTTTTCTTTTGTGGATCCTGATATACTTTAGAAAACGTCTTTATAGGCCACTTTTTCACAGCACTGTCAGTTTTTCAGGCAGACCCGATTGGAAGGTCCATTCATCCCTATGGACAGGCGGGTTTAAACAGGCTTACACCCCTCTACCTCCAGGCTCACTAAATAAAAACAAAGGGGACTCCATTCTCTTCTATATAGGATCTGATTGGAGGTAGTTGGATGTAAACGGAAAGCAGACTCCATTTACTCCTGGCCATCTATAGCTCTGTCCCTGTCTGCTCTGCAGAAACTGAGCAGACACAAATGTGTCATCTGCCTGCTCTGCTTCGATCAGCACATAGATCCCTACTGATGGGAACAAATCCACCCCGTTGCGAAAGTGGCCTTATTGAGCTCTTAGGCCCCTTTCACACTGTCGGACCGTTCAGGTCCCCCTGTCAGTTTTGCCGGCGGACCTGAACGGGCACTCCATGTTAGCCTATGGAGCGACAGATGCCAGCGGTGACATGTCCGCTGACATCCGACCTGGTTCAATCCGCTAAAATCAGACGAATGGCCCTATGTTTGCATCCGTCCCTATCGGATCGGGTGAGATCTGATGAAAACGGACATGCTGTTAATTTTCGTCCGATCTCTCCATAGCAATCAGCGGCGCGCAATAAGCCCCTCCCCACTCAGTGAGCAGAGAGGGACCTGTCATCCGCCGGCTCAAAGGAGAGATCTCCCGCTAAGCTGGTGGACTCCGAGGCAGCGGATCCGCCTCGTGGGAATGAAGCCTTAAAGCCGGTTCACACTAGAAGCGGCACGACTTGCAGGTCGCCTCACAGAGGCGACCTGCACACGACTGCCACGGCGACTTGCAAGACGACTTCTGTATAGAAGTCTATGCAAGTCACCCCCAAAATAGTACAGGAACCCTTCTTCTAAGTCGGAGCGACTTGCGTCGCTCCGATTAGAACGGTTCCATTGTACAGAACGGGAGGTGACTTGTCAGGCGGCTAGGTCGCCTGACAAGTCGCCCCCGTGTGAACCGGCTCTTAGGCTCCGTGCACACTGGCATAAACATTGCTTCTACAGGAGTTTTGTGTTTTGTCTGTAGAAGAAGCTCAATGTTATCCTATGTGTCCATGCACATTAGGACATTGAGAGGCAGAAAAAACCCCTTCTATTTATGTTTCTGAGCTTACTGGCAGAAAAAAAATTAAAACTCCCCTAAACGTGTCTAAACTTTGTAAAAAAAATTCTATATGTGAGTGTTTTTTTACTCGCAAGACTTTCTTTTTTTTTTTTTTTTTTTTTTTATGCCCGGTGTGCATGAAGCCTGAAAGTGTTAGTGTTAGTCCCCTTTTCACACTGGAGGTGTTTTTCAGGTGCTTTTGGGCTGAAAAACGCCTCCCCTGCAGTCCCAGTGTAAAAACCAGAGTGTTTTCAAACTGGGACAGGACGTTTGAAAAAAAAAAATGTCCTGCAAGCAGCATCTTTGGGGCAGTGGAGGAGTGGTGTATACACTGCTCCTGCCCATTGAAATGAATTGGCTTTGCAGGCGCTTCGGCAGCGGCGCTACACGGGCGCATTTAACCCTTTATTCGGCCCTCTAGCGGGGGTGAACCGTCAACGCCCGCCCCAGTGTGAAAGCAGCCTTACTAAACCCACAACCGTAAAATCAGTCTGTATAATGCAGTAAAGAATGCTGGTTTTACTACCTGTGGAAGCTAAGGGGTTAATCCTGCATATTGTATAAAAAGGCTGTTTGATCCTGTCTTCTCTGATCCTCCCCTTCTTCCACTTTCCACAATCCATCTCCTGATAAGACAGAGCCTTTGGAGTCACTCTACTCTGCACATGCTCAGTTTGGTGTGTATTGCTGAAGAGTTAGTTATTTTTTTTCTTTTTTCTTTGGGCGGATGAATGTGATCAGCACAGGGCCAACCAGCACTGTCCAGACAGAGGGTCAGGGGTCCTGCAGCCTCATAGGACAGTCAGAGTAAAATGAAAACTCCTCCTACAAGCTTTAATGAGACACTGATAGTCACAAGACTGCTATATACTGCTGATGAGAAAAGGTATTTAGCAGTTTATATTTACTCAAATAATTGCAATTCCATGTTCTGTGTACTGCGGGAGACCAATGCAGGGTCCTGGCTTTAGTAAAACTTTAAATTGTCATAAAATTCTACATTCCTAAAACTTGCTTTACTGCTCTGTTTTGACAGTTGGAAGTGACTGACTGCAGGCCTTCATTCTTTTCTAGGATGAGCAGAGGTTGGCACAGGTCTGCAGATCAGCTAAATTATCATGGAATTCAATGGAGAGAAACTGAAGGCATAGATAGAACAGCAGACAAAAGGACCTCATACACAAAAGCATATGAATTTATGCTTTAAATATGCTGATTTTTTTTTTTTTTTCTGACAGAAATGGGCAGGAAAAGTGCCTCTAAGGTTGTATATGTACATGTGTGTCTGGGGTTGGCATACTTGCCAATAGTCCCGAATTTCCCGGGACATGCACGAATTCGGGAGCCTCGTCCCGATTTTTTTATTTCCCGGGATTTGTCCCGAATTTCCTTGCTTGTCCCGAGATCGTACATTTTTTTTTTTTTTTTTTTTTTTTTGGGCATTATTGAGTTAATTAGTACTATCACTGCAGCTTCAGTATCCTCCCCCCTGGCTCATTTTGTCCTCTATTGGACAAGGACACCTGCTCCTTCTGCCTGCCTTGATATGGCAAGCAGGGGCGTGGCTACTATGCAGTCGGAGCACATGGATGGATGGGGGAGGAGGTGTGCACCGCTGCTGACTGCTGCTGTGTCAGTGCCAGGACTCTCACTCGGAGGAGGAAGAAGTTTGCCTCCTCCTGTTTACACAGCACCAAGGAGGAGAACGTGAAAGTCCGGGGGAGCCCGAAGGCCGGTGTTCTGACATATAGTGTCCTCCTATCAGATAGTGTCCGCCCCGTACTGCGCAGGCGCAGCCCCTGCGCAGTACGGAGGAGGAGATGCCGAAAATGTCCGAAGTTGATCAGCTGACCATCAGCTGTACACGGCGCTCAGGCACTTGTTAGTGATGGCTTTGCAAGAGGGCCCCTCGCGGGCTCGCTTCGCTCGCCACGCTTCGGGCACGGCCTCGCTGCGCTCGGCAACTATTTATTCTAACTCTATGTCCACTTGGATAGTAGGGAATGATCCTGGACATAGGTTAAGAATAAATGCGCAGGCGCCGTGTACAGCTGACGATCAGCTGTTGAACTTCGGAGACTTTCGGCGTCTCGTTTGTCCTCCGTACTGCGCCTGCGCAGTACAGGGCGGACACTTTTGGATAGGGGACTGTATTCGACAAGACACCGGGACCACCAGGGAACAGTCGGCGCCATGTGGGGGGAGCTAGTCTGAGTCACTCGGTAAGTCAAAGTGCTCCCAGTTTCTGTTTGAGGGGGAAAAAAAAATTCTCCCTCCCCTCCGCTGCAATGTCTGATGTAAGGGGGGGACTCCGCTGCAATGTCTGATGTAAGGGGGGGACTCTGCTGGCAATGTCTGATGTAAGGGGGGACTCTGCTGGCAATGTCTGATGTAAGGGGGGGACTCCCCTGGGGACACCTGATGGCATCTGGTGGCAGGTGACACGCTCAGGGTTCCCACTGATTTCTGCATTATGGTGAGTTAAATAATTTCATTTTATATTACAATGTAATAGAAATAATGCGCTTCAATCATCCTGACACCATAACAACCATGGTGGCGGGATGATTGAAGTGCTAACACCAGGCGTTTGGAGTATCTTTATCTGCTGATTGTTAAACTTTCTAGAATACACATATTTTTATTGTGTAGGATCTGGGGCTGCTGTCCCGTCATTCCCCTCTCCCCCTTTCCCTCTCCATCCCTCATTCATCTCAGACTCTAACCACACCCTCTTGAGCCACGCCCACTATTTCGCATAAACCACGCCCATTTTTGCCACGACGCGCTTAGCGTGCCACACTTGTATTTTTCCCCAAACCACGCCTACAAATGAATGCCCCACCCCCTAATTATTGTACGGCTCCGCCTACAGCCAAAAAAGTGTCCCACATTTTTTTTTTGCAATGTTGGCAACTATGGGTTGGGTGTAAATGCATTCTACTGGCCAGAATATTTACCTTTTCTGGCTATAAGAATACAGTGCACACAGCTTTGGTACTTTTTTTTTTTTTTTTTTTTTTTTTTTTTTTGTAAGAACCTTTAAATGCGCTCTTAAAATACTGAACTAAACACCTGAGGTGTATGGCCACATAGGGTAACAGAACTGCATTAGGCTGTATGCCTTTATAAAAGTGACTTTTTATTTTTATTATTTTTTTTTAATGCACGTGTGTGCTAAAGTAGAACTAAACCCTCCCCTCTTTTACAGCCAAGAAGGTTGCCATCTTAGCCTTTGATCTACAACTGCCATGGTGCTGCACTTGTGATTATTTAAGACCCCAACCATTTTATTGCTTGACAGTTCGGTTGAGCAGCATCTTTTGACAGTTATCATCATTCATAGAATAACATGAATGTAACTGTTTTGGGTGAATCTATGGGTTTAGTTCCATCTTGGACCTTTATGCCAGTGTGAGGACATAAGGGTTGGATCAGCGAGCTTTTGTTTGCTTTAAATGGGTTTTGCATTCCTGTACAATGCTATGAGAATGCAAACCCCACTTTGAGCAGGTCAGAAGAAGGTCATATGCACCAGTTAGGCCTCATTCCCATTCATGTCAATTGGAACGCAGTGGCTGCACAGACACAGCACCCACTCCCAAATAAACATCTATGTGGGTCCCCAAACTCACACTGTCTGCGTTTTGGGGACCCTGTGACCCAATTGACATGAATGGGACTGCCTTCACATGAATGCATGGAACACCTGTGCATTCCGAGAGGGTAAAACATGGCCCTCACACGGGTGTATGCTTGGGCACGCTAGTGTGAACAAGGTGCTAAAGTGGAATTGAACTAAAAAAAAAGCTGGCAGGTTTATGACAGAAGAGACCATATTGGATTATTCTGTCATAATTGCTTCCCCCTCCCTGTCAGTGGTAATATACCCTCTACATGCTATGCTCTGCTCTGTGACATGTGCCACAGGAGTGATATAAACGTGGCCCAGTCACTCCAGTGGACAAACAGACCGAACCAGAAAGGATCACAGAGAGAAGATGGAAGCGCCTGTGACCAGCGGGAGGGCTGACTGCCTTGTCTGCCATAATGTGCTAATATGCTGTATATACCAGCACATTATAGCATAAAGCTCCTGGGGGCCCATTTTAAGAAAAATAAATACACATGTCAAAAGTATTGAGACACCTGCCTTTACACGCACATGAACTTTTAATGGCATCCCAGTCTTAGTCTGTAGGGTTCAATATTGAGTTGGCCCACCCTTTGCAGCTATAACAGCTTCAACTCTAATGGTTTAGGAGTGTGTCTATGGGAGTGTTTTGACCATTTTTTTTTTTTTTCCAAAAGCGCATTTGTGAGGTTAGGCACTGGCTCTAATTCATCCCAAAGGTGTTCTATCGGGTTGAGGTCAGGACTCTGTGCAAGCCAGTCAAGGTCCTCCACCGCAAACTCTCTAATCCATGTCTTTATGGACCTTGCTTTGTGTACTGGTTCAAATCATTTGGTGGAGGGAGGATTATGATGTGGGGTTGTGTGTTTGGTTTTTTTTTTTTTTTTTTTTTTTTTTTTTTTTTTAGGGGTTGGGCTTGGTCCCTTAGTTCCAGTGAAGGGAACTCTTAAGGTGTCAGCATACCAAAACATTTTGGACAATTTCATGCTCCCAACTTTGTGGGAACAGTTTGGGGATGGCCCCTTCCTATTCCAACATGACTGTGCACCAGTGCACAAAGCAAGGTCCATAAAGACATGGATGAGCGTATTTGGGGTGGAGGACCTTGATAGGCCTGCACAGAGTCCTGACCTCAACCTGATAGAACACCTTTGGGATGAATTTGAACCGAGACTACGAGCCAGGCCTTTTTGTCCACATCCATGCCTGACTTTCCAAATGCGCTTCTGAAAGAATGGTGAAACATTCCCATAGACCAGTGATGGCGAACCTTGGCACCCCAGATGTTTTGGAACTACATTTCTCATGATGCTCAACTACACTGCAGAGTGATTGAGGATCATGGGAAACGTAGTTCCAAAAGATCTGGGGTGCCAAGGTTCGCCATCACTGCCCTAGACACTCCTAAACCTTGTGGACAGCCTTCCCAGAAGAGTTGAAGCTGTTATAGCTGCAAAAGGTGGGCCAACTCAATATTGAACCCTACGGACTAATGCCCCGTACACACGGTCGGATTTTCCAACGGAAAATGTGTGATAGGACCTTGTTGTCAGAAATTCCGACCGTGTGTAGGCTCCATCACACATTTTCCATCGGATTTTCCGACACACAAAGTTTAAGAGCAGGCTATAAAATTTTTCCGACCACAAAATCCGTTGTCGGAATTTCCGATCGTGTGTACACAAATCTGACGCACAAAGTGCCACGCATGTTCAGAATAAATTAAGAGACTAAAGCTATTGGCTACTGCCCCGTTTATAGTCCCGACGTACGTGTTTTACATCACCACGTTCAGAACGATCGGATTTTCCGACAACTTTGTGTGACCGTGTGTGTGCAAGACAAGTTTGAGCCAACATCCGTCGGAAAAAATCCTAGGATTTTGTTGTCGGAATGTCCGATCGTGTGTACGGGGCATAAGACTGGGATGCCATTAAGGTTCGTGTGTGTGTGTGTGTGTAAAGGCAGGAGTCACAATTCTGTCTCTACTCCCCTTTCAAGGTTTTACTTTTGCAATTGTTATATTCACTAGCTTTTAATAACGTATTTCTATTTGTTAGTTTTTAATAACATCTCACACCACCCCGTTCTTATCTATGTATAAAATAACATGTAATAATAATCTTTGGCACGCAACAGACATTATATATAATATATATATATATAATATAAAGCAGGTCAATTTTGTTTGGGTACATCGTTGCACGACCGCGCTATTGTCAATTAAATTGACACAGTGCCGAATCGCAAGAAGTGCTCTGGTCAGGAAGGGGGTAAAATCCTCCGGGGCTGAAGTGGTTAAGCTAATTTTTTATTTTTTTTTTCCTGGTTGTAAATCACCAATTTTTACATAAATATTTCTCAGTTCACATGGAAGGCATGTGGCTTTTCATTTCCACGTGTGTATACTATATCTGATTATGATAACAATATTGTGATATATAAACTTATTATTCCCTCAGGGGTTTTGGCTACTGTTCAATATTTCTTCCTTCTCCCAGGCCTCTATACATAATAAGGGGTCTTATTCCCTCTTCTATAGAAGCACCAGTGTTGTCTAGAAGGAAAAATATCCCCTCATGATCGGCTTTATGTATTACCAGGATTTTATCAATTTTGTTGATCTTCATCTGCTGCTGTCACAGGGCCATCTGTAAGCACTTCTGTAAATGTATAGCTGACCTAATTTTACTAAATATGGCGCTAATATTGCACAAGTTTCATGGTTAGAAGAGGGAGAGGAGAACTTGCGCTCAGATCCTCTAGGCGCCACACTGCATCTGCTAAAGGACAGTGCAATTCTGTGCATGTTGGGCAACGGCGACATTTTGCACACATTCTGACACACAGTAGTGTGAATCCTAGCCTATATCCTCACATATAGATATATAAGCCCTTCTGGGATATGCCAAAATGACCAGCTTGCCAATCCAGGCCTGTGGATCGGTGTTTTGATTGTGTTCCTCTGAGGAATTGACTGAGCTGTATATATTTAATTGAAAATCTATTTTAACCATTTAGGGACCGAGCCTCTTTTTGAGATTTGTTGTTTACAAGTTAAAAACAGGTTGTTGTTTTTTTTGCTAGAAAATTAATTAGAACCCCCCCAAACATTATACTTTTTTTTTTTTTTTTCTAACACCCTAGAGAAAAAAATGGTGGTAGTTGCAATACTTTCTGTCACACCGTATTTGTTCAGTGATCTTACAAGCGCACTTTCTTTGGAACAAATACACTTTTTTTTTCTTTTTTCTTTTACTTTTTTTAAATTTAAAAAATAAGACAACGGTAAAGGTAGCCCAATTTTTTTATATTGTGAAAGATAATGTTACGCCGAGTAAATTGATACCCAACATGTCATGTTTCAAAATTGCGCCCGCTCATGGAATGGCAACAAACTTTTACCCTTAAAAAGCTTCATAGGCAACGTTTAAAAAGATTCTACAGCTTGCAAGTTTTGAGTTAGAGGAGGTCTACCGATCACGGCAATACCTCACATGTGTGGTTTGAACACCGTATGCAAGCTCGACGGGACGCGTTTTAAAAAAAAAAAAAAAATAATAATAATTTTACCTTTTTTATTTTTACACTGTTTTTAAAAAAAAAAAGTCACTTTTATTCCTATTACAAGGAATGTAAACATCCCTTGTAATAGAAAAAAAGCATGACAGGACCTCTTAAATATGAGATCTGGGGTCAAAAAGACCTTTAGATCTCATAATATACTAAAATGCAATAAAAAAAAAAAAAAAAAAAATTTTTTTTTTTTAAAAAATGGCCCTTTTAAGAGCTATGGGCAGAAGTGACGTTTTGACGTCGCTTCCACCCTGCAATAATATGGAGATGGGTGGCCATCTTCCCCTCACTCGTCTCCATGTCACACAAGTCATGGCATGCGATTGCCGCTGCCGATGGCTCCGGAGAGCGGCGGAAGGGGGGCCCCTCCTCCGCCACCGATTTTAAAAGTGATCTTGCGATGAATCCGCCCAGAAACCACTATTATCGGAAACCGGACCGCCGACCGAAGAAGATACCGGGGTTATGGCAGCTAGCTGCTGCCATAATGATATTCCTCTTCAAAGTAAGAACGTATATCGGCGTGCGGCAGTCCGGAAATAGTTAAATTGGTTATTCCACTTGTACGTCTTTTCCAAGAATGTCTGAGGCTGCAAAGCTTTCAGAAAGAAGTCTTGTAAAACTGCTACTGGTTAAATATTTAACATTTTAATTCTCCTCAGGTATTACATGGCTGGGTGTTGGCTTAGCTAGTAACCTGTTTTATATCCTGTAGGCATGTGGAAGTTGCTTAGTTGTTCGTACCTTTAAACACAAATCTCAGATATTCAAAACTTTTTCTCTTGTTCAATATTCACATTTAGAGTTTTTCTCAATTACCTTTCCAGACTACTGTATTGAACACAGTCCTGATGTGGTCAGTTTTCAGACCACATTATGTACAATAGACCTTCATATGTTTGGATTAGAGGCCTGTAACCTTAGCCTTAGTTATATGACATGTATAACATGATGAGTTATAGGTGTGTTCTTGTGAAAAATGACTCTCTATGGTAACAGTGAGCATTGGGCTCACCATTCAACCTACAGCTAGCTTCTCTAAAACAAAATCTTAAGGTGTGGTTGGGGTGTTTACTGAACAGAGAGGAGATGAGGGCGCTCTGGTGGAGGTGGGTAGCTGGTCAGAGGGATGATGGTGATGAGGTGGCACTTCTGGCAGCACTTTGGTTAGAGAGAAGCAACTCTGAAGGTATAAAAAAGGAAAAGAAAGGCGCCTCTAAGTGAAGTATGCAAAATTTAATAAAGTGCACAAAGGGTTAAAAGCACTTACAAGATTGTTGAGTGTTAAAAGACATGATAAACTTAGGAGTCGTCATCTGTGGCATGTGTCTATCCTCAGCATGGTGGTAGAGAGCAGTGTAGAGCCGTCCAGCAGCTGTAAAGCGTTCTCATGCGTGTTGGAAAGAGGAGGCAGCAGGGAAGCCTGTATTCACTGCGGGACACACAAGGCTGATGGTGTCAGTGTAGAGAAGGGGGCGGTAACGCGTTTCGGAGCATGTGCGGCTCCTTCGTCAGACCTCTGACGAAGGAGCCGCACATGCTCAGGACTCCTGATTTTATCATGTCTTTTAACACTCAACAGTCTTGTAAGTGCTTTTAACCCTTTGTGCACTTTATTAAATTTTGCATACTGCACTTAGAGGCGCCTTTCTTTTCCTTTTTTATATCTTCAGCGGTGTTTACTGAGTTGGAGAGCTGTGACTGTTGGCCAGCGTTTCTCTGCTCTGCCCCTCCAGCGGTCAATGGAGCCCCGGGGAGGAGAAAGAGCTCCTGGCTCAGTCTCCTAGCAGCGTAGCTGAGGCTGAGATAATTGCTGGTCCAGGTATGTGGGTGGATCCCGACTGACTGTAAAGTCAGGATCTTTCCCCAGCCTGCAACAGCTCACTGACGTCCGACGTTGGCAGCTTTTGTCTGCTGTCGGCTGGAATCCAGTCACAAAAGTGCAGTTCGTTCTGCACTCCTGTGACCGTTTTTCAGCCAACAGCACGCAAAAGCTGCTGACGTCACTCAGCTGTTGCAGGCTGGGGAAAGATCCGGACTTTACCATAGAAACACAGCCGAAAAAAAAAGTTTTTTGGCTATACTTTTTCTCCTTTTTAAGTTGACCTCGCACACTGTGAATAAGTTTGCGCAAACGTGTGTAAGGCCAGCTGTACATGGATGGGTTTATATGGATAAAAGGTCATAAAATAAATGCAGTATCTATATGCAAAATACATTTTTTTAAAGTATAAAATTTTTGTGTTGCCTAAAAAATGGAATGAGAGGTATTCCTGTATACACTAGTCCAGGGGAGGGAAATTTGGTTTTCCTAAGGGGCTACTGTAGAAGCTGGAACTATTGTGGAGGGCTGCACCATTTGTAAATGACCAGCTTCTTTATGTACAGTGGCAGGCTGGTATTAATCACTGATGTCTTTGGGAAGGGGAGACTGAGGTCTCATTCACACTAGCCACTGTGTTACAACGCACAATGTACTTTTTTTTTCTTTTCTTAGCACACTCCACCGCAAGGCAGTGGTGTGAACTGGGCACATAGGAGAAGAGGCGGTTTAACTTGTCACGCAGTGCGACTCGCTGGGATAGCCGCCCCAACGCAGTCCCACCACATCTGGTGTGAGTGAACCCTGAATGTGCAGCTGCAAACACTTGGTATCTGGCTATTGGTGAATAAAGCGTTAAACTCTGTTGGATCACAGAGGGTGGAGGATCGGGTAGCTGACTGGCACCTGTCGCATGATCAAATCGCAGCTCTGGCTTCAATGTAGAGGGACAGCCGTGACAAATGCCCCATAGTAAGCTTATGGTTGACCTCTCCCAGGCTCTGCAGCTGGTATCGCTGATCTCTCCTCTTCGCTGAAGCTGGCCGCTGGAGAGATCATGTGACTGGACCAGAATACCCTCAGCATAGGTAAGTATACACCTCTTTCCTTTCACAGGGTAGATAGAATAGATTTAGAATGGGGGTGGGAGTAGATTTAAAGTGGAGTTCCACCCACTTTTTCAACTCTTCAGCATCCCTCACTAAACTGTGCACTGTAAACGAATTGGATATATATATATATATTTTTTTTCTCAGCACCTACTGTATATCTGCTGTATTCATTTTTCACCTTCTCCTCCCTGGCCATGGCCCATCGCATCATTTACTGTTTGCAATGCCTTCTGGGAAGGGGCGGCAACTTCCTCTGACACTGCCGTTGCTATGGAAACCTGACCTGAAACCTATTGCACTGCTTGTGCTGCACTGAGCATGTGCGAGATCTGCAAGGATGAGATCCAGGAAGAAATACAGTCTGGCTTCAGATGCCCACACTTAAGATGGCCACGGCCTGCTGTAAGTTTATAAAATAACAAACTACTGCTATAAACTAACTTCACTAGAATACATTAAGCTTGTGTATTATAGGGGTATTTTTATTTAAAAAGTATAATTTCGGCCGGAACACCACTTTAACCACTTAAGGACCGCCTCATGCCGATGTATGTCGGCAAGGCGGCACGGGCAGGCAAAATCACGTACGTACATACATCTGGATCAGCCCAGATACCTGCTAGCACCTGCGTTTTGCCCCTCCGCCCGGCCCAGCCCACCCAAGTGCAGTATCGATCACTGTCACTTACAAAACACTAAACGCATAACTGCAGCGTTCGAGTCAGGCCTGATCCCTGCGATCGCTAACAGTTTTTTTGGTAGCTTTTTATTGAACTGGCAAGCACCAGTGGCCTAGTACACCCCGGTTGTAGTCAAACCCGCACTGCAGTAACACTTGGTGACATGGCGAGTCCCATAAGTGCAGCTCAAGCTGGTGAGGTGGCAAGCACAAGTAGTGTCCCGCTGCCACCAAAAAGACAAACACAGGCCCGTCGTGCCCATAATGCCCTTCCTGCTGCATTCGCCAATCCTAATTGGGAACCCACCGCTTCTGCAGCGCCCGTACTTCCCCCATTTACATCCCCAACCAAATGCAGTCGGCTGCATGAGAGGCATTTTCTTTATGTCCTCCCGAGTACCCCTACCCAACGAACCCCCCCAAAAAAGATGTTTTTTGGACCCCATTTTGGAAAGTAGACACCCAAAGCTATTTGCTGAGAGGTATAGTGAGTATTTTGCAGACCTCACTTTTTGTCACAAAGTTTTGAAAATTGAAAAAAGAAAAAAAAAATATTTTTTCTTGTCTTTCTTCATTTTCAAAAACAAATGAGAGCTGCAAAATACTCACCATGCCTCTCAGCAAATAGCTTGGGGTGTCTACTTTCCAAAATGGGGTCATTTTGGGGGGTTTTGTGCCACCTGGGCATTCCATGGCCTCCGAAACTGTGATAGGCAGTGAAGAGTGAAATCAAAAATTTACACCCTTAGAAATCCTGAAGGCGGTGATTGGTTTTCGGGGCCCCGTACGCGGCTAGGCTCCCAAAAAGTCCCACACATGTGGTATCCCCGTACTCAGGAGAAGCAGCTGAATGTATTTTGGGGTGCAATTCCACATAGGCCCATGGCCTGTGTGAGCAATATATCATTTAGTGACAACTTTTTGTAAATTTTTTTTTTTTTTTTTTTTTTTTTGTCATTATTCAATCACTTGGGACAAAAAAAAATAAATATTCAATGGGTTCAACATGCCTCTCAGCAATTTCCTTGGGGTGTCTACTTTCCAAAATGTGTTCATTTGGGGGGGTTTTGTACTGCCCTGCCATTTTAGCACCTCAAGAAATGACATAGGCAGTCATAAACTAAAAGCTGTGTAAATTGCAGAAAATGTACACTAGTTTGTAGACACTATAACTTTTGCGCAAACCAATAAATATACGCTTATTGACATTTTTTTTACCAAAGACGTGGCCGAATACATTTTGGCCTAAATGTATGACTAAAATTGAGTTTATTGGATTTTTTTTATAACAAAAAGTAGAAAATATAATTTTTTTCAAAATTTTCGGTCTTTTTACGTTTTATAGCGCAAAAAATAAAAACCGCAGAGGTGATCAAATACCATCAAAAGAAAGCTCTATTTGTGGGAAGAAAAGGACGCAAATTTTGTTTGGGTACAGCATTGCATGACTGCGCAATTAGCAGTTAAAGCGACGCAGTGCCAAATTGGAAAAAGACATCTGGTCCTTAGGCAGCATAATGGTCCGGGGCTCAAGTGGTTAAGTATAGTGTTTGAACTTCCACTTTAATATAAATTTTATATATTTATTGCACGCAATTAATTGGGTGAGGAATGCAAGTTGACCTTAACATTTTTTTTTTATAGTTTCTTTATTTCTGTTTTCAGACAATATAAATAAATACAATATATTTAGGGAAATTGGTATAGTAGCATGGAAATATGCAAGTAGAAATAATAAAATATTCAAACGTCCAATGATCTACTTTTATTCTTAACAACTTGCATTGATGTCTTTAAATGTGCGGTAATTGAAATAATAATTGGTACCCAAGTGAGAAATTCCATTGACATCAACTTTACTTCTTTTTAAATTTTTGGTTTTGCAAATCAAGAGGTTGGATGGGGATAGGGGTAAGCAGGGAGGACATAGTGCCCTAAAAATAAAATAAATCCAACTTGGACCGGTAGAGGTGGGGGCAGGCTAGTTTAGTAGCAGAGATGGGGAAAGTGTGTAGGGATGGGTTTATGGGAAAGGGATAATACCCATGGAAGAGTGGTTTTGAGAAAGGAAAGGGGACAGGAGAAAGACGGGGAAGGGTAGAGAGAGAGGGGGTGGTAGGGAGTAGGGGGCCATCTGATTATCGAGGCAGGAGATTATCAGGGGGCCGAAATTCACATTTTTCTAATTATTGCTATGGGTCAGAAACCTGTTGATATTGGTCAGACACCCATCCCCAGCCCCCCCCCCCCCCCCCCCCCCCAATATCGGCTATCAGCCTGAAAAACAAAGAGATCGGTCCACCCCTAGTAGGGAGTTAGAGGGAGATGGGTAAAAGATACCGACAAGGAACGTACTTGAAGGGGCCAAGGAGGTAAACCAAAGATTCTGATTTTTGTCCTGCACTCTGTTTTCACTCAGTAGAATAGAATATTTTCCATAAAATTGGAATTTGGATTAAAATTCAGTAGGGCTGAAACAACTAATCGATTAATCGACTATGAAAATAGTTGTCAACTATTTTCATAATCGATTAATCGGCCAGCTGATTATTTGGCCTGCATACAATATGCATTATTTGTTTACATATCAGGAAATACAGTGCAGCACACATACAGCTCAGTACACCATCCATACATGTCAGGAAGTGCCTGAGAACTTGTGAATGTGTGAGGAGCAATGCCTCATGGGACATGTAGTCCTGGGCAGGAAGTGAGTGGGTCTAAAAGCAGAAGTTTTTTTACCTTGCTATAGGGGCACACTAAACTATAAATTTGCAGCTTGCTATTGGGGCACTCTAAAGGCTGGAGGAGCCAGAGGCATCGGTGGGGACCCCAGAAGAGAAGAATCACGGCTGATCTGTGCAAAACCATTCATTACACAGAGCAGGTAAGTATACCATGTTTGTTTTTTTAAAAAAAATGACTTTAAAGACTCTGTGCAGGGAAGATCAGCATCTGAACCCAGAGAAGGTGGAGGCTGATAGACTGGAGGTAATAGAAGGCATTACTATTACATTTAAAGTAAACTTTTACATGGAGGCAAGCCACATTACGTGGGAGCAGGGCACATTTCAAGGAGGCAGGGCACACTACGTGGGAGCAGGGCACATTACATGTGCCCCAGTGTCAATGGGGTCTAAATAAAAAATGTGATCTCTGAGTCTGATGATATTTACCAGATTCAACCTCCAATAGTATATACAGTATATCTCTTCTGTCTGTTATTCTCAGAGTGGATTGGAGATTTTGCTCCCTTAATCATAGAGTTGATTATTTATATTTACCACTGCATATAGATTTTGAAGAATAAATTGCCTTTTTTTTAAACTTTACATATTAAATTATACACCACACTTTTTTTTAAGGTTATTATCCGATTAATCGAAACAATCGGCCAACTAATTGATTATGAAAATAATCGTTAGTTGCAGCCCTAAAATTCAGTATGTTCAGCAGGCAAAATTGTGATCAGTGTGTGGCCGTCCCTGTGTAACAGAAGTGTTAGAATGACTTCTGTCAAATGGACATGTTTTCTGACCAGTATATTCTGGCAATACCAGAATACAATGTCTCGTGAGGTGGGGTTGGGAGGGAATTCTTCCATCCACCTTGTTTGTGTGGATGGGGGAATCTGTTCTTCTCTCCTCCCCTTCTTCTTTTTTTTTTTTTTTTTAATTTTTTTTTATTTCTTTCGTTTACACCACTGGCTATACAAAAAAAAAAATGAACACAAGTTAAAGCTGGCCATAGACTAATCAAAAATTTGACTGGTTCAGCTGGGACTGCCTGAATTTCTAGCCATCTCTGACAGTTTCCTGTTTCTGAAAAGTCACTCTAATCAGCTTCTCCCAAATAGGCTTGTTTGGAAAAAAAATTTTTAATTTACAAAAAAAAAATAAATGTAAAACTAAACCAGACATCTATAGACAAGTGTGTTTCCTAGAACCCTGTTCAATCATAGCAACTGTATTTATTCCCTAAAAAGAAGGAAAGGGACAGCAGGAGAGGTGTGGTCTGCCGGAGGCTAGCTTCACACTGAGCCGTAGCCACGTTGGCGCTAAGGGGCTGCTAGTTTAAGAGGCGCATTTCAGCCACTAGTGGGGCGTATTGAACTCCCCGCTAGCGGCCAAAAAAGGGGTCAAACATACCCGTGTTGCGACGCTTCTGAAGCGTCGCAACATGGCCCCAAAGATGCTGCTTGTAGGACTTTTCCTAACGTCCCCAGTGTGAAGTCACACTAAAATGAATGGGAGGAGGTTTTCGGGCATTATTTAGAGGCTATTTCTAGCGCTAAAATGCCTGAAGACCACCTCAGTGTGAAGCTGGCCAGAATCTAAATATATATGATCCAACAAATTTTATAAAAAAATAAAATAAAAATAAAAATTTGAAATCTGGTGACTGCTAGACCTTGCCTCTCATGTCTTCAGCCCTCTACCCCCTCCATCCTCTCCCGACCACCACTCACTTCATGTGTATAGGGTGAAACAAAAGGAAAAAGGGGAAAAATAATCCAATGGTGATATTGGGGAAGAAAAAAAGAATAACTCTCATCCTCCTTCCTGTTCCATCCCGTTCCTTTCTCGCCCCTTCCCTTATAGTCACACTTATCCATCCCCTGTGCCCTCCCTCCCTCCCTCCTTATCACCCATTCTGGCCCATAGTGGGCACACTACATTGCAGTGAATTTTTGTTTATCATTGCAGCCAATCGCCTACAGCGCTGATCAGTGTATTCTTACAGCAGAGGAGTCACCACAGTCAGAATACAACAACACAGAGAGGATTCCTCCATCCTCCTCACTTTTGCGGAAAGGGAAATCTGTTCAGGTGTTTTTTTGTTTTGTTTTTTTGTTTTTTGATAAGCCCACTGGCTGATGGGAGGAAAATTGATACATGTATGGCCAGCTTCAGTTGTGTTCAATGCATGTTAAAGGAGAAGTACAGCCAAAGCTAGATTGGCTGTACTCCTCCTATGGATCACAGGAGTGCAGTTAGTTTTGCACTCATGTACCCGTTTTCAGCAGAGAGCGGGCTGAAGTCACAGAGCCGGTACGGGCTTGGGCAAAATCGCAACAATAGAGTCGGGATCCGCCCACATGCCTGGACCAGCACCCGGCTATTGATCTCTTCTTTTACCCTGATCTTATAAAGTCCTGGTATGTTCTTAAGCGCTGGGAGCCTCTCTTCGTCAGGTCGTTCCCAGACATTATGTTCTGTAAACGTGGAGTTGTCTCTAATCTCATAGCATTAAAAGTCATTAGGGTTGTCTATTTTGCATTGTAGTCCTGCTATGACCTAGGAATGGGTTGTTCCTTATAATCGTGTGTTTATCTACTGGACAATTGAGCTGTTTCCCTCCCTTGTGTAAATAGCCTCTACTAACAGCAATGGAACTCATACTAAGCTAGAATAACAATAGTGAGTCAATTATTTAATCTGCTGTGTTTGTATAGGAGTGATATATACTTACCACCAGCAGCATTGGAGAAAGATCAGACTCCCTACATACAAGATTACACTTGCGTGTGTGTATATGTATGTGTGTATACCGTATATATTCGAGTATAAGTCGAATTTTTCAGCACCTTTTTTTGTGCTGAAAGTGCCCCCCTCGACTTATACTCGAGTCAAGCACTTTTCTGCAGCAAAAAATTTCATTTTCCGAACCGACTTTGGGGCCCCGTATCTCAGGGCCACTTAGTGCTAGAAACCCCAAATTTGGTGTGCAAACCCAGTGGACCTAGTTCCACAACATATCCAAAGCTGGAGTTCCTAGCTCTAATTGGCCCTGAGATACGGGGCCCCAAAATCGGTTCGGAAAATGTCTTTCTCTGCTGCAGAAAAGTGCTTGACATTTTCTGAACCGACTTTGGAGCCCTGTATCTCAGGGTCACTTAGTGCTAAGAACCACAAATTTGGTGTGCAAACCCAGTGGACCTGGTACCATAACATATCCAAAGCTGGAGTTCCTAGCACCAAGTGGCCCCGAGATATGGGGCCCCAAAATAGGTTTGGAAAATGTCATTCTCTGCTGCAGAAGTGCTTGACATTTTCTGAACTGATTTTTGGGGTCCTGTATCTCGGGGCCACTTGGTTCTAGAAATCCCAGCTTTGGATATTTTATTGTGCTAGTTCCACTGGGTTTGCACACCAAATTTGGGGTTCCTAGCACTAAGTGGCTCCGAGATACGGGGCCCCAAAGTCGGTCAACTGTGTCCATCTGTAGCAATGTCATTTCCAGACACTTTGGGTTCAGAGACCCCAAATTTTGGCTGCAGCTAGGGGGCATCTAGGAACCCTTAACTACCGAGTTTGAAGTTCGGGGGACCTATGGCTGCAAATGGGCGCAGTGAGGCATGCAAATGGGCACAGTGAGGCTGCAAATGGGCATTGTTGACCCTCTTTTCCACTTACAGTAGCTGTGCATTTCTCACCCTCGTCTTATACTCGGGTCACTAAGTTTTTCCCATTTTTTTGTGGTAAATTAGGGCCTCGACTTATACTCGGAACGACTTATACTCGAGTATATACGGTATATATAATTCAACATATAATGCTGGAATTCAGTTTCTACATTTTTAACCCTTTTGTTAGGTCATTTTATCAGTTTTCCTCGCCTCACACTGACCGATTAACAGTGCCCATCAGTGATGCCAATTTGTGCCCATCAGTACCGCCTTATAAGTACACATCAGTGAAATGAGAAATTGCCTATTTACAAAAATTTCTGACGGAAACTAAAACTTTTTTATTTTTCAAAAAACTCAGCAGTGATTACCACCAAAAGTGAGCTCTCTTTGTGGGGAAAAAAAATGCTAAAAAAAATAATTTGGGTATAGCGTTGCATGACCGCGCAATTGTCATTCAAAGTGTGACAGCTCTGAAAATTGGCCTGAGCAGGAAGTGGGTGAATGTGCCCAGTAGGCAAGTGGCTAAGCAATTAAAAAGCACTTAAAAAGGTGACCAGCATATTTGAATGTGAAGAAAAAAGGGGGTTCCCCTAAGTGGCCTTTTTAGGCACTCAATTGCATCATATATAAAAAAAAGTGTAAGAGAGTATACAGGATATTATAATAGTAGATACATTTTATTTATGAAAAAACAACATTAAAAGGTTGTAATGAAACATTGATATCTCTAAAAAAATGCGTTTATATCACCATACATAGTATATGTTTTGAAAAAAAAAAACCTCCTCACACCCAACGTGTTTCGGTTTATAGTCTAATCCTTCAGGGGTGCAGAAAGTAAGAGGGGGTTCATATGCAGTTAGATGGTGAGATAGTTTTATAATGCTTCGTTAAATCACGTTAAAAACTTGTGGTTTTGAATAGCACTGAGTAATTGAGCCAGTAGAAAAACTGTCTTGGGGTCAGAAAGTGGGCATCAATGAAATCTGAAAGTTTGAGCTGAGTATTGATGTCCCTAGTTGGCGGGAGTACCCCCTGTACTCCACGGCAGCGATACGGCCAGAAGAATATACTGAGGCAAATGGAATCCCTTAGTGTAGGAGAGGTTGAACGGACCAGCCACACTTCCCAACGTCCAGCTGGAGCACTATGCAACTGGATGTTGGGAAGTGTGGCTGGCTGTTCAATATACGTTGCTCCTCCCTGCGCGTTTCGTAATAACTTGCCTCGTGGCGTTGTACGTAAGTTTTTACAAAACGCGTAGGGACGCACTGACGTCACCTCGTACTCCATTCGTATACCCAGAGGACAGGTTGTCTGCTTGTGCTCCGGCCGGCACAGCAGACTTCAGGCTCTCTTTTATCTGCAACACTGTGAGTGTATTTCTTTGTTTTAAATGTATTGAATAAATATCAGGTTTACACTATAGAGTTTCTATATGTATCTTTTATGCACCGTGGGATCTCCATGATGATCTGATTGGTTGGGAGGGGTCTGCCCAGCATCTGTGATTTGTGCTTGATGTTCTTGGAGCCATACAGTGTTTCCTCATACGCATTCCCTGATCCTCTGTTATGGGGGGTCATGGAACTCTGGTAAGAGTTCATTTCTGCGGATTTGGTGGTGAATTCAACACAATTCTCAATCAACGCTTTTGAGGAAGTCTTGCCTGCATTATATGGACTTTTAATTTTGTTATTTTTGCACGGGTGGTCTTTTTTTTTAAATTTTTTAAATTTTTTTTTTGTTTACCAGATTGCTTTTTTTTCACAGTCACTATCTGAATGTATTATGGAGACATAATTTATATATCCTTATATTGATGTATACTATTTTTCCAATTTAACCACTGATTCATTAATGCTTGGTTTAATTATTAATGTGCATATGCACATTTTTTTTGGGAATAATTTTTGATTTCAATTTTTATGATTTTCACTATTAGATGCACTTATGAGATCAGTTTTGGATTTTGGTTAATAATTTAAGACTAGCGCAATTCTATTTTTCCAAATGAATACGCAATCATTCAAAGTGTGACAGCGCTGAAAGCTGAGAAATGACCTGGGCAGGAAGGGGGTGTAAGTGCCCTGTACTGAAGTGGTTAAACAGAGAACCTCTAGCAGAATGCATATTAGTATATGTATATTGCAGAAAGTAAATAGTTTTGTTTTTCAAAATTGTCGGTCTAAATCTCTATTTGTAGGGGGGAAAAAAGGACATAAATTTTGTTTGGGTACAGTGTCACATGTCCGCAATTGTCAAGTAACGCAGTACCGCATTGCAAAAAAAGGCCTGGTCATGAAGGAGGTAAATCTTCCAGAGGTCAAGTGGTTAATATTTGTGGAAGTTAATATATTTGGCAGGTTGGAACACGTGTCCCAGTCACCCCCCTTCATTTTTACAGTACTTGTCATAATGGATGAAATGAGGTTTGCAAGCAAATGAAGTGCTCTGCACCACTCTGAGTGTCGAAAAGATCAGATTCTTCTGGCACACTGGACCCTCTGATGTCTGTAGGCAGTTTTGCAATAAGCCATGTTATGTCATAAGAATCTATGGGGGTCTCCTTTTTAGTAGCATTCCTAAACTTCTTTCAAAGGTAATCATATTTGGAAGCTGTACTGGAAGAAACTATTCATCAGTGTTCACCTAACCTGTCAAGGTCTTCATAGCAATGTTATTTGCAGAGGGTACAGCCTGGTACAGGAATCTCAAAAAATATACACTGGTATCCATATGCTTTCATCTTTTTTATTCCCCCCATAAGAATTGTAACCTGAATACTGCTGATCTCCAAGTTTTTCTCCTAGCAAGTACAGAGTCTTTAGTAAAACTTTTAATCATTTTAATGTTAACTAAAACCAGAATGTTCCCCATGGTTCTTGACCCAGTGACCATGTTTTTACTGTTTGATGACGTAATGTGAAACATCCCTAGTGAGGCCAAGAAGTGCTCTACAGAGCTGACGGGGGTTCTAACTTTACAACACTGTACCCAAAAAAAAAATTAATTAACCACTTTCTAACTCTAGGCCCAGCATTTCTCTCAGCCCCTACACCAGGAATATGCAATTAGCGGACCTCCAGCTGTTTCAAAACTACAAGTCCCATCATGCTTCAGCCCTTGGCTGACAGAGTCTTGCTATGCCTCATGGGACTTGTAGTTCTTCAACAGCTGGAGGTCCGCTAATTGCATATTCCTGCCCTACACAATCTTTCTTGTCTGGTCTAGTAGTTGTCCTCTGACATCCAGGTCCTCCCCTGTATTGCAGGAGCACTGACAGTTGCTTGTGTGTGAATAAGGGTCGGTTCACACTAGGACGACTTGGGATCCGACTTGTACGCCCTCAAGTCGCCCCAGAAAGAGATTCACGTTTAAGTGAATGGGAGCGTCTTAATAGACACTACTGAAGTCGCTCCGACTTCAGAGCGTACTCCCTGTACTACTTGGATCCGACTTGGTAGGCGACCTGTACCATATAAATCAATGGAAGTCGCCTCCAAGTCGGATCTCTCTCTCAAAGTCAAGCGACTTTGCAGGGAAAACCCCTCCCTCCCAGAGAGCTGATTGTCCTGTGATTGGCCACAGCCGAAGTCGCCTGTCCTGGAGGCGACTTGAAGTCGCGTTGTAATTTGCTAAAGTCGCGCCGAAGTCGCGTTGAAGTCGCCGTGCAAAGTCGCGTTAAAGTCGTGTTGCCCCTGTGTGAATCGAGCCTTAAGAGTTTAACCTTTTTTGCTACATTTTTAAACAATATTGATACAATTCATCTTTTTTCATAACCACTTTTTATTTATTTTTTATTACAATAGGCCCATATCTGACAAATAGGGGGCATACTGAGAACTTTTGAGTTTGCGAACTTAAAGTGGATGTAAACCCAATGTCATCCTTTCTAAACTACTGCCATAGGGGTTATCTATAATGCCTCCTGCATGTATCTTTACCTGTCAAATGTCTCCCCTTTGTCTGTTATGAGCCCCGAAAAACTGCAGATTCTGTGGGTGGGTCTGTTGTCTGGAGCTCGGTGGGTGGAGTCGTGATGTCAGTAGACTCCCCGCCCACCTCTACACTCCCCTTGTCAATATGCATTTTCTCCTGTGTATTTCTTACACTGAACTTCTGCTATGATCTCTAACATCCAGTGAAAAGACAGGAAAGTAACCACATGACTTCAGCATTCCAAATCATGCTGAGGTGTGGAACAGCCAATCCTTGCAGAGCTGCTGAAGAAAGGAGTGGGGGAGGGCATTAAAAAATAATGCATGTCTTAGGCTAGTGCACGAGATGTAAATCACCTGTCACTCACAGCAAGGAGGAGGATTTGACAGTTTTTCTCTGTTTGTCAAGTTTTATCTCACTGAACAATAAAAGAGGATTGCTCAGAGCTGGATTAATTTGTGGCAAGACTGGGCTCAAATGATAGGAAATCTTATACTCTACATTATGACATCAAAAAAAATAAATAAATTTGGGTTTACTTCCACTTTAATATATTTTTGATTTTGGCATTGTGTTTTAATTTATGGATGGCTTCCAAATAAAATCTCCTAATGCAGTGCCTTCTGAGTTCAAGAGGAGCCTCCAATGATGCCTTTTTAAAATCAAGGCGCTTTTTTTGGGCTTAAAGAAGGGTTCTGTTATGCCTTTTGATATGATTTGTTACAGGGAGTCAGCAGAAGTTGCCACTTCGTTACAAGTACGAATGAGAATTCTATCTCAGTTACTTTACAGTTTTGCTATAGCTATCTGTGATGTTAAACTTAAAACGTAAAATTAGGCTAACTACATAAGAGTCTCTTTCTAAAGACGGATCAAAATTTGTCCTATTCAGCAGACTTCTGTTGAGCGGAATGTTGGAAAACTTTTGATTAGTGGCTGCAGCCACAGATCAGTGTATATATTTTTTTTTTTGTTTTGTTTTTATATTTTTTAATAACATTTTGTAGATAGCACGTTGTAATTTAAAATCGCAGAGCACTAGCCACTTTCTTTTGAAGGTATTTTTTTTTTTTCCATTAAAGAATTTTTCACAGATCAGTGTATTTTGACAGTGAAGGAGCCCCACTGTCAGGATATACAGTGGTGCAACAAGAAGTCCTCTGTCCACCTCAATTATGTAGATTTTTTTAAAAATATTATTTAAAAAAATGGAAGGATTCCCCCAAGGGTTTTTTTAGCAGCTAAATATTCTAATCAAAGTTTTATATAGTTTCTAATATTGTAAAATCTTTATTGGACAAAATTAGTACAAGAATGGGAATAGGATTTAAAATGAGTTCTGGCTACAGGTGTGTACAATCATGTTCCATTACACCTGTCCATTATTACACAGTACAACTATCAATTGACGGTACATTACGGCCAGTATTTGCGTCTGAGCACCTGATGTCTGTAGAATAATAATAATGTCTGGAAGGGCTTCTTGCACTTTGAGCTTAATTGGATCTACATATAAATCTGCACCCATCGTGTGTGTGTGTGGCAAACTTGAAATACCACTAACCGTATGATGTTATTTCAGATGTAATGGTAGAACATAGAAAAGTACAGCATTCACAATTGTGTAAAGTCCTTTTTATTTGTGCATAAAAATTAGACAAGTGGGGTTCAACTATCAAGCCTTTGTTAGGTGATAATTTTAACTAAAGGAAGTTTTAAAAGGACCATATTGTTGGCTGTGTTTTGGAACTATGTATAATCAGTTGATGTGGTAAGTCCCTAAAATATAAATGAAATGACATAAGTGAACAATGAAATGTGACATGTTGTTTGGGCCAGCTTGGTCAAGTAAAACTAAAGTTAAATGAAACCTGGAGATTCGCCTTATATATAAAATTGATATAACGTGATTTTTTTTATATATATATATTAGTAGTGTACTGATCCTTTTAAGTAAACTTTATCTTGCATTTAATGAGTCTGTCAACAACACAAAAAAGACGTTTTAATTGCGTGTGCGTGTGTGTGTGTGTGTGTGTGTGTGTGTGTGTTTTTTTCCCTATTTGCAATGTACCTTTCTAGAACTTTCCTCTTAACTTTTTGTTATGTAGCTGCTGGGGTAAGAGTAAAGGCAATTTACTAGAGAATGACACTTGAGTTACCAGCTTGTAAAAGGGGGGGGGCCGGGGGATTTAGACAGAATGCCTGTCACGTCCTCCATGCTTTCCCCTCTCGTTGGCCGCCAAGCAGAGTCACATGAGTAGTGGTGGCTGCTGCATTAATCCATGCGCTTGGCCCCTAATCTACATGCAGGATGCATGGATTTTAATAGCGGTGTTTAAGCACACGATTAGAGCCTGAGACTCTAATTGGCTTCAAAAAGGGTGGGCTCCGGACGCAGTGCTCACCTACTTGTGTGACAATAGCGATCTAATATTCGCTATTGTCTTCCTGCCTTTCCTCCCTGGCCAATCAGGAAGCGGGTCTTAACGAATTGGCCAAGAGGAGAAGCGATTTGTATTGGCTGGCAGAGTGACGAAACTCGTAGGGTGGAGTTACAGAACGTCTCTGCGTCACTTCTGGTCAGGGCCGCAGATACAATTTTTCTCTTGGCGCCTGTGTTTCCATTAAGTGTCTGTAACTTTTAGAGTGAATGTGAGTATATCTCCATTTTTTTTTTTTTTCTTTTTAACAAATAAAAAGTTTATAAAGCGGTATTACGCTATGGACACTCTTCTCTTCCTTATATGCTAACACTGGCGGAACGCTATTAGAAAATTACGAATAGATCATTTCCAGAGTGCTACACAGTGGCATATGCTGTGGCTGCGCAGTACCCCTGGGGGGGGTAAGGCAATCCAGTGACTGCATTCATAATAAGAGCACTGATAAGATCACCAACACCATTATCACCCAGGGCAAGAAGAAGCATTATTCTTTGCAAAAGCACTGGACACTTTTAAAGAGCACAATTCACTTTGTTTGTTCTGTTTATCACTGCACCTAATGTGATAAGGATTGTTTACATATTTTAAGGTTTTTTTTTTTTTTTTTTTTATTGTTTTCATTATCATAATTTTTTTGTTGCTTGTATTTTTTTCCTAGTTAATACACTTCAGTTGTCACTTACCGACTATAATTATTGTGCAAACACCAGCTTATGCAGCCAGCTTCTGTTGCACTAATATTTCACTAATACCTGTGAAACAGAAAGCAGGGGTTGCAATTTCCACACCATGCCATCAGCGCAGGTCATCAATAAACCCTGAAGGCATTCAAACCTTTTGAGTGTTGCACTCTGCAGAGGGTGTAACACATAAGCACAAATTATTTTCATTACTTGCAAAAAGTGTCACACATTTAGAATACCACACATACCTTTCGGTTATTTGTTCTTTTTTTAGCACTTGTCACTTTATTTATGCTAAGCACTTTAATTTTACATATACAAGTCTCTCTAAGAGGAATAGCGCCACACCTACACCCTTCCCAACCAATTTATCTGTACTCCACGCAGGTAGTAGTATTTTGTAGGGGCAGCAGATCTCTCTTATATTTTATATTTTTCATCTGCCTTGTACCTTCCTCTGCGCAGAATCGCACACATTCTGTTCTTTAATAATATGCCAGGACCTTGCATTCACCCCTTTTGAATAACTTCAGACCAGGCTTGGAGCAGTTGAATCAACGTTTACTGTTAACTTGGCAACATGTATAACATTCCCTTCCTATATAACTGAACCTAACACTGGCTGCCCCAGGTGAAGTCTTTTAGAGGAAAATCCAAACTTTGTGCTCTAACAGAAAAGTCCATGTTCCAGGGTTCTTCTGGTGATTCAGCATTCCAAAGCGGACCACAGGTCCAAGTAAGTCTTAAGCCTATGGTCCCCATGCATTTCCCTAGGAACATACCGAGGAAAGGTGGCACAAGCATTAACCCCTTCCTCCTGACCTGGGCAGCCGAGTGCTTACTACATATAAAGTAGGCTACCTGCCTACAAGCTGTGAGTCTATACGAGGTCTTAGAAAGTCCTGCATTTTCCATAAAACCAATTATGCAGCACTCCTAAGAGGTAATCTATTAATTTTTTGTCCATACAAATCACTGTAGGCAGTAGCTTTTTGTGTGGTCATCTCGTGGTATTCCCCCCCCCCCCCCCCCCTTAATCTTCTTTTGAGGAACTGCTGCCTTCCCCAGTCTCTTGGTGACTTTTGAAATATATGACCACTCATTTAAATATAGTTCATTGCCATAATGTTTCATCAATGACATTCTGCCTACCACACAGCCTACATATTGGGACATGGAGGAACCGTGATTACATTTTGCAATGCCTCTACCCTCCTATATCCTGTATTTTCAGTAAATCATGGACTCATGCAATCACTGCTTGTATGTCTGGCGAGATAAAACGAGTAGCAAAAAAGTTAAATATGGAAATGAACTAAAGCATTATAAATGTTTGCAGTGTTTTTTTTAGAATTTGACCTGGTCTCTCAAGACTGCACCAGAAAAAATTCTCAGTTCCACGATACAAATCAAATTACCCTATCCCCTCTCCTCTCGAAGAGTGGTCAGAAATCTTACAAGGTGAGGGTTTAACACTTGCAAAACAACCCATTCAGGACAGTTTAATATAGAAATGAAATGCAAAACATTTGTGTATACATATAAAAAACATAACATTTGTTTAGAAGTGATCACATACCATCTGTTCTCAGCTGCAGAAGGATCTTGGGGAGGAGAAACAGCAAGACACTGGTCTT
This sequence comes from Lithobates septentrionalis, assembly GCA_037952835.1. Classification (NCBI taxonomy): domain Eukaryota; kingdom Metazoa; phylum Chordata; class Amphibia; order Anura; family Ranidae; genus Lithobates; species Lithobates septentrionalis. The sequence goes on from JBBDGP010001043.1 coordinate 125,271, forward strand.
TCCAGTGAATGGCTGTACAGTGAGAATGTGTCAGCACAAGCCTGATCCTTGGAGGAGAGTAGGTTGAGTTTGAGCACAGCTTAGAACACTGACCACGCTGAGGTCTCATGCTTAGTGTGGTTGGGTTTTTAATAGGAAAGCAGAGGGACTGGCAGGAACACCAGGTATTTCACACAAAGGAATCGATACAAAGAAAACCAGATACTTGTCATATAAGTACAAGGCACATATCAGGAATATGAAAGAAGTATGGCCAAAGATTCTTTTGGTCATACTTCTCGTGTTGTTCACAGGAGTGCATTAAGTTCTGCACTCCTGTGACCAGTTTTCAGCTGACGGAAGGCTAAATCCTGCTGTCGGCTGAAGGCACAGAGCCAGTCCAGCCTCTGAAGAGATCCCAACTTTAATGCTGGGATCCACCCAGATGCCTGACCGGCAACTGGCTCAGCCTCTCAGCGAGCCACCCGCTTCTGCCCCCTCCACAGCCCATCACTCCAGTGAGCGCTGGAGAGGCAGAGCAGAGAGCAGGTGGCTATGCTACATCCAGCTAGGTAAACATAGATGTGTGGAGGTGTTTGTGTGTGGGTTGTGTTTTTTTTTTTTTTTTTTTTAATATATATTTTTTATATTTATATCTACAAACATCCCATACCTGTGTAGCAAGGTCTTTTACCGCTTTTCGTCCAAGGCCAAAGATGGCTGACATCCTTCAGTATGTGGTGGGTTGTGAGGCATAGTGGGTACAAAGATGGTGAGTCATTTGGCGCCAGACACTTCTTGAATGTAAAAGGTTTTTTTTTTCTTTTGACAGTCCTTTTTTATATATTTTTTGGGGAAAGAGGGTTAGGGCCAGGACACCTGTAAATAGTTGCAAACTCAATTGGCAGACTCCGAGACTTCAATAGGAAGACAGCCATGCAGGGAAAGGCCCCAGCAAGACACAACATCTGCACTTGCAGAAAATGCTGTCTCCTGTAGTAACAGTCTTTAACAGTTCCTGACTCAAAGATGACACAGCTCCACTACAAACTGCCTCTTGTAGTTCTTCAATACTGAGCTCCTGGTCTCTCACTAGACCCTCTGATTTGCTGACTATGAATCCTTTGAGCTCCTCCAAGGTTTGAGGTGGTATTGTCTTAAGCGTTGCCCCCACCTCTCTGCTGGTTCCTTGGCTTGGCACTCCAGATACTTCTCAAGCTTCACCCCTGCTAACTGGCTGGGTCCTTGGCTTGACACATAAGGCTGCTCTGCAAGCGTCTCGTCCGCAGGTTGGGTCCCTACTTGATCACCCCCTGAAGTTTCCCGATTCTTCACAGTGCCCTTTCGGTGAGAATATGGTTCCGGCAACTTGCTTCAGTTACTTACTGTGGTCCCTGGTAAAGGCGATTGGTCCCTTTATGGTGACAGCTTCCCTTTTACCTCCGACCACTGACAGGTTCTCTGGCCGGCAGAACCGTCACTTCTGGTTGGACTGCAAGCCACAATCCCAACCCTGTGCTGCTCTACTACTTCTGAATAGGCCCTCACATAGCCTAGCAGCCAGATGCCCCTGGCATAAGCCTAATCTCCGGCCTAGCAGCCCGGGGCAGACGACACACACATCCACCCAGACGGCCGTCTAGGTGGCACAGAACGCAGATCACCTGACCTCACCCGAATATATGGGCTCTCCCAGCAGGCCAAGGGATTCAAGAAAACCCCTGCCCATTGGCTGAGATGCCCATAACCTGACCTTGGGTTGCCCTTCTATCTAGTATCACTAAGTGCCCGGCCACCTAGTGGTAGAAGAGAAAAGTGCAACAAGGCCAAACTTGGGGAGAAATCAATAGATTACTATCAATCAACCAAGATAACTACTCTTGGCAAGCAAATTTGTGAGGAGCTCCCTGACTAAACTTCAGGGTGCTACACCTGCATAGGCAGGTTTTTTGTAAAGGTGAACTATCCTTTTAAAGTGCCTGTGCGTGTAAAGTCAGGGGTCCCAATACTTTTGGTAATATAGTGCATCTCCAGCTGGCATCTATCGAATGACTGACTGACTGTACTAGGGGCATTAAGCTGGCCATGTACTAGTAGAAGTCTAAAAATATTTTTTTTTTTTCGGAATGCTTGTTTGTTTTTCTGTTTAGTGGATAAAATCAACATTTTTGTTTTTACCCATAGTGATAAGAAAATTACCAGGAGCCAGATGGGATTTTATTTTCTTATACAAGCAAAACTCTACATTTAAGAAAAATGTTACATATCGTAATGTGCATATCCTAGGCACAAAATAAATAAGGGATTGCATTTAATACCATTGTACAATCTTGCTTTCTATAGGGTGCAAAAACTGTACTGATATACTTCATGGATAGTCTGTTTTTTCCTGTGCCTGTCTGTTTTGCATCAATTGCTCCTGACTTGTTACATTCCCGATCTTGGTACATATGCAATAAAAGTGTTTTTTCACTTTTTCTATATAAAAGAGAATGATGGATAATTGTTTACAGGAGTAGAGATTCTACAAAGAATAACCATGGGACATTATTTAAATGAAAAAATATTAATAATGTTAATAATAATTTGCGTTTTTATCCATGCCGCCACAGCATGCCCATTCATTAATTTTAGAGTAGAAAATTATTTCTGCGCACTTCATTGGCCATAAGCTCATGTGAAAATGGTATACATAAGTTTTGACGTTCACCTTTTAACTCCTGTTGCTGGTCAGCATAATGCATCCACTTACAGAAGGTCCACTAAGCATATTTGTTCCGTCTGGCTTACTAATGAGCAGCACAAGGGGTCTCTTCTGCAGGGCAAGCTGTTGTCCTATTACAATCAAAACCTTTGTGTGTGTTTTTTTGTTTTTTCTCTCTTTAATAAAAAAAAAAAAAAAAAAAAAAAGATTTAACATTGCATTTCTTTTTTTTTACAGCTGAGAAAAAGAAAACTAAAGCGATAGACAATGAACTCAACCCAGTATGGAAAGAGGTATGTTTGTTTTTATATAGTGAGCTTAGATTGGTGTTCTTTTAAGTTTTTCCCTTTTGTGTATTTGGCAATGTTGAATGTATATTTATTACAGATATACTGTGTGTGTGTGTGTGTGTGTGTGTGTGTGTATGTATGTATGTATGTATGTATATATATATATAATGTGTGCATTCACATCAGTGCCTGCCTTCAAGGAGCTTACAAGCCTAAGATCCATACATACACATACTGGGGCCAATATAGACAGGAGCCAATTAACCTACCAGCATGGTAGTGTGGGAGGAAACTGGGGTACCTGGAGGGAACCCATGCCACCACCAGAAGAACATATAAAATCTATTCATGCAGTATGTCGATTGGGATTCAAATCGATGCTCCTAGCACTGCAAGGCAGACGTGCTAATCACTAAGTTGCTATAGTGCCCCAAATACTGTATTTATAAGCACCATTTTTAGAAACACAAATGTGTACAAGTCTCATAATTATCACCGATGTTTTGTCCTTTTTGTAAGCTGTATCAAATAAACCTCTTAACAATGGTGTATCTACAATGTAAAACCCAATCTATTGATGTGACCAGTATGGAGAAATTCATACTCTCTATTTGTCAAAGTGATTTTTGACACTGGGGTGGAAATATAAGGAAAGTGGTTATAAAAGGTGGTTTCCCCTCAGTTTGGAGAAATTACCTCTCACTTATGGTTTCCAGGGCAGGAAGTGAATTTTCACTGGGCACAGACGGCAAAAAAAATTAACCTGCAGGGTTGCTATTCTAGTCAAAGTCCTATCCAAATATCTCTAGCCAAAGCATTGCCTCACTTGCTATCCAGTCTGTAAGGTTAAATGTGTGAGATGGCCTCAGCCTTGCACTACTTTACAAACCATACCCTCTGACATGTTTCACCCCACCCACCGGGGCTTAGTCATAGAGGTCAAAGCCAAGGCCATCTCACACATTTATCTTTGCAGACTGGATAGGGAGTGCAGCGATTCTTTTAAGTATGCTATACACTACTGGATGGTGATGTTTTCAGCTGGCACCCGATTCCTAAGTATCAGCGAGACCATACACATTTCCCTTTTTTGCTTAGAGCGGCACTACAAGTAATAGCAGATCTCTAGTCAAAGCATTTGGCTTTTGATGTGCTTTTAGAGCTCTGTCGTAAATGTGTAGTTATGAATATTTTGAAGACACCTGTGAAGATTTTCTGACCCTTAACAATAGCTCTGCAAATGCTGGATCTAAAGCTGGCATAGTTGACATTTCACTGTTGGGTTTGGCACATGGCTGCCTATTTCGTTCCATGGCTTCTCCCAGTGTGCTTTCTCATTGGGATTGTGGTTAATTCAAGGGCAGAACATAGGCTTAAAACTTGGACATGCAAGAACACCACCTGCAATAAACAGTAACCTTCAACTTATTTAAGTGCTCTTGGTTTAGGCATTGAAGGGGAAGCAGGCATTCCCAGCACCAGATTGTTTAAGGCTGGGGGACTATGGTGATTAGGGATGTTTTACACAAGTGCATCCAGAAAGTATTCACAGTGCTTCACTTTTTCCACATTTTGTTATGTTAAAGCCTTTTGCCAAAATAGATAAAATTCATTATTTTCCTCAAAATTCTACAAACGATACCCCAAAATGACAATGTGAAACAAGTTTGTTTTTGAGATCTTAAAAACTAAAAAAATCACAGTACATAAGAATTCACAGCCTTTGAATACTTTATTGAAGCACCTTTGGCACCACTTACCGCCTCAAGTCTTTTTGAGTGTGATGCTACAAGCTTGGCACACCTATTTGTGGGCAGTTTCCCCCATTCTTCTTTGCAGGACCTCTCAAACCCCATCAGGTTGGATGGGACGCGTCGGTGCACAGCCATTTTCAGATCTCTCCAGAGATGTTCAATCTGGTTCAAGTCTGGGCTCTGGCTGGGTCACTCAAGGACATTCTGGACTGTCCTGTAGCCACTCCTTTCTTTAATCGTACATCACAGGACACAGAGCCACAGTAATCACTATGTGGGTTATAGGCCACCTTCAGGTGCTGGACACTGGCACACCCTAAACAGGAAGTTGCCTCCCTATATAACCCCTCCCCTACTGGGGGTACCGCAGTTTTTTCGCCAGTGTCTAAGCATTTTTTCCCCTCCTAAAAAGTTTTTCACACTTTATCCTATGGAGGAAAAAACGTATTAAAGGTGGAAGATACCAGCAATTTACGCTGCTATATCTTCTGATTAATAGTTTGACTTGTCCGGCAGACAATGCTCAAATACTTAGGGATCCAACAGATAGAGTTGGAATTCCTATTAAAAAAAAATAAATATATATATATATAATTTTTATTTTCTTGACAGGATGAGTGTCTCAGCCTGTGCTGTCAGTAATTGGTATATGTCAAATCCTTGAGGGACCAGTTTAAACAGGTGCTCAAGGTTATCCCTGTTCAGCAGGCCCAGGATCTGGCAAGCTCCTAGTAGCTTTATGTTGGCAATAGATGCTATAATGGATTCTATCTTCAGGCCTCACGCCTTTCGCTGGGCTGGTACGTATGTATAGAATACTATGGTTGAAAAATTTGTCAGCCGAAATGTCATGAGAAAAAAAAAACAAACAAAAAAAAAACTCCTGCTGGTTTTCCTCTATGCGGTGAACGGCTGTTTGAGATATCTTGGAAAATTCAGCCAAAGAATTTCTAGTGGAAAGGTACCCCTTTGCCATTTAAGAAAAGAAGTAAATGTAGTTCATACAAGCTCCTTCTCCGGTACCTGGGGAATCAGCCTCCAGGCAGTCACGATGGCTTCTGCCATCAAGTTCAAAAGGTACTCCTCAGGGTTAAGCCCAGGGACAAAAGAAACCTACAAACAAGATACTAAAGCCTCCTTATGAGGGGGTGCCCCCGCTCGTTCGGGGGGGGGGGGGTGACTTCTGCAGTTCTCAAGGGTCTGGCAGAAAGAATGTTAAGACAGATGGGTGGCTTCTTCAATAGCTCTAGAGTACAATCTGGGGTTTCAAGAGTTCCCGTTTTCTCAGATCAAACGTTCCTCAAGATCCAGAGAAAATGAAGTCTTTCTAGCATTGGACCATCCTTTGGCAAAGAGTGGTCATGTTGGTCCCATGAAATAGCTCGGGTTGAGGTTTTATTAAAACCTTTTTTCACGGCAAAATTGAATGGAGATGTCAAACCCATTCTGGATCTCAAGAATCTAAACCGGTTCCTGGATATCTGCTCTTTTTCGCATGGAGTCAATCCAATCAGTTGTCTCCATCCTACCAGGAGGAGAACTTTTGACGTCAAGGGTGCATACCTCTGTGGGCATATTTCCCCGCTCACCAGTAATATCTACTTCAAGGTAGAAAATCTTCAGTTTGTAGCTCTGCTTTTCGGTCTAGCTACTGCACCTTGAGTGTTTACAGAGGTTCTGGCTCCTCCTCTAGCCAGATTAAGGGCCCAAGGTATAACGATTATAGTTCATCTAGATGATCGGCTCTTGATAGACCAGTCGGTAGTCCGCTTAGACCAAAGTATGGTCACCACATTCAACTACCTGGAATACCTAGGTTGGATTCTCAACCTAGAGAAATTTTCCTTAAAACCATTAAGGAGGTTATGGGTCTGTTCATAGATACACCTAGAAAAGGGTATTCTTGCCCCAGGCAAAGATAAGCACCATAAAGGAACTGATTAAGGTGGTTGAAACAAGATTAATCCTTATATTCAGCTTGCATGAGGTTTGAAAGATGGGGGCTTCATTCGAGGCCGTTCCTTATGCTCAGTTTCATTCGAGACTGCTGCAAAACGGTATCCTATCGGCTTGGAACAAGAGGGTTCAAGCTCTAGATTTTCCAATGTGTCTGACTCTAAAGGTGCGCCAGAGCCTCAATTTATTGTTAATAACCAAAAATCTGCAAAGGGGAAAATCCTTCCTACAGTTACCTGGGAAGTGGTAACAACATACGCCAACCTTTTTTAGGTTGGGGAGCAGTCCTGAAAAGGCAACTGTCCAAGAGAAGTGGCAGAGCGCTTGGTCCTGAGGGCCTGGACTTTAATTTACAGTGCTATCCTGTCAGGATCTAATCCGACAATGCCACAGCAGTGGCCTATATCAATCATCAAGAGGGCACAAGAAGTTGTGCGGCCCAGAGAAAGGTGAATCATATCCCATCTTGGGCAGAGAACAATGTACCTATCGGCAGTTTTTCATTCTAGGGATAGAAAATTTGCAGGCGGTCTATTTTGAGTCGCCGTGTCCAATCAACTGAATCTACCACAGGTGGACTCTCAATCAAGTTGTATAAACCGCTCAAGGATAATCGATGGAAACAGGATGCACCTGAGCTCAACTTTTAGTCATGGCAAAGGCTGTGAATACTTAAATACATGTAATTTTGTTTTGTGTTTTTTGTTATCTTTTTTGTTTTTTTTGTTTTTTTTAAAAATAAATTTGCAAAGATTTTAAACAAACTTCTTTCTTTCACGTTGTCATTATGGGGTATTGTTTGTAGAATTTTGAGGAAAATAATGAATTTAATCTATTTTGGATAAAGGCTGTAACATACCAAAATGTGGAAAAAAAGTAAAGTAATGTGGATACTTTCCAGATTCACTGTATCTAGCGAAAATAACGTTTATGGCAAACACTGAAATTGTGCTCCTGTTCAAATGTCTGACACCCATAGATACTTTTGATTACTACCATAATATCAATTTAAAAATGCTGGTCAAACTCCTTGATCTTTTAATTAACAATATAAACATAACAGTGTTTGTTTCACTAACCCCATACACTGTAAGTCCTAACCCACCTTTGCACTGTGGGACAGTGCAGTCACTACAGGCCCCAGCTAATAAAACATCAGTTTAATTGATCTCCAAAATTGGTCAAGTAGGATTGCCTGACAGTGCTTCAAACACTGGGGGAGATTTACTAAAACGGGTGCACAAAGAATCTTGTGCAGCTGCTCTTATAAGCCAGTCAGCTTCTAACTTCAGCTTGTCCATTTAAACCCCGGTTACACCGATTGTGACATTGAAATTGTGCTACTTTTACTTTGAAGTAGCATGATTTCAAAGTAGCATTTCAGTGCTACTTCAGGTGCTACTTGGAAGACCTTTGTGCGACTTCATGCACAGATGTCTCTGCAAGTCGCACCTGAATTTGCAAAAAGTAGTGCAGAAACTACTTTCAAAATCTGTGTGACTCAGTCGGACTGATTTGACTGTTCCCAGTGAGGACAATAGGGTGCGACTTGTCATGCGATTTGAAACAGTTGTAGCACCCTCTACCTATGTAGGTAGGTGCTAGAGTAGGCTTCTTTTTGATAAGTGTAGGTAAATTTAGGCAGGCTTAGCTGGAAGCTAGGCCTGTTTGTTTTGGTTTGTGTGGGCTGGAAGTGGCTCAGAGTAGAAGCTATGACTCCAACAGCCTCACCTCACTGTTAACTCCCTCTTTCTTCTAATTGATTCTAGAAGAAGAGGGAAAGAGAGGTGGGGCTGTCTGGGGTGTCTCCAAGGAGCTCTGACCAATCCCCCAACTAGGATTGGTAGGGGGCAGGCCTCCTTGAAATACCTGGAGTCAGCCCAGCTGGGGAGGAGTTGTCGGGTGGAAGAACTGAGGATGGAATACTAGGCTGTCGCTGCATTTTGAGGGGGAGCTCCCCAGTCTGGGGGGAGGGGTGATCTTGGGCCTGGGACTAGGGTGCAGGACTGAGTCCTTCAATAACGCGTGAAGGATCCGTACAGGAGGAGTTGGACAGCAGGAGCTAGTACTGACGGGCAAGTCTTTAGGAGGGAACTGCTGGTGAGAGACATGTGCAATCAGGACTGGAGAGGCAAGCCAGAGAGGTCTGAGGTGGAACAGTCAGAACTGGGTGTGGAGCCAGTAGTGAGGACTGCAATGTCATGGGCAGTGAAGTCGGACAGCTGGCAGGGCCTGAAGAGGATTGACTGGGAGCAGTAGACCACCAGAAGGACAGCTAGCACTAACAAGACTTTCCATGTTTTCTGCTACACTATACGGGCCTGTGGTCCCTGCCTGCAAAGGGCAAGTTACTTAGGCCTGGCTGAGCCAGTGTCAGTTCTAACCACCATGTGCTAGCTGATCCTGGAACCACTAAATAGGAAGCGACATCCCAGGAGGAATGGAGCGAGATACTAGATAGGAAGTGAAAAATTGTGCTGGAGGAGTCCAGAGAAGTGTACAAAGAGTGTACATAGTTGTCCCTAGCAACTTTTCTATTATTCCACTGAGCATCCCATAATTCCAATCCCCATCCAAGTTGAATTCCTCCAATAAAACAACAAAAACAAAGCCAGCGGACTGTTAATTGTTTTGGAGTGTCTGGGAGATGAATGCCGGGCAGGGTGACAGGTGGGCCACATCACCTGGCACCCCTTACGGGGGTACCGCTACTCAGTCAATTCGCATGACCAGTCGCACTGGTGTGACAGAGGGCTTAAAGTGTTACTAAACCCAGGACTCTGCATTCACTATATCTGGTCTCCCACAGTACACAGAACATGGAAATGCAATAATTTTAGCAAATTTAAAATGCCAAATACCTTTTCTCATCAGCGGTGTATAGCCGTCTTGTGACTTCTACCAGTGTCTGATTGAAGCTTGTAGGAGGAGTTTTCATACTACACTGGCTGTCCTATCAGAATGCAGGACCCCCAGACCCTCTGTCTGGACAGTGCTGATTGGCCCTGTGCTGATCACATGCACTTTCCCAAGAAAAAAAAAAAACGCACAATACACGCCAAACTGAGCCTATACAGCCTGACTCCACTAACTGTCTTATCCGGACATGTTTTGGAGATAATGCAAGAAGGGAAAGATCTGTGCATACGGGATCAAACAGCCCTTTTTTTACACAATGCAGAGGATGAAGCCCTTCTGTTCAGCAGTGAGTATACCCAGCTTGCTTTACTGCATATATAGACTGATTTTACTGTTGTGATTTTAGTAACACTTTAAGCTTTCACAGTAAGCCCCCCGTTCACATCGGCCTGATTTGATATGTTAAGCGAGCGGCCCCTCCACTCCTGAACCAGGCCGCAAGAGCTCAACATGGGGAGATAGGTGCTTTTGTTGGGGACAAGGGCCTCTTCCTGACAACCCTGGGCTGTGGTTGTCTGGGTCTGCGGGCGGGGGGCTTATCGGAATCTGGAAGCATCCTCTAACAATGATGAATGGGTATCGGGTACATCGAACCCCTATCCAGTCACCTGAAAAAGCAGTGAAATGTGTTTAAAAAAAAAAAAAAAAAGAATCCTGGTTTTTGACAAGTTCCTTATTAAAAAAAGCTCAGAGCTGTCTTCTTTTTTGTGCTGTCGTCTTCCTTGCTGCCGGTTACCTGCTAAAAACAAAAAAAAGGCGCTCTTCTAAGGCTTGTCATCCTCTGTTGTGGTGTTGCCCGCTGTCTGGCATCTCTTATATAGCCATGGGGTGTGACCATCTGGTGACATCACCCGGAGAGCCCGTCCCTTGTGACGACACAAGAAGACCGCTCGGGGCTTCTTTTTTAATAAAGGACTTGACAAAAACTGGCTTTTTTGGCGTGAGTTTGTGCGAGTGTATTTTTGTGCTCATAAGTTTACATACCCTGTTAGAATTTGATTTCTCGGCCATTTTTCAGACACTATGAATAACACAAACATTTCTTTCACTCACGGTTAGTGTTTGGCTGAAGCCATTTATTAATCAACTATGTTTACTCTTTTTACATCATAATGGCAACAGAAACTACCCAAATAACCCTGATCAAAAGTTTACATACCCTGGTGATTTTGGCCTGATAACATGCACACAAGTTGACACAAAGGGGTTTGAATGGCTATTAACCACTTCAGCTCTGAAAAGATTTACCTCCTTCTTGACCAGAGCACTTTTTGCGATACGGCACTGCATCGCTTTAACTGACAATTGCGTGGTTGTGTGATGTTGCACCCAAACAAAATTGTTGTCCTTCACCTTCCCCCCCCCCCCACAAATAGAGCTTTCTTTTGGTGGTGGTTGATCACCTCTGCGGTTTTTATTTTTTGCGCTATAAACAAGGAGCGATAATTTTGAAAAAAAAGCTATTTACTTTTTACTAAAATAAATACCCCCCCCAAAAAATATAAAAAATCAGATTTATTCCTCAGTTTAGGCCGATATGTTTTCTTCTACATATTTTTGGTAAAAAACGCATTAAGCGTATTTTTATTGGTTTGTGTAAAATGTATAGCGTCTACAAAATAGGCGATAGATTTATGGCATTTTTATTAAATTTTTTTTTTTCTTTTATCCTGATTTGCGCCAGACACATCGGACACTTTTGACATTTATACAGTGATCAGTGCTATAAAAATGGAAAACATTGAGTCCGTGGGACGCTCACGCAGTGGGTAGTACAGGTACGCCCATTCACGCAGCCGTGCCATTGTGCCAACGTACATTTTCGTGCGCTGGTCGGCAAGAGGTTAAAGGTAACCATCCTCAGCTGTGATCTGTTTGCTTGTAATTGGTGTGTGTGTGTGTGTGTGTGTGTGTGTGTGTGTGTGTGTGTGTTTATAAAAGGTCAATGAGTTTCTGGACTCCTGACAGACCCTTACATCTTTCATCCAGTGCTGCACTGATGTTTCTGGATTCTGAGTCATGGGGAAAGCAAAAGAATTGTCAAAGGATCTGCGGGAAAAGGTAGTTGAACTGTATAAAATAGGAAAGGGATAGGAAAAAGATATCCAAGGAATTGAGAATGCCAATCAGCAGTGTTTAAACTCTAATCAAGAAGTGGAAAATAAGGGGTTCTGTTGAAACCAAACTGGTCAGGTAGACCAACTAAAATTTCAGCCACAACTGCCAGGACGATTGTTCAGGAAGAAAACCCCACAAATAACTTCAGGACTCTGAAAACATGTGGTATGGCTTTTTCAAGATGCACAATAAGGAGGCACTTGAAGAAAGATGGGCTGCATGGTCGAGTCGCCAGAAGAAAGCCATTACTGCGCAAATGCTACAAAGTATCCCGCTTATAATATGCCAAACAGCACAGAGACCAGCCTCAAATCTTCTGGCACAAAGTCATTTGGAGTGATGAGACCAAAATTTAGCTTTTTGGCCACAACCATAAACGCTACATTTGGAGAGGAGTCAACAAGGCCTATGATGAAAGGTACACCATTCCTACTGTGAAACACGGAGGTGGATCACTGACATTTTGGGGATGTGTGAGCTACAATGGCACAGGAAACTTGGTCAAAATTGATGGCAAGATGAATGCAGTATGTTATCAAAAAATACTGGAGGAACATTTGCATTAATCAGCCAGGAAGCTGCACATGGGACAGTCCAACATGACATTGATTAAAAACACAAGGCCATGTCATTGGCTACAGCAGAATAAAGTGAAGGTTCTGGAGTGGCCATCTCAGTCTCCTGACCCCAATATCATTGAGCCACTCTGGGGAGATCTCAAATGTGCAGTTCATGCAAGACAACCCAAGAATTTACAGGAACTGGAGACTTTTTGCCAAGAGGAATGGGCAACTTTACCATCTGAGAACATAAAAAGCCTCATCCACAAATACCACAAAAGACTTCAAGCTGTCATTCAGGGGGCAATACACGATATTAAGAACTGGGGTATATAAACTTTTGATCAGGGTCATTTGGGTAGTTTCTGTTGCCATTATGATTTAAAAGAGTAAACAGAGCTGATTGATAATAATTGGCTTCAGCCAAACACTAACCATGAGTGAAAGAAAAGGTTTTGTGTTCTCATTCATATTCATTCTAAAAGGCCAAGAAATCATAAATTCTGCCAGGGTATGTAAACTTATGAGCACAACTGTGTGTGTATGTGTATATGTATGTGTGTGTGTGTGTGTGTGTATATATATATATATATATATAATGTGTGTGTGTGTATATATGTGTGTGTGTATTTATATATATATATATATATACAATCTCTGATGACACAGTTGTTAAGAATGCGGCAGCCGGCTTCCCGGCCCCCTCCTTTAGCAACCAGCAATGTACAGTGTGTTTTTAAAGAGTGAAAAAGTAAAACGTAAAATGCATGAAAACTGCATGCAAAAACGAGGGTTTAAAAAACACAAAATGCGCCTGAAAAGCGCATCAAGCGCAGCTGCATAGATGTAAACCTAGCCTTAGGCTAAAGGCAAATATCTTGGATCTTAAATCTCTGGATGGAAGATGAATGTTACAGCAAAAGCTCTTTTTTGTATTTATCTTTTATTAGGGTATTTCGTTTTTTATCTTCTTTTTGGTTGGAGTCCTGCTGTAACCGTTTCTCAAAGCCCATTTAGCAGGGCTGTCTTATGGTGTCCACTAATAATGTAATGATTTGTTGCACTGTCCTGATAAGTTCAGTATGATCCTCCTTAGATCCAGAGTTACCTTTTGCAGTGGACATACCTCTACTGCAGTTTTCTTTTTGCGTTTCATATAATACAAAGCTAAAGCGACATGATGTCTTCAGAGGCAAAACTCTTATCAGTTGATAAGCTTTAGTAGTACATGAAATGTTCTTACACTCACACTTTTTTACTAAAGCTGGCTATACATGGATCGAAATTCGGCTGGTTCAGCGGGGACTGGTCAAATTTCAATTGTGTTCGATAGAAGTCTATCATTGGATTGACATTTGAGAAAAACATTTCCACAATCAGTCCTTTTCCTTGGCTTCACTACTTGGTAAGTTAATTTGGGAGGAAAAACCTCTATGAATAAGGGGGAACCTATGAGAGGAATGAGCCTGGTGTTCCAGTGTTTTGAAGGTACAATAAAATCTTGTAGTCTATATACAGTACTCAGTGTGTAGCCTCATATTTATTTCCACCAAATTCCATTAGAGGATGAGGTGAGGCATGGGGGAGCCTGTATCCCATGTCATGTGTACAGGGGACATGCACTTTGCAAAACTCTTTTTTCTATATGGCAAGTTACTGATCTGGAAGAAGTGTGCAGACAGTAATCTTAAACTTCAAACCTGAGAAATTGTGCCGCATCAATGACTGTCTAAAAAGTACAGAAAAGATTTGAAACCATTTAGAATTGGTAGCACTCTTATGACCTGGCAAATACCCTTTAACACATACACTATCTGATTACTACATCCAGTGCTCAAATGGCCTGTGTGCATTTCTTTCAAAATTGCATTGCCAGCCCCCTTTTTTTTTTTTTTTTTTTTTTTTTTTTTGTGTTAACTGTTTTGTCACTTGTTAAATAAAATATGTTATAATTTCATCTGCATGAATGGCTCTAACAATGCAATAAAGTACTCCTGTGTACAACAAATTGGGGGAATGCGGTAATGCATTTGCTTCGCTTTTCCGGCAGTATGGCCCTTTAAAAATGTCCTGCGCCACATTCAAAATTGCCCTGCCATCAGTTTCAGTAGCTTTACCAAAATATGCGACTGTCAGATACTTCTGAACCATGGACCATGGCTGCACTAAAATCAAAAAGATTGATTGTATGCATTTTTGCCATCACTACCCCACGTGTCACTGGTTGTTAAAGAGGAACTTCACTCTACAAAAAAAAAAAATTAAAAAGGAGTTATAAAGTCAGAATGTGTTTTTTTTTTTTTTTTTTTTTTTATCTTAATGCATTCTATGCATTAAAATAAAAAGTCTTCTGTGTGCAGCAGCCTCCCTTATACTTACCTGAGTCCCATCTCTGTCCAGTGACGTCCACAAGTGTCTTGGCCGTCCGGGACTCTCCCTCTTGATTGACAGCAGCGGGAGCCAATCAAAGTCAGTTAGCCAGCCAATCAGGAGAGAGAGGCGGCAGGGACGAACCACACCCCAGTGTCTGAATGGACACAAGGAGCTGTAGCTCGGCTCGGGCGCCCCCAATAAGAAGTTGGTTGCTGTGGGGACACTCTGCAGGAGGGAGGGGCCAGGAGCACAGAAGAGACACCCGAGAAGGAGCATCTGTGCTGCTCTGTGAAAATCCACTGCAACATGTTTGGTATTTTTTTTAAAGACTTTTCAATCACTTTAACAGCTCCAAAGACTGTAACTGCTGACTTAAAGTGGTTGTAAACCATTACAGACCACTTTTACCTACAGGTAAGCCTATAATGGGGCTTACCTGTAGATACTGGAAATGTCTCCTAAACCTGCATGGCCCCTTACCATGTACGCTTGCGCCGACGTCATCGGCGCATGTGCACTATAGAAAGGGCACGATCATGCCATTTTTTTATAGGGCCCGTGCCGTGACCATTGGCTCCCGCATGCATGTGATTCCAGCTAGTCACAGAGCTGGAGACCGTGGCCCGGAAGGAAGAGGGGTGAAGATGGATGCTTGCTGCAGCGGGGACATCAAGTGCTTCGTTTGCAGGTAAGTGGCACATAATGGGCTAGTTTACAGGGTTTACTTGCTCTTTAAACGTGCATTTACCAGTCCAGGGATCCAGAGCTATTCTCACCTGGGCCAGTCCTTCAGATCCCCAGCACTGCCATCTTGGATGTGCGAAGCTGGCTTGACTTCCTGGTGTTTCACGCCCAACTTCCCACTGCATTGCTTTCTCAGTGCACCCAACGCCTCCTAGGACATGTGATGTGTCTCAGGAGGTTGCTGGCAGGGAGAGGGGCTGAACTCGCCTAGGTGATCTAAACGGAAGTGGTAGCAGGTACCTGTCAAGACTACCTGTGCCCTGAAAAACAAAAATGTTGGCAATAGTGTAGATGAGGAAAAGTGGAACTTATTAATTTTCCCCCATTGTCTACATCAGGCGTACAGGTGCTTCTATTATCACCTTCAGTATGAGCAATTCCTGCTTGTATGGTCCCCTATTGTAAATTAAACCATGTATGGGCAAACCTCTCAAAAGTGCAGATTTAAAATAATTGTAACAGATGCCAAAACTGTGTAATTGTATATGTGAGTTCCTGTAAATGAAATGCATATTTTTTTTAATTTTATTTTTCTTGCTTAGTTATTGGTCTGTTGGAAGATGCAGCATGACGAGAACTAATTTGATTTCAAATCTCATGACCCAGAGGGTGGAGAGAGAGAGTTGTGTGAAATCTTTTGATTCCATGATATGATGTGGAATTTTTGTGGTTTACATACATCTACATATACCCAGTTTCACACTTTCTCTTCTTGCAGCTTCTGGAGTTTGATCTGAAGGGAATACCCCTGGACTACTCCTCAACGTTGGAGGTCGTCGTCAAAGACTTTGAAACAATCGGAAAAGACAAGTAGGTTATGAATGTATATGTGCTGTGCAATGTATCTTACAATGATAGCCCATTGATGCACATAGGCCAGTCCTCAGTAATAATCATAGTTCCTTGATATTTTCTATGTGAAATCTGTCTGCTATGGGTTACTGCATGTTATTGCCTAATGATCTTTGTCTTCTTGGTAAAGAAATGTTCCTTTCAAAGTGGTTTACTGATTCTGTGATCCTGAAATGTGTAGGTGTTTTTTTTGTGCTATTTGAAACAGGCTCTTGGAGTTTACAGGCATTTCAAAGTCTTTTCAATTCAGACAAAACCCTGTGCTAAGGCATTGCATGCAGCTCCCAATGTGCCCAGAATGTGCTGACTTTAAATTTGCTTCTACCTAAAAGCATTAAAAAAATGGACCCATTGCTGCAAAGCTGGATGAATCCCAGGAGGCAGGTAGCCGGTGTCCCCGAAAAGCTAATGCTAGCATCTGACTTTGAGTCTTTTTTTTTTCTTCTTCTTTCCTTTGTCCTAGTTCCATGACTTGTTTTGGGTTTGTGGTACACAGGCATTTCTATTACCATAAGACTGTCAGTCAATTCAGTAAGATTATCATACAGTTTATAGCCCCATTAAATACTTATAGCTTCTGCCTGGAGCGTGAGCATTGCTATTCCCTGGCACCCAGGGCATGTGCCCCAGGTTTTCTATTGAGTGCCCTAGGTCTCATTTGAGATGTACAAATGATCGATTCTATATGTCAAACACTTTTGGAGTGTTGTAAAATTTCATCCAAACCATCATTTTTTTTTTTTTTGTCATAATGTTAAATTTTTTTTTTTTTTTTTTTTTTTTTTTTTACATCAATTCATTTTTGTTTAGTTAAAAATATTAATTTAATCTTAGATTTGATTTGAAGACATAGGTTATTGTTATCCTACCAGCCCCTCAACATTTTAATCTGTGTGGCCAGAGGTACCCCTGCTCCTAGGACTCCAGAAATGCCCCTGGCCTGGAAGTACTGCTGAGGATCTAGTGTCCATTGAGGACTGCTTATAATAGTGCCATTTGAGGTGGAGATAAAATACAGATTCATGAGATAAAATGCATAAGACATACAGAGCTTCTATAGTGAAATATGGGATAAGTCAACATGGTAAAACTGCTTTCCAAAGGCTTGTCTTTATAGAATGTTATAGGAAGCTTATCTGTTTATGTAATTAATAATGGCAAACTGAATAGGTGAGGTTGAAGTTTGTGTATCTCCTGGTATAAGCAAACACAGGGGGAGGTCAGTTACTGCTACACAAAAAAAAAAAAAAAAATTACACCCAAAATACTGCTGAAATTTGATTAAATTCATGAAATAGAATTGGTATACGTTGAAACTTGAATAAAATGACAACATGTAGGGTCGGTTCACACTAGGACGACTTGGGATCCGACTTGTAAGCCCTCAAGTCGCCCCAAGTCGCTTTACTGTGAGATTTGTATTACAGTGAATGAGAGCGTCTTAATTGACACTACTGAAGTCGCTCCGACTTTAGAGCGTACTACTTGGATCCGACTTCTAGGCGACCTGTGCCCATAGAATTCAATGGAAGTCGCCTCCAAGTCGGATCTCCATCTATACTGAAGCGACTTTACAGTTAAAAAAATTAGTTTGCCCAGGCAAACCCCTCCCTTCCAGAGAGCTGATTATTCTGTGATTGGCCACAGCCAAAGTTGCCTGTCCTGGAGTAAATTGCTTAAAGTCGCGCTGAAGTCGTGTTGCCCCTGTGTGAATCGAGCCGTAGAGGGCATATATTGTGCGCTACTTTAAATGTTTATAGGGCATTATAGAATGCAGCTACATGCTTTCCTTTTTTTCTTTCTATACCTCTTTTACCTTCTATTCCTATAATGTTCTCTTTGGCTTACTTCTGTGGCAGGAAAATTAAATACGGTCCAGTCTTCACAGAGAGCCATTGTAGGGAGGCTGAAAAGAGTGTCTAGTAGAAGAGCACTAGATATTCCGGTCTCCTGAGTCATCCATGTTTGCATATGCCTATTTGCCTATATAAACTTGACATGTTATAGGGCTCTATGAGCTTTATAATATACTGTATGCACTTGACAGGTGTGAGCAGGTTCTCTCTTAGCAGCAGTGAGGTTTAATGCACAGATTACTTGTATGTTCACATTTCATGGTCCTACATTGATCACCTAATTACTGTTCTTGTGCAAACATTGGGTTTTCTAAGTTGGAGATATGGAAAGGAGGTAAAAAAAGAACTGTACAGAAAATGGTAGTTGGGGGTTGTAAGGGTGGTATGAGGAAGAGGGGGAATTAAGTGGGGGTGGGGAAAGACTGGGTTCTTAAAGGACTTACAGTGGCCATAGATCGAAATTGGCCGGTTCAGCAAGGACCAGCCATATTTCGATCCATGTGTGGCCACTGCAGTTGAACGGGAGTTGATCGGTAGGTAGATCGACAGCTGTTCAACTGCCCTGTGGGATAAAATCAACTCGGCCAGCGGCTGCAGTCAATGACTGCATCGCTGATCTGTATAATTTGACAGCAGGGCAGGCTCCCCACTGTCAGAATACAATAACACAGCGAGGCGGATTCCCCTGTCCATCTGGAATGTGTGGATAGGGGAATAGGTTGCATTTTTTTTTCTTTATGTATGGCCAGCTTCAGAGATAGGCTTACAATCACTATTAATCTGTAGATAATGCGGATGTTAGAAAAGGGATGAACTGCAGATTGTGACATAACAAGGGCTGAGAAAAGAGCCCAGGTAGAATAGAAAGAGGAATGAGCTCAGGTAGTAGAGGGAGCACAAAATCAATTTAGAGGTGCACAATGCTTGGGCCACAATTTTTAGTGCAGAAAAGTAATAGACAAGAGAAAAATAAGGAGAAGAGAGTTGGGGGGTAAGGATCGGATTGGAAGAGAAAGAAAGCAGTGTTACCAAGATGGATGGATGTTGGATGGGGCAAACTGGTTCTGGGGAGGAGTCTAGCTGTTCCTAGGAGTAGTTGTTGTGGGTCTACAGTACTTGTCTAATAAACAACTTGAATTTCCAAGATGTCATAGGTGTTTGGCCCATTTTCTTGTATTCAAGTGCAGTGTTGAGCGAGGGCCGACTCTTGGGGTTTTGCTCCCAGCTGACTTGTAAGATTGAGGGAGATGAAGGTATCATTGGCAGCGGTGGGATGTGACTTGATCTTACCTGCACAGTTAATGATTTTAGTCTGAATAATCAGTGTTGTGTAAGCCAGCGCTTTTCAGCCTTATCAAACTTTAAAAGTGCGCAAAATCTCAAGGCACCCAGTCTAATAAAAATGTTACTTGCCACTGATGGGGAAACTTGAGCCTGGGATGATGCACACAAGCACCATCACATCAGAGTCCCTCCATCACAGAAGCCCCACCCTTCTCCTCTCCCCTCTAGACAAAGGAGCCCCCCCCCCCCAGAATCCTCTTTTCTCCCCTGAGCCCTTAAAAGTTGTGGCCCCAACAGCATGGCAGAGCAAGTGAGATGGAGCAGATCTGGACAGAGGCGCACTACTTTCCTCTCCTGTGAGTTGGCAGTGGACCTGCCTGCCACCTGCCCAGAATATGTATCATGCGTTGCTATGATGCGAGTGGGGCACTGTGCATCCTGGCCTTAGTGCCCCATTGATCTGGTACTGGCAGCCAACTTGTCCGCACCACTGCAATGCATGACGTTGATCTAGGGCGAATGCGTCCATGTTAAAGACACACCTCCAGTGTGCCGTGGAACCCCCGTTTGAGAAACTCTGGTATAAGCCCAGTTATGAATGGTTCTTTTTAAAATTAGTAACCTCAGGTCCCAGGGACCTTTGGGATATCGCTGCATTGGCATTATGGGGTGTGGTTTTTTTTTTTGTTTTTTTGTTTACCAAAAGGGCTAGAGTAATCTTAAAAGGCAAAGGTAGGTGTATGGTGGTGGTGGTGGTGGTGGGGGGGGGGGATTGTTGAAGAAGTTGGGGAAGGTGATGCACAATAGAAGTGCTTTAGGGGTTCACTATTCATTAAACAAAGTAGACCATTTCAACTGCTGTAATGAACGCCAGAGAAGGGGATCCTCTCATGATTGCATTGTGTAACTTAGATTAACTTTGAAAAAAAGATTTTCAAAGCATTTTATGACAATGAGCTATGCTCATATCTTCCTACTGTTTGTCATGCCGTAAGTAATTCTTGTCACATGACTTATCCAAACATCCACATAATTTCGATACCAACCACAAAACCTGTTTTAGTCACACTGAGAAGACTAGGGCTAGTTCATATTGTTCATTCTTTGCTGTTTCACAGTCTGATGTACAATCCATGACCCAACAATAGTGGAGTCCTCTTCAGAAGGGTAACCTTTTTAGAACACTCTTTGTTCTGCCGATAGGAAAAGTGAAGCATCAGGGTCGG
Source organism: Lithobates septentrionalis (assembly GCA_037952835.1). Lineage (NCBI taxonomy): Eukaryota > Metazoa > Chordata > Amphibia > Anura > Ranidae > Lithobates > Lithobates septentrionalis. Next base: position 145,886 of record JBBDGP010001043.1, read on the forward strand.
TTCACACTAGGACGACTTGGGATCCGACTTGTAAGCCCTCAAGTCGCCCCAAGTCGCTTTACTGTGAGATTTGCATTACAGTGAATGAGAGCGTCTTAATTGACACTACTGAAGTCGCTCCGACTTCAGAGCGTACTACTTGTACTACTTGGATCCGACTTCTAGGCGACCTGTGCCCATAGAATTCAATGGAAGTCGCCTCCAAGTCTGATCTCCATCTATATTGAAGCGACTTTACAGTTAAAAAAATTAGTTTGCCCAGGCAAACCCCTCCCTCCCAGAGAGCTGATTATTCTGTGATTGGCCACAGCCAAAGTCGCCTGTCCTGGAGGCGACTTGAAGTCGCGTTGTCAATTGCTTAAAGTCGCGCTGAAGTCGCGTTGCCCCTGTGTGAATCGAGCCTAAGTGTGTGTGGTTATTGGAACTTCCAGATGCAGTGTGGTTGGTCTCCTAGCAACTTGAGAAAATAGAGCGCAGCCCTCGAATAGGAATAATGTGTGTACATTCCGATGTTATACGTCCTTTCCTGGCTGACTTGGTAGAATGCATTTAAAGGGCAAGAAGCATGTGCAGAATAATTGGTTTACTGTGTGCCTTCATTGTAGGAATACGTACAGGGTTAATCATAAATTTCCTGTAATCCATTTACTGAAAGGAGACAAATGTTCAATAAATTCTGGTTATTCTACAATACATATTTGGTCTTTGCTTCATTGAGGAAGCTCATCTGCCGGTTGAGACCAACTGTTAACTCTTACAATTCAAACTAAGCAACAGATATCAGATTGCGCTGACCTTTTTAAGGTTACTGGTTTTTAAAGTGTATGTGAACAAATACCTTGTAAAACAACCCACTCAGTTTAAAAAAAAGAAATAAAAGGCAAAATATTTGTGTGTGTATAAATTACACACACACACACATTTATTTATAAATATGTGTGTGTATATGTATATATGTGTATGTGTGTGTGTATATGTATGTATATATATATATATATATATATATATATATATATATATATATATATATATATATATATATATATATATATATATATATATATAATTTATATTTTATTATATCTTTTCATGTGTCAACACTGAAGAAATGACACTTTGCTACAATGTAAAGTAGTGAGTGTACAGCTTGTATAACAGTAAAATTTTGCTGTCCCCTCAAAATAACTCAACACACAGCCATTAATGTATAAACCGCCAGCAACAAAAGTGCGTACACCCCTAAGTGAAAATGTCCAAATTGGGCTCAATTAGCCATTTTCCCTCCCCGGTGTCATGGGACTCGTTAGTGTTACAAGGTCTCAGGTGTGAATGGGGAGCAGGTGTGTTTAAATTTGGTGTTATCTCTCTCACTCTCATACTGGTCACGGGAAGTTCGACAAGGCACCTCGTGGCAAAGAACTCTCTAAGGATCTGAAAAAAATAATTGTTGCTCTACATAAAGATGGCCTAGGCTATAAGAACCCTATAAGACCCTGAAACTGAGCTGTGGCAAAGACCATACAGCGGTTTAACAGGAAAAGTTCCACTCAGAACAGGCCTCGCCATGGTCGACCAAAGCGGTTGAGCACATGCTCAGCATTAAGGATGAGCTCCGGCGTGTTCGCACACTCCACGTGCAGAGCCCGCCAGGAAGTCGGCATGGCGCTGCATTTCCTGATCTCTGCAGCCGCACATCGGCAGCAGAGATCTCACAGCCGCAATGTCTCACTGCCTGTGATTAACACAGCGCCGTGCCGACTTCCTGGCAGGCTCTGCATGTGGAGTGTGCGAACACGCCGGAGCTTATCCTTACTCAGCATCCTATCCTGAGGTTGTCTTTGGGAGACAGACTTATGAGTGTGGCCAGCATTGCTGCAGAGGTTGAAGGGGTGGGTGGTTAGCCTGTCAAAGCTCAGACCACATGCTGCACACTGCTTCAAATTGGTTTGCATGGCTGTCATCCCAGAAAGAAGGCTCTTCTAAAGATGATGCACAAGAAAGCCCGCAAACAGTTTGCTGAAGAAAAGCAGACTAAGGACATGGATTACTGGAATCATGTTTTGTGGTCTGAGACCAAGATAAAATTATTTGGTTCAGATGGTGTCAATCGTGTGTGGCGGCAACCAGGTGAGGAGTATGAAGACAAGTGTGTCTTGCCTACAGTCAAGCATGGTGGTGGGAGTGTCATGGCCTGGGACTGCGTGAGTGCTGCCAGCACTGGGGAGCTACAGTTCATTGAGGGAACCATAATTGCCAACATGTACTGTGACATACTGAAGCAGAGCATGATCCCCTCCCTTCGGAGACTGGGCTCAGGGCAGTATTCCAACATAACGACCCCAAACACCCCTCCAAGATGACCACTGCCTTGCTAAAGAAGCTGAGGGTAAAAGTGATGGACTGGCCAAGCATGTCTCCAGACCTAAACCCTATTGAGCATCTGCGGAGCATCCTCAAATGGAAGGTGGAGGAGCAAAAGGTCTCTAACATCCACCAGCTCTGTGATGTCATCATGGAGGAATGGAAGAGGACTCCAGTGGTAACCTGTGAAGCTCTGGTGAACTCCATGCCCAAGAGGGTTAAGGCAGTGCTGGAAAATAATGGTGGCCACACAAAATATTGACACTTTGGGCTCACTTTTGTTGCCAGCGGTTTAGACATTAATGGCTGTGTGTTGAGTTATTTTGAGGGGACAGCAAATTTACACTGTTATACAAGCTGTACACTCACTACTTTACATTGTAGCAAATGTGTCATTTCTTCAGTGATGTCACATGAAAAGATAAAATATTTACAAAAATTTGAGGGGTGTACTCACTTTTGTGAGATACTAACTATATATATATGTATGTATGTATGTATGTGTGTGTGTGTGTATATATATATATATATATATATACATACATACTATAAATATCATATCATTTTTATTTTGGGACGCCTGCCTTTACATGAACTTTTAATGGCATCCCAGTCTTAGTCCGTAGGGTTCAATATTGAGTTGGCCCACCCTTGCAGCTTCAACTCTTCTGGGAAGGCTGTCCACAAGATTTGGCAGTGTGTCTATGGGAATGTTTGACCATTCTTCCAGAAGTACATTTGTGAGGTCAGGCACTGATGTGGACGAGAAGGCCTGGCTTGCAGTCTCCACTTCAATTCATCCCAAAGGTCTGTGCAGGCCAGTCAAGTTCCTCCACCCCAAACTCGCTCATCCATGTCTTTTATGGACCTTGCTTTGTGCACTGGTCCAAATCATTTGGTGGAGGGGGAATTATGGTGTGGGGTTGATTTTCAGGGTTTGGGCTTGGCCCCTTAGTTCCAGTGAGGGCAACTCCTTAAGGCGTCAACATACCAAGACATTTTGGACAATTTCATGCTCCCAACTTTGTGGGAACAGTTTGGAGATGGCCCCTTCCAGTTCCAACATGACTGCGCACCAGTGCACAAAGCAAGGTCCATAAAGTCATGGATGAACAAGTTTGGGGTGGAGGAACTTCACTGGTCTGCACCTCAACTCGATAGGCCAGGCCTTCTCGTCCAACATCGGTGCCCGACCTCACAAATGCGCTTCTGGAAGAATGGCCAAACATTCCCATAGACACACTCCTAAACCTTGTGGACAGCCTTCCCAGAAGAGTTGAAGTTGTTATAGCTGCAAAGGGTGGACCAATTTAATATTGAACCCTACAGACTAATGCCCCGTACACACGGTCGGATTTTCCGATGGGAAATGTCCGATCTGAGCGTGTTGTCGGAAATTCCGACCGTGTGTGGGCTCCATCGGACATTTTCCATCGGATTTTCCGACACACAAAGTTGGAGAGCAGGAGATAAAATTTTCCGACAACAAAATCCGTTGTCGGAAATTCCGATCGTGTGTACACAAATCCGACGGACAAAGTGCCACGCATGCTCAGAATAAATAAAGAGATGAAAGCTATTGGCCACTGCCCCGTTTATAGTCCCGACGTACGTGTTTTACGTCACCGCGTTTTAGAACGATCGGATTTTCCGACAACTTTGTGCGACCGTGTGTATGCAAGACAAGTTTGAGCCAACATCCGTCGGAAAAAATCCTAGGATTTTGTTGTCGGAATGTCCGAACAAAGTCCGACCGTGTATACGCCCTATAAGACTGGGATGCCATTAAAGTTTCATGTGCGTGTAAAGGCAGGCGGCCCAATACTTTTGGTAATATAGTGTATCCCGGTGAAGGGCTGAAATGTTGTGGTAACATATTGGTAAAAGCTGACTCTGTACAGGCCCCTTTCCTGTACTGAAGTTGGTTACTCTGGTGTCTCACAGTGTGCATTAAAACTGCAGCAAGTCAGATAACACCCACCTTATTTCCTGGCTTCAAGACCTCTTGGATCATCTAGCCCAGGGGAAGGCATAGTTTAATCCTCCAGTTGGGTTGAAACTTAAAATGCCATCGCGCATCTGCCTGTGGGAGTCATGCTTGTGGCAGTCAGGGTCTTGCATGCCTCTTGCGACTTGTAGTTTCACAACGGATGGAGGGCTGAACTTTGCTCCTGATATAGACCTTTTCTTCCCCAGCTCTGCTGTTCCTGGCTTACTCCTTTTCATGCATTGGATTCTTTCTCAAGAAGCATCAATTATGGGCATTACCCAGGACAGGCTCAATGCAAATGCACAAAAAGAAACTATGTGGCGCTAAGGTAGCTGGGGGAGTGGAGTGTCGCAATGCAAAAGGGAAAATACACAAAGTGTGTTTGGTGTAGTAAAAGTATGTGCAAAGTTCCAAATTTACAGGTGTCCAATTGAAATGGCTGCAGCTCCTCTGTATGAGTTGAAGATATTTACCTGTTGCACTGCCAAAGCAAAAGAACAGCGGGCACTGCCATCTATGTGTAGATTTATTTGAAAAAATAAAAAGTTAGAAATGCACACACATTTTATAAGTGCAATTATAACAACTTTTTTTTTATTGTATTAAATAAATCTACACTTGGATGGCGGCACCTGCGGTTTCTTTTGCTTTGACAGTGCAGATGTAGTCTGTCTAGGAAATGTCCCTTCCTTCAGGCTGACCTCCACCCATCAAGACAATTTTTTGATATATGTATGACTCTTTCCAGGAACACACTACTTGCATTGGCGCTGAGGGCCCTTAAGGTGTACTGAGGCAGTATGCTGTGATGTTTTCATGAAGCTGTGTACAACACCCTGCTGACTTCCCAGCAGCCATGATCTGCGTGCACTGCATAGAGAAATGCATAGACCCAGTAATTACCTCACTGGGTCTGAAATAAGGGGTGTAATGAAAATGGACTTTAAAAAAAAAAAAAACAAATGTGTTGAGGGGAAAGGAGGAACCAGAGAAGGCCAAAATATAAGCAGATTAAAATTCAGCTTTAAATGTGTTGGCAAGAAACCCAGTGACTAAGTGGTTGGCTATCTTGGCTGGCAGCTCGGGTTCTATATTTATAGTCCACCAGAGGCAAAGTTTACCTGGATTGTTGGGGGTTCTCTGGGGATTCTTCGGGATTTTTAAGATTCCTTCCTGAAACGCATACACATAGGAGACAAACTTGCTGTAAAGCGTGTGATTACATGGAAGAGGAATAGGGCCTCTTAAAGGGCAAGGATAGGTGTGAATGCTCCTATGTACTGTGAATAGCTTGACCTAACCAATCAGTACTGTAAAAATACTGGAAGTAAAATAACACACATGAGCTCTGTTGACTGGGCAAGGGGAGTAGAGCAGTTCTAGATGAGTTCTTCAGACAAATAGGCTTCTAATGAAGTCTATGGAGCCAAAAACCCTTGAATACACTCAACAAAAGCTCATGTACTTTTTTTGAGTGTACAAGTGTGAACAGGAACAATTGGCATGTGATTCTTCGTTCTAAAGTAGGGAAATGGTCCCCATTCACAAATAAATGCTTTAAGCTGGTTTCCCTAGATCAGACTTTGCTCAATATGCAGAATCGCATGACAATTGTTCCTGTTCACACTTGTTTTAAGCTTAAGTTTTTTTTTTTTTTTTTGTTTTTTTTTGGTTAAAGAGGATCTTCAGGCTATATGAAAAAGTCAGCAGCTACAAATACTGTAGCTCCTGACTTTTAATAAAAGTGCACTTACCTGTCCAAGAATCCAGCGCCGTCCTCACCCGGGCCCGTTCTTCACCGATTTTCAGGTTCCCAGCGCCGGCATGTGTACTAAGTGAATACAGCTGTGACTCCTTGCAGCTTTACAGCTGGGTTCCCACTGTCCATGTGCGAGCCTTGCTGAAGTCCCACAGGCCAGATCACCTAGGCAATCCAACGGATGTAGGAGCTGGTAAAAACCAGGTCAAAAGCTGTACACCCCCTCCCAACAAAAGTAAATGTATCCTAAATTGATAGCGGATGGGGCAGGGAGGAGGTGGAACATTTTCGGAGGGATTGGGTGTTTTAAGGTTAAAATGGTTAAGTTGGGTTTTAGGATTTGGTTGAAGGTTCTGGAATCCTATACTGAAAACCACCAGTGCCAACATATTGAAGCAAGGCCCTGTCAGGCACTTTACCAGTCTTTCTTTGGATATACTTGAATGGCTCCCTTTCCATTCTTTCATGTCCAACCCTGGAGGATTACACATCAGAAAGTGATAGGAAATCTCTCTAATGAAGCCAACACAGGGCAGTAAAAACCCGGTGTAGGATGCTAATCTTTCCCCTGTCTGTTAAAAACCTAAAAAAAAAAAAAAAAAAATTATATATATTTTGCCTTCACATACACTTTTAACTCCCCTCCTTTCAAAAGTATGGTCTCACAGCGGGGGTCCGGTGCTTCCCCATTCACCGTTTTCAGGTCCGATTTTTGGCTGATTTCAGACCTGAAAGGGACCAAAAGACGCACAGGACTCCTGTGCAATTCGCGCCGGAGCCGTTTCGGAGATGTGTGAACCAGCTCCATAGAAACCCGCATCCAATTCGCAGTGCTGTGAACTCAATCTTAAAGATCCTTCAGTCTACATTTCCTCTCTTGACCACCTATTTTTGCTAGTCTAGCTGCCGCTGTCTTGTCAAGACTGAAGATGTGGAATGTGTTAGAAAAACTTGAACTTTTTGGCAGTGAGCACTTTTATGCTTTGGCTAAATCAAAGATTTAAAGATGGCTCCTAATTGGTTATTTGGTGTCTAATTTTCCTAAATAGAACCCACTTGTTGACTTAATGTCAGTAGGACATGTTTCAGTATCGACTGAGGCGACAGTTGAGAGTCCTTGGGGGTTCACAAACTTTAGTGCACTGCAGGTAAGTTTGTTTATAAGGACTAATGCACACTAGATGTTTTGGACTCTACAATTAGGGGTGTCAGACGTGTGTTTGTTTGTTTTTTTTTTTACTGCCTCTAAACTCTTAACTATGTTATCCTATATGTTCATGCACACACAGGCTTTAGTGGCAGAAAAAACCCCACTGCCAGCGCGCTCTGGAGCAGTAGCGTTTTGTCACAAAAAATGCTGACAGCTCCTAAACGCCAGTGCCCAGCGTTTTTTCTTTTTTTTTTTTTTTTTTTCTCTATTCGCAGGCCGCCGGCATCCTAAACAGATGAGTTATCAGCTGTCACCTTGGTCTGGTGGTTGTGGGGGGTGCGGGAGGGTGACTTATCGGAATCTGGAAGCCTCCTTTAACAAGTGGGCCTCCAGATCCCGCCCCCCATCCCATGTGAAGGACGAAATAAAAACCATGTCCCCCAGTGTAAATCTATCGTCAATCACAATGAATGCCGACCCAAAGAGGAAGAAGCAAAAAAGGTCCACACCCGACAAAAGCTCCTGTTGTCTGACATCTTCGCTGCCTCCCATCGCTACATAAACTAAGGGCTGGTGGCACCCGGAGACATCAAGTGGCCCCAACCCCTCAGTTTATTTAGCGGCGAAGCTGTCATTTGGTGAGTGTGGACCACTTTTTTTCGTTTATTTTTATTTTTTTCCCTGTCGGGTTGGCTATAGTTAGCATTTTTTTAATTCAGCGTTTTCCAGGCTTTTCTTTAAGCTCCTAATGTGCATGGCCTTTCGAGCCCAGAGCCCTTCCAACTGGTCCTTTACTCCTGTCATTGAGGCCCTTTATTAGGGTCCCGCAGTGGGACCCTTTCACATGTTCTTCAGCGGGCCCCCTTCCTGCTGTCTTGGGCCCCCCACACACTTTTCCTGGTATTTTGCCACTGTTTGTTACCATTGGTGTCCTGTAGACGGGTCCATTGCATTGAAGAGTGCTGAGGACTTCTGAGGTCTCCCACTAATGGACCATCTTTTCTTATATCTGTATGTGTGACTTCTGTCATCTGTGACAGTATACTCCTTTCTACAGAAAACACTGCTGCCCCTGGTTTGCATTGTTTGTGTGTTAGTTTATATCAGCACATGTAACCACCATGTCTATCCTCTGTAGTCCTCAGGAAGGTCACCTTATGCAGATTCTCTGCACCATTGCACATTATAGAAGTCTCCCTCTGCTGCCTACACCTCTGCCCACAGGTCTTTGCACTTTCTGAACTCCAGAGGTTTCTCTTCACGCAGCCTGCACTGCATCCCATGACTGTACACCAACACCAATCATCATGGGAATTGTAGTCCATCCCCCACCACAGTGCCCCGTCCTGTCTGCAGGAAAAGACTACAACCCCCGACCCAGGACAGCTGGGCCCTCTGAGTTTACTTTCCCCAGAGAAACCGTGCGACAGGGACACAGTACTTGGTGCCCCCTACACAGGCACAATGCCAGGGCCTGGTCGCAAGTGCGAACTTTAGGACCCTGGTAGTTCCTCCACTGGTTCCTGCTTTCTTTCCCATTGGAGCAGCTGTAGGGTAATCCATTTTAGCAACAGTTCTGCGATTGTCCTGGAGCAGGACGAGGGAGGGGTGATGTCACATGCCAATATTACATGGCCTTACCGGTTACTCCCCTCTTGGCTTGTGCAGACTTTGCTGCAGGTGGTAAGGATGTGGATTATGTGCTGCCTTGCTTATGATGGTGACCTGCAGTGCATACCTTGGGCCTGGGCTCTAGACCCACAGCAAAGTAAGATCTGGTGTTATTAAACCATACCTTTTTTAACCACTTCAGTACCCGGCCATTGTCAAATGACGTCAACAGATGGGATCTCCCATCCTGGGTGGATGTCATATGATGGCCTGGGCTTCCTGGCCATCTAGGGGGCGCGCCCGCCGCGTTGCTCGGGACCCGATGCGTGTGCCTGGCGGCCGCGATGTCCGCCGGGCACCCGCGATTGCTCGTTAACCGGGCCGGACTGTGGATCTGTGTGTGTAAACGCACAGATCCACGTCCTGTCAGTTGAGAGGAGACCGATCTGTGTTCCCAGTACAGAGGAACACTGATCGGTCTCCTCCCCTTGTACGTCCCCGCCCCCTAAAGTTAGAATCACTCCCTTAGGAAACATAATTAATTGTGCCCCCTAGTGGTTAACCCCTTCACTGCCTGTCACATTTATACAGTAATCAATGCAATTTTATAGCATTGGTCGCTGTATAAATGTGAATGGTCCCAAAAATGTGTCAAAAGTGTCCGATGTGCCCGCCATAATGTCGCAGTCACGAAAAAAAATTGCGATCGCCACTATTACTAGTAAAAAAAATAAATACATTTTTTTTTTTTTAAATGCCATAAATCTATCCCGTATTTTGTAGACGCTATAATTTTTGCGCAAACCAATCAATATACGCTTATTGCGATTTTTTTTTTTTTTTTTTTTTTTTTTTTTTTTCCCAAAAATATGTAGAAGAATACGTATCGGCCGAAACTGAGGAAAAAATTTGTTTTTTTAAAAAAAAATTGGTATATTTATTATAGCAAAAATTAAAAAATATTGTTTTTTTCAAAATTGTCGCTCTTCTTTTGTTTATAGCGCAAAAAATAAAAACCGCAGAGGTGATCAAATACCACCAAAAGAAAGCTCTATTTTTGGGGAAAAAAGGACGTCAATTTTGTTTGGGTACAATGTCGCACGACCGCACAATTGTCGTTTAAAGTGCGACAGCGCTGAAAACTAAAAATTGGTCTGGGAAGGAAGGGGGTGAAAATGCCCTGTATTGAACCAGTTAAGCCCCTCCCACTGTTTGCAATTTGGTCACACCCAAACATTTGGGGCAGCATGCTTCACGTGCCACTATTATTCCCACCCCCTGCTCCACCCCTACCTCACACTGCTGTAAGGTGTCCCCAGATTTCATTTTAAAAATCTGGTAACGTTCCTCTAAACACCCCTCACGTTTAAAGTGAAATTCCAGCTTTCTTTTGACTTTAAGTGGTTCCTTTGGGCCAGTTTGGCCCAAATAAACTCTTTCCATTACATTACTATGCAGCCAGCTTGTCCCAAAAAAAACAATGTAAGGTCAAATGAAAGCTAAATTTCTATTTTAAGTGCCCTAATATTTTTCTTTTGCGATTTGTACAGCTTTGTGCCTGCAGAATGCTGTTGTAGTTCTCTTGTACCATTTAGAGACTTGGAGACAATCTTGCTGACCCCAAGTGTTGTTGATCTTGACTTCAGCATGTGCTAGTGTGTTTGTGGAGGAGACTTTCTTCTAGCTTACTTTTCCTTGCTTTCATCCCGTTACACCGAGGCGTGTTCTCCTCTTGTTCTGCTCCAGGGATCTCCATATTTCATTTGTCTCCTGTTATTTTTTCTGGCTGACTTCCCAGACTGCTTTCCAAAGAAAACTTAATTTGCTCCAGCAAGTACTTGGCATCTGTTCAGACTACACATATTTTTTTTTTCGACTTTGTAACTTTTCCATTGGATTGCTGTTCATGCATGCATGAACCTCTGTTTAACTGATGTTATATTAAGAACAAACCACCCATTTCCCAATTACTCAGTCTTTTGCCCCTCTTGCTAAATTCTTAAGTCCTGCAGGGAAGGATAAAGTTGTGGCGTTGACTGCATACGTGGAAAATTCATCATGTGAGCTAATTTTCCGTAGTGCCTGAACAGTATCTTAGCAGAAAACGAAGCAGTGCACCCCATTCGTGGGCCAAGATTGTTTTTAAAAAGCCATCTTTAGTTGACGTGGCCGAATGTTGTAATTTATCTTCAAAAAGTAAAATATGTTCATAGGCCTCAGATTCAGAGGGGAGATGACCATGTGCTTAGGTAGCGGTGTGTGTGTGTTGACACTACACTGCAGATATGTTCTGAATGTCTAGACATGCACTGGCTGCAATCAAAGCGAACAATAGCCGTGTCAAGCTGGATCCAATTGCTTTAGCTGTCCAGATTTATATTTGGTAATTCAAGGGAAAGGTGGAAAATTCTTAAAGTGGAGTTCCACCCACTTTTACAACTCTTCAGCATCCCTCACTAAACTGTGCACTGTAAACAAATTGGATATTTTTAAAAAAAAATTCTCAAAACCTACTGTATATCTGCTGTATTAATTTTTCACTTCCTCCTCCCTGGCCGCGGCCCATCGCATCATTTCCTGTTTGCAATGCCTTCTGGGAAGAGGTGGCAACTTCCTCTGAAACTGCGGTTGCTATGGCAACCTGACCTGAAACCTATTACACTGCTTGTGCTGCACTGAGCATGTGTGAGATCTGCAAGAGATCCAGGAAGAAATACAGTCTGGCTTCAGATGCCCACACTTAAGATGGCCACCGCCTGCTGTAAGTTTAAAAAAAACAAAACAAACTACTGCTATAAACTAACAAAACAGACCTTAGTTTACAAACTAACTTTACTAGAATACATTAAAGTGGTGTTCCGGCCGAAATTATACTTTTTAAATAAAAATACCCCTATAATACACAAGCTTAATGTATTCTAGTAAAGTTAGTCTGTAAACTAAAGTCTGTTTTGTTAGTTTATAGCAGTAGTTTGTTATTTTATAAACTTACAGCAGGTCGTGGCCATCTTAAGTGTGGGCATCTGAAGCCAGACTGTATTTCTTCCTGGATCTCATTCTTGCAGATCTCGCACATGCTCGGTGCAGCACAAGCAGTGTAATAGGTTTCAGGTCAGGTTTCCATAGCAATGGCAGTTTCAGAGGAAGTTGCCGCCCCACGTGCTCAGTGCAGCACAAGCAGTGTAATAGGTTTCAGGTCAGGTTTCCATAGCAATGGCAGTTTTAGAGGAAGTTGCCGCCCCTTCCCAGAAGGCATTGCAAACAGGAAATGATGCGATGGGCCGCCGCCAGGGAGGAGGAAGTGAAAAATGAATACAGCAGATATACAGTAGGTGCTGAGAAAAAAAATAAAAAAATATCCAATTTGTTTACAGTGCACAATTTAGTGAGGGATGCTGAAGAGTTGTAAAAGTGGGTGGAACTCCACTTTAAGCTTATGTATTATAGGGGTATTTTTATTTAAATGGTATAATTTCGGCCGGAACACCACTTTAAAGTAGTACTGAACATTCAGCGTTTCTAGTTTAACACACTGATCACAATGAAAAAAATATTTCCCAGTAAAATCTGTTAACCACTTCAGCCCCGGAAGGTTTTACAACCCCCCCATTCATGACGAGGCCATTTTTTTTTTTTTTGCGATACGGCACTGCATTATTTTAACTGACAATTGCGCGGTCGTGCGACGCTGTACCCAAATATAATTTGATCCTTTTATTTTTTTTGGGTGGTATTTGATCACCTCCTAGGGTTTTTATTTTTTGCGCTATACTATAATTGGAAAAAAAAAGACCCACAATTTTTTGAAAAAAAAAAAAAAAAAGTTCAATCCAATATCTATTCTGTTACATATTTTTGGTAAAAATCCCAATAAGCGTATATTCGTTTATGCAAAAGTTATCACATCTACAAACTATGGGATATTTTTTATGGCATTTTTATTTATTTTTACTAGTAATGGCGGTGATCAGCGAATTTTAGCGGGACTGCGGCATTGCATCGGACACTTTAACTGACACTTTTTTGGGAACCAGTGACTTTATTACAGTGATCAGTGCTAAAAAATATGCACTATTACTATACTAATGACACTTCTCTGCAAATGGTTAAACTTCTTACCCCAGCATTGCAGCTTACACATTTTTAATTCTGCTGGCTCCTGCTCTCTCACTGCTGCTTGCCTCTACTTCTGGTCTTCACAGGAAAGGGTTTACAGTGGACTGTGCAGTCTCAAGACAGATTGTTAGCTTGGAGAAGGTACATGAAAGGATCAAGCCTTGCCAGCTTACGGCCCAGACACGTGATCAGAAAATTATACGAAAAAATACTGCTTTCGAAGCAATAATACGAATATCTGATTGTTCATACACGGCTTTCAAGAGCCGATCACAACAATTCAAAATGATCCCATGGGGGCAAGCACAAAAATCCTTCTCATACGATTTTCATTTAATTAGTACAGTTGCCGTCTGAATATACAATACAATACAATACATTACATCACTTCCAAATTTTTATTCTGTGGTATGAGAATTTTCATAACCTTAGTCACCTCTTTATTTTAGATCTGAGATTAGCGTGCAAAAAAAAAAAAAAAAAAAAGACGATAATTCGTCCGATAATCTCATCGTGTGTACCAGGCATTAGGATATGGGGCCAGGTCTTCCTATTGATGCACAGTGTAGGGAGACACAACTCTAGTCTCTGCATGCTGAAGGGGCTCCATAGGATGCTGCAAGTGAAAGGAGTCACCCTGAAATAGGAAACAAGAGGCAGAGATCATGGCGCCAGTTTAAACTGGAACATGGCAAGGTTTAAAAGATGGAGAAGCTGCATACTCTGTGAATAAATCAACTGCTGAAAGTGCTTAATAAGACAGAGGTTTTAATATCACTTTAACTTTTAACATTGCAAAGCACCACACCAATATGGAGTGCTTGAGCTAATTTCAATAAATATTGCAGGCGAAAAAATTTCTAAGTGCAATACTGATAGTGACCTATCTGGATTAATTTTGCTCTAGCATATTGTTCTTAAATTCCAGTTGGTTGCTGTGAGTTACTACACAAATGAATTGAAAACCTCCTTTTCCTAGCAGACAGAAATATTTTAAAAGGTTCATTCAGGTGGCCAAAAACATACAAGCAGTGGTTGGCCTTCCTTCTTTTTTTATAAAGCCAAGCATCCACTATACATGTGCGCACCTGTGGCTCCCTGGATAGGAGGAGAGCGTGACAGGAGATTTACATTAATGCATTTATAGGCCTCTCACTGGCTGTGTGCACGGGGCCTTACGTTTTTAAGGTTTTGTAGTTTGCATTTTTTTCATTGGTGATTTCTGATTGGCTGCTATGGGTTACTACATTTTTTATTTATTTATTTTTTTAGATCCTTGTTGCTCATTCTACTGTTTTATGGATTAAGTCTGTGTGAATTGTTACACTTTTAGTTTAGTTTTAGTATAATGTATTTAGGGTGATTACTTCAAATTTTTTTTTTCTTTTTTTTATTACCAGATTCATTGGAAGTACAATTTTATCTCTTAAAGAACTTGCAGGAGGGCAGATTCGATCGCTTCCGTTTAAAGGAGTAGCTCTAATGAGTGAGAAAGGACAACCCATTGGTGTAAGTATTTCGGCCTTTAATTTTTTTTTTTTTTAAAGAATAAAGGTTTATTTTGAGTATACACAAGAGGTAAAAGTGCACATAATGACAATAGCATAGAATCTGACATAGCCAGACCACATTGAAAAAAAAATCTAATTGGATTTTACCAGTTCATTACCAAAATCCCATATGGGGTACAATGTGTCATGTGGGAGAAATCCTATTGAGGTGGATCAGGAGCTGTATAGAGGACATGTCATGCTTAAGATCAACAATCATCATCACAAGGGCATCTCGGTAAGGTTGTGTGGTCCTTGTGTGAAAAACAAAAAAGCAAGTAAGGAAAATAAATGTACAAGGGGGAGCAGTAACTGAAAGAAGGGAGTGGGCTTGCAATGAGCATTCAGAAGACCATGGCTGTGAGTTGTGGGTATCCTGAGCACTTTTCTTGTGGTCCAAATGTTTTTTTGTTTTTTTTTTTGGTGTCAAAAACACTGCAGCAAAGATGCCCTTGAACCCAGTATACTGTCTTAACTATTCGATCTAGTAGAGATCAACTTACTGCAGCTTGCTCACTGCTGATGATGATTTTAGTATAATAAATTATTTTTAATTGTTAAAGTAATTATTGTAGCATCTCCTCTATTAAATTCTCATTCTCTTTCATAGTCCACTATTGATTTGATGGTGTCCTATGAGTCACCTGTATCCCCTACAAATCAAAGTGACCCAGGAGGAACAAATGTGCAAACAGATGGAGGTAAGCGACCTGTGTAGAGAATTCTTTAGTAGCTCTCCTGTATGAAATAAATGGGACACTTTCATTGTATTATTACATGATCCACTATTTTTATTAAGCATGATGCATGGATGTTGGTTTGGCATATTTTATTCTCCTAATATATTGGGAAACCTTCAAAGTGAGTAGGGATTTGCCGCTTTTTTAAGACCGAGTAACAATACTTTTTCTCTTGCCAGTACCGATTACTGATGCATGTTTTTAGTGTCATGTGACAGTTATTTTAGACTAGACTAACGAAAAATTATTACAACAAATTAGATGTTTTTTGAGCCACATCCGATTCGCATAACATGTGAACCAAACTGGCTTTCTATGGAGCCAGTTCATTAATGTGCAGGCCGGTCGCAATGTAATTTTTAAAAAGAGTTGGGTATGATTTTCAGTGCAGTTCAGGTAGGATTTCCAGTGCCATACACTTATAAATTTGCACCTGAACCACTAAACGAAATCGCACCAGACTCTTTGCAAATCACACTGAAACCAGCCCCCCACATATGTGAACCCGGTCTTGCAGTCTGCGGATTTGAATGGATCGGTTTCAGTATCGGAGCATTTGCATGAGCACAAGTACCCGTGCAAATGCTTAGCATCAGCACCGATATCGGTATTGGTGTAACGCTAAAAGTGAGTTTTTGCCATGCCAGATGAATATAAATTTTGTATACCTAGATTTTCTTGATTAAACAGCCTGGTGTACCTTCCATGTTCTGATGTAAATTGCTACATTATATCAATAAACGAATCATCAAATCATTCTCTGCAGCTATTACCTTTTGTACCACCACCCCCTCCCTTTAGAATGTAAGCTCCATGAGCCGGGCCCTCCTGTACCTTTTGTATTGAACTGTACTGTAATTGTGTTGTCCCCCCTATACATTGTATAGGGGGGCCAACATACATTGTAAAGCGCTGCGTAAACTGTTGGCGCTATATAAATTGTGTATAATAATAATAATCTATGGAAAAAGAACACGGTTTGTTTTTCTGTGTATGGCTGTTTAGCTAAACATTTGCACGTGTGTTAGAAAAATGCCCACTTGAAGGACAGGCTAATATACAGTATTTGTATATGTATAGAGCCTTAAAGAGACCCTCTCACATCCTAAAATATTTTAATCCAAGCTTTTATACCTGTTTAGTAAGAGGATACATACTTGAGCATGGTTCCTCCCTCTGACCTTTCCCCATTGTGGTATACAGCGGTGACATTATCCAGGGTGGACCGAGAAACCAGACAGACCATTTGGGACCTGTTGGTTTACTCGTGGACTATAGGGGACCAGTACGCTGCAATGGAGCAGCATTGAGTAGTGAGGGCAACAGGTAAGTTATATATGTACCCTCTTGGATTGAAACAATTTGTGACCGGGTCCCTTTACAGTGAACCTGTGCTTTTTCCCATGCAAGACAAATTTTTAGGTTTACTGCAATTGCAGTATCACCAGCAGCGTATTCTTGCCTCCCTTTGTTTCTTGATCACCCTGTTTGGCCATTTGGAGGGAAGTGGCATACCTGGAACTTATGTGAATGTGGGAGGATGTGACTCTCCTTTATCCCGCATGATGGTGCTGGTACCTATTGATTGGCATTTCAAGGGTCCTAGAGCTGTCACATTTGTTCACACAGGGCTAGCTCCCTTAGCTCCTAGTGGCTGAATGAAAATGGGGAACTGTGTTGACTTGGATTTGGGCTAGTGTCGATTTGCATTAGTTTGAGATGCTTCTGAGATCATTTGGCATTAATTCTGACTTGCATTTGACCTGCTTCAAGTGGGTTTTTGCAAACCCATGGGCTTGTATGTGGTTGTAAAACTCATTCTATGCAAACAAAGGTTTATCGGCACAGGCCATTAATGGATTTTTTTTTTGATTAGCATGAAGATGACACATCTAAATTTTTAATAAAGTTGTGGTTACCCGATACTAATACCTTAGCAAAGACCATTTACTGGCAGTTTTGTTTGAGATGTCTCATACTAGCCTTTGGATTCCCCATTTTATATGGTATATAGGAGGAGGAAGGAGTCCTACTTACTTGGCACAGTGCTGCCCATGATATGCCAAGAAAATATAAGAAGTATGCGATTACGAGTTATATTTTCATGAAACCGCATTGGGTAGATTATTTTTTTTCAGTTAAGAGAATTGCAATGAGTACTGTTGCCATCTCTCCTTTTAAATATACCATGTCAGCAATGAACGTTGCCGTATAACAATTTAATTTGTTTCATTGCAACGGTCCATTTATATACAGTGTGAATAATCAGATAGCGGGTGGTGAGGGAAGTTTATGCACAGGCAGGAAATCTGAATAGTGTTTTCCATTGTGATGGAAACTATTTTCCTATGAAGTTTGCAACCTCTGCACCTTCATTAAAAGTTGTGTTTAATTATGGAGCATTCAAGCATCCTAGCAACCTTTTCCTGCCATTGTAAAGTTATTCTATAATCTAGAGGGGAAATACTTGAGAAATGACAAAACACTTTTTCCTGTGCATTACTGCAGCTGTATGATGTTGATTGGATGATTTTTCAGTTTTACTTGGCTTTCATCTTTCTGATGGAAATGCCATGTATTAAAATTCTTCTTTTCATTACTTGAATAATCAGTCTATCCGAAAATTGATATTTCAGATTTTGATAAATCTTGAAAGACAAAAACAGAACATTCCATAGCTCAACTCGCCAACCAGTCTGCCAACTGACCAAATTAACTTGTCCAACAGTCTGCGTTAAAAACAGGGGTTTAGTTAGCACGCATTTGCAAACGCATGCATAAGCTGCAAGGCCTCTTCACGGCACCCTGTGTATGCTTGCAGTCCTAACACTACTGAATTTATAAGCATCTCCACAATGGAAGCACATGCATTAAATGGATAGATGAGGGGCAGGTGGGCCTGGAGGCAGCCCAATCCCCCTTAAAGGAACAGGAGCACACTGGACACCCAGCAAGAGCACAGTGGCAGCAAAGGTGTACAGTGTGTCCCCGGACCATATTTTACACCAGTAACAAACCAAAAGGCCCCTTCCCCCACCTATAACTGGCCTTCACAGCAAGGAGTACATGGAAGGGCAAACACATGAAAGACAAAAACAGAACATTCCACATCTCAACTCACCAACCAGTCTGCCAACTGACCTAATTAACCTGTCCAACAGTCTGCGTTAAAAAACAGGGGTTTAGTTAGACTAAACCCCTGTTTTTAACGCAGACTGTTGGACAGGGTATAATCATTATGCCGATGTCTAACGGACTGTGTCTGAACCTAACTTCTGTGTGTTCATTCGTGCTGTAACCACCATTTATTCTAACCCGTACCAATTCATTAAGTTAATTTACCACTAAACAGTCTTGTCTTGTCTATTTTTTTTTTTTTTTATTCACAGCCAAGTTGAAAATATGTTTTCTTGTGTTCTTTATAAGTGCTTGCAGTAACTTTCATTCAGCTAGGTATGTCAGAGGTGCTGAGGTTGTTCTTGGAGCCAAGGCGCAGAACAGAGAGCCCAAATTACGTGGTTCCTTCAGTAGTAGCTCTACATACAGTTTATACAGCGCTCCCAGCAGGCATCTGAAGTAATGAAGGCAATAGTTTGTTTGGACAAAGCAAACTATTTAAATTTCACTAAAAGCTGGAGATCCACTTTAATGGTGTTCAGCATTATGGGCATTCAAAAAAGGCACCTGGGCAAATTTTACCTAATTGGAATCCTGCTAATGAACCAAATTAACCTAAAGGCAAATCTGAACCTCTTCCCTACTGAAGAGCAATTTTGTTGGCTGCAGGAAAGCTTCTGGAAGCATGTTAAATCTTTCCTGAACCTGATAATTTTATGCTAGTATTTTCAAGCTGAGATGAAACATCCTTCCTGACTCCAGGAAGAATTTATAGAAGCTAGTTTCTGGAAGGCTTGTGTTTTATATGTTCCGTTTTCATCCCAGGCCAGTCTTTAACCACTTACAGCCTTACCACGGTACAGTTACTGTGGCTGCAACTGCAGGCTCAGTCACACACATAAATTATATGTGTGTGTGTATGTGTGTGTGCCTAAACCGGGTTCATCAGCATGCTCATTCTGTGTCCACCGTGCATTGCGGTTACTGGTAATTGGGTATCATGTGATCGCTATGATTGGTCATAGCGATCACATGATGATATGTAAACAACCTGTTGTGATGGTTTTCCTTTAATGAAAAAGTTGCTTTCTGTTGTGTTTTTTTGATTGGCCCACAGCAATCACCTGGTACCTGGCTACATGTATAATGTGATTCGCTGTAGTCAGTCGCATGCGAATCACAACCATAAGCAAGCTGTTCTTGAATGGAAATCCCATTTTGTGACAGCTAAAGCTATTGCTTATGCAATGATCATCACTGTATTAGCAACAACATTGAAAATAAAATCTATTTCATTTATTTTTTATTTTTTTACACATATTGTCACCAGTTGGTATTCCTAATCACCGCCACGCCAGTCATATGATGATGCTGTTTTGCACTGGTGACGGTATGTAAAAAGAAAAGTGTTTACTTAATTTTCCAAAAAATTTTGACAAAAAATTGCAACTTCAGTAAAATCACCATGTTCTTACTAAATACCTTGGACTGTCTACTTCCCAAAAAAGGGTAATTTGGGGGCTATTTTTATACAGTCCTGGCATTTTAAGGGCCTCAATAAATTAGATGGATCATCCAGTAGATCAGGATTGAGATTATATATATATATATATATATATATATATATATATATATATATATATATATATATATATATATATATATATATATACTAACTTTCACACAAACCAATTAATACTGTAGACACTTGTTGAGATCATTTATTTTTTTTTTTTACCAAGGACAAGTAGCAGAATACATTTTGGTCTAAATTTTATGATGAAATGTATTTTATTGGATATGTTTTTTAACCGAAAGTAGCTCAAGTGGCTTCAAAGCTTAAGTGGTTAGGTAACATTGCACATCTTCCAGGTTTTTATTGTAACCAGATGTTTGGCTAAGAACGGAGAGTGAGAAAAACACTGTCTGTAGCTGCTACCCTGTGGTGCTAAGTTGCTGAGCAGGAAACGTTCAATTGACTGACAGAAGCACTAGACAGGAAGCACTGCACTGTGGGAGTTGTAATCCAGAGGAGACCGTCTGTACTGTAATCAAGATCTTTTAACCGCATTTCCCAGGAGATTGCCAAGAGGAAGGGAAAGTGAGGCATTTTCTCAGGCTGCACAGGACGCAGCTTCCTGTTGCTGTGAGTGAGACCAGAGAGGGCACCAGTGTGCACCATCACTGCTGCATGTCGGCGATCTGAGCAGGATCTACAGCACTAAATTCGGGGGATGCGCTGACGGCCAGAGAGTGAACTAATCGCTGTGTGTGATTGGATGATGAGCTGCAATACCAATGCAATTAGTAAGCTGCTGCTGTGGGGGTTTATTACCTGCTGCTAGAGAGATTGAGCCCTTTAGGAACTGATCATACAGCCATATAGTAGCCTTATGGCTGCCTGCAGGCTTGACTGGGACTTTTCTCTTGTTAATACATTTTATTAGAGTAAAAGGTACATGGCATATAGTCGGAGGGGGAAAGCTCCCCCCCAGGAACAAAATAGAGAGTGTAATACAAAACAAACCATGGAGCCAATGGGGACGCAGCCCCAATTGTGTAAATGATAGTGACTGGGACTATTCTCTCGTGCACCAACGCTACAGCTGGGCCCCAACACTAGCTGGTTGAAGAGTTAGAACTAAAGACTGTCCTGTTACAGCTGTTATACAGAGACCTTCACCTATTGCTAAAAGGTACTTCTCAGAGGACATTGCACCATATCCTAGCAATTCTCCTAGAGCGCGCTCTAGAGTAGTTATAGCATTATTATTCACATTGCAGTTAATGCTTATATGCTCTTTTTATTCCTGACTTTGCTGAAGAAGGGCCGAGGTTTCTCTTGGAGTCGAAGTGCAGACCAGAAAACCCAAATTGCCAAGTGGCTCCTGCAGGCATAACGCTACATTTATCCCCATTTTATTAAGTTTCTAAATGAAGCAATTAGAATTATATTAATATACTACAATATCCATGCTAATTATTCCACCTGTAATTCTGTGGAGAGATCTGGAAGGCATGTTCTATTGGTAAGGAAAACTTCAGCTGGAAACCACTTTTCTAATTGCACAGTAGAACTGTCTTAATTACTCAGCAAGTTACAGATGCCAGCCCATACTGAAAAATTACATTTTAAGAATAGTTATGGCTCATTGCTATAAAATAACAGACAGTAGTTCTTTTCAGACCATTTGATATTCAAGGACTTCTGAAGGACCACTGAGGAGAAATTTAGGTTCATTACATGTGCTACCTGCCATGCATATAAAGTGGTTTCCATTTTCAGCTAAACTTTGAGAGGAATGTTTCCAGACGCTTAGTGTGGTTAGCACCTACGTCATATGTTAACTCCTCCTGCACTGTACACTTTCTTTTTTCCTTTAAAACCTATTAGTCATGTTTGCCGAACAGAGGATATAGAGCTTGTTTAAGGTGAAACAAATCCTTTGTTTGCCGTTTTTCTGAACCTGTTCTTCTTGTTGGCTCTGCACATGGATTACCACTGTTCACTTCCTGTTAACCATGCATGTCTGGGTGTAGTTTGAAAACATGTGACCATACATTAAACTGTCACTTTACTAGGCTTTTGAACTCCATAAATGGCTATGTATAAATAGCAGTCACATACACACAGCCCCAGACAGCTGGGGATTGCCTTGTTCAAACATTTCTTATTTTTACAAAAGTTATGAGATTATTTCTGCAGTGTTTGACTTAAGTAAATGGAGGCACTGGTAACAGAATCCTTTTGTGTTTACCTTCACATTCTTTAACTAGCCCCCAGCCCATTATAAACTAGCAACATTAACAATTGGTCCAGCTTCATTATAAGCTCTTTATGATAGTTGTAAAGACATATAATAAATCTTATATAGCTTGCCATAGGTATGCAAAGGTGGTCTGATGTAAGGCAACATCCAAATGACCAGAGGCTTGTCTGTTGGCTAGATAAGCATGTATACTTGGCTTTAAAAGTTGTTATCCAGGTCATGGTTTATCCGGTAGTATTTGGTCACATTCAACTGAACTTGTTCTATGATGCTGAAAACTAAGTAGTTTTCTCACCTTAAATTGCGGAAGCTATTTGTATTAATGGCAAAAACTGCTTCAACATTACAGAACAAGTCCAGTTGACTGACTAATAAAGGCCATGTTGGTGTGACTGAATTGAGGGAGCAAGGGTAGTCTTTTCTAGGTACAGGCTTATTACAGGGCAATTCTGAGGTTGGTAGAGTTATGTTCTAAATTTATGGGGCATTTCTTCCCCTAAGGTGGTCAGATTGGCCCTACAGAGAGGGCCATCCTCTAAATCCTCAAACTACCTATATCGCAGTGCTGTCATAAAATCAGACCAAATAAAATATTATCCAATGCAGTAAATAGAAAACAAACAGGCCCATATATTTAGAAAGTTCATCAAAAACGATATTCCTCCACTATAAAATGCTTCATTGTGCAGATGAAAGTGCTCTATGCTCATATAACTGCTCTTTGTTCTCCACAAAGTGCTCTGTGCCAATGCTGTGCTTCCACACACTCATCGGATCAAATGGACTTGAGCCCTGGTTCAATTGGACTGCGGGAATGAAATCGTGCAAGTTCAGCTGAACTCGCACAATTTCATTCCCGCATGTCAGCCCCGATTCCGGGGGCGATTTCAGAGACATCTATGTAGGTTTCTGCACAGATGTCAATGGAAATCACACCCCAAAATCACCAAAAGTAGAACAGAAACTACCTTTGGGATGCAGATGCTGCAATTGCCGCCAACTTGACATTTCAAATCTCATGTGAACCAGGGCTTATGCTTGTTCAGCATAAAAGTCATAGCAAGCTTAGGGAACAATTGTCCTGTGTACTCTGGCAGCAAGGTTCACCTCTCTCGATGCTCACACAGTCATCCTTAATACTTGTGTACCTGCAAAAAGATAATTCTGTCCAGACAGTCTTCTGATCTAGACAGCACAATCAGGTCAACGTCTTTGTAGTGCAGGAATTATATTGACTTGGAAACACTCCAGTGGAGAGCCAATGTTTTTATCTCCTGGATAAAGACAATGTTTCTCCACTGGAAAGACTGTCATTTTTAGTGTCTCCAAGTCAATATAATTCCTGCAATTCAGAGAAGTTCCAAAAGAACATGTTGTAGTCCATGGTCATTAGGATGAGCATAGTTTGGTGACCAAACTGCAGTGGTGAAAAGTTTGGTTGCTGACCTGATCAGGATACTGTCTGGACAAAATTATCTTTTTGCAGGTACACAAGTATTAATGACGACTGTGTGAGCATCAGGAGAGGTGAACTGAGGTGGAGAGGCTGAACCTTGCTGTCAAAGTACACAGGAGGTTGTTCCCCAAGCTTGCTAAGACTTTTGTGCTTGACGAGCATAAGGTCAATTTGATCCGGTGAGTGTGCGGAAGCACAGTATTGGCATGGAGCACTTTGTGGAGCACTAAGAGCTGTTCTTTGCACAATGAAGCACTTTATAATGGAAGAATATAGTTTTTGATGGACTTTTGAAATATATGGGACTGTTTGTTTTATATTTAGATATTTACTGTATTTACTGCTTTGGATAATATTTGATTTTGTTTGGTCTTATTTTATGACAGCTCTGTGGTATAGGTAATGAGTGATCACACAAAGGGCCAAATTTTGGTCTTTCTGGTGAACAGCAGCAGTCAGAAATACAATAGGGTATGTTCAATTGATTTAGATGTGATTTGCATACAGATGGTTTAGCTTTTGACACATTTAAAGTGACAGTGCTGTATACAAATTTTTTTCATCCTCTAAAACTATATTTACACAAATCACTCCATTAATCATTTCCCATTCAGACAATGATGAAGAAGAAGATGGAGATGTTGTGGACTCAGGATTTAACCCATTTATGCCAGGTGTTCCCGGTCAGACAGAAAATCAACTTGCTCGACGTCTTACCAAAGGAAAGAAAACCAGGAGGATTCTTTCAAACAAACCTCAAGACTTCCAGGTAAATTTATGGCGGAACATATAAGATGTGTATACTTGATGAGGAAATTAACAGGTCACCATCTCTAAAAACCTACATTCAGATAATCCTTTTTATGTGGGTTTTTTATTTTTTATTTTATTTTTTTAGCAGGGTCCTTTTTCAGAAAGGCTTGTTCAGAAAAAAATTAAGTCAGCAGCTACCAATACTGTAGCTACTGACTTTTAATATTAGGACACTTACCTGTACACTAATCTGGCTGTGTCTTCACCCAAGCCGATTTTTTTAATCGGCTCTCGGGTGCTACTGCCGCCATCTCAGCTAAGGGAAACCGGCAGTGAAGCCTTGCGGCTTTACAGCCGGTTCCCTGCTGAGCATTTGCGAAGCGCACTGCACTTTGTGAATGGCGAGGGAAGGAGGAGCGGGGCCAAACTTCCGGATGAGTTTGTTGCGGCGGGATCAGCCGGAAGTGGGAGCTGGTACCTGTCAAAATCCCCCCCCCCGGAAAGGTGCCAAATGTGGCATCAGAGGAGGCGGGAGGAGGCAAACAAGCAGAGCCTCACCTTCGGGTTGAGTTCCGCTTTTAAACAGTAGAGGTAATGTTAATGAGTGTGAATGGTATAGCCCTCTTCTAATAATTATACTTGCCTTTCACTCATATAGCTTAGAGTAGACCAGACCTATCACAACTTTAAGGGCAACTTGCTGTAAGCAAAATCTTTTTATCAAAAGGTTGTTCTGTTAGTTTTGGGTAGAGGGTGATGGGATAAGATGTGGTATTATTTGCAGTGTATGTGAGGGAGAAAAAAAAAACATATATATGCAGTACATCTCTCCAATACATGCACATTTCAACATGTTTTATCCTTTTTAAAGACCCTACAAGTACTAAAAAATTCTCATTGAGTTGCCAGAAATGTGCTCAGCTCCTAAGTCCTCTAGTAGTGGTCCGACAACACAGCATTTTTGTGGTGTCAGCCTTGCCCATTTTCCTTTTCCACCCTTTTATTATGCACAAAATAGAGACTAATAATTTTGTAGTCCCAAAATAAAAACTAGGAATAATTAGAATATTTTAGATGACACAGAAATTGTGCACAAGACGCATGGCAACTCTGAATTACAGATATTTTTTTTGTACCCCTTTGAACAGATGTAACAAAACATTTTCAGTAGTTTATCTAACTGACCATAGTGTAGCGAGTAACTCAGGTTCATTATCGTTTACATACACGTTAACTTTGCAGTTGTACAAGTTAAGTTGGCCATACATGGATCAGGTTTTTTTTTTATCCGAACTGAATTGATTCTCCCATCCACATAAGCGAGGTAGATGGGGGGGGGGGGGGGGGGAATCGTCCCCATTGTGTTGTTGTATTCTGACAGTGGGGACTCTGCTGTCAGAATACACTGTTTAGAGCTTATCAATTTTTTTTTTTTCCCAATAAGCGCGTTCATAATAAGTTGATCATTAGATAGACTTCTCACAACTGGGAACAGCTATAGATGGATTGCAAATTCAGCCGGTCCCTGCTGAACTGGCCACATTTCAATCCATCCATGGCCAGCTATAGAATCAATACCATATAAAGTAATCTGAATATGGCCCTGTCGCTGACAACATTCATAAAGAGTCCTCTTACCTTCTCCTGTGCTGTCGTTTGTCTTGCTGGTTCTACCAGCGAGATGTTCATCCCTTCCCTTCACTATTGCTAGCAATTACGATCCTGCAGCTTTTAGCCGCAGGGGAGTGACTTCCATTGGATAAGTTGACAGCTGCACCTTGGCAATTCTGCCATCGGTGGGGTGTCACTAGCAACAGAATAGCCAGTGTGACATAAACCTTAGATCCCTCTGTTGATGTTTTGAGATAAATCCTACAGGAATATCCAGACTGCATTGTAAATCTGGTCATAGGTGCTTCGATTTGTTTGCAGAAAAGAAAATCGCTCAACGCTGACCTGTTGATGGTGGAATCTCTTCAGTGAAGCTATTGTTTTCTCTGAGGGGGCCATCCCAGGCTGGAAAAACCCACAAAAAATTGCCGCCGGCAATAATCGCATGAAAAAGCCGACATTGCGGTTGCACCAAAGTTGATCGGTAAACTTGGGTAAAATCAGCCTGCCCATACATGGTTTAAATCTCCCTGCTGAACCCGCCATGATTTGAACTGCCTATGGCTGGCTTAAGTGTAGCTTTAGCCCCAGCACGTCCTTGTTTTCCTTCAATGTGAACTGATAAAGCACATTCTTTTTGATTGGATTTGGATCTATAGCAGGGGTCACAAACTGGCAGCTCTCCAGCTGTTGCGAAACTACAAGTCCCATCACGAATCTGCCTGTGGAAGTCGTGTTTGTAACTGTCAGCCTTGCAATGCCTCTTGGGACTTGTACTTTCGCAACAGCTGGAGAGCTGCCAGTTTGAGACCCCTGATCTATAGAAACAACTCTTACAGGTATTCATCAGTTTAAAGACGTCAAAGGGTGTGCCCTCTGCATAAAGCTGCAGAGAACACTCTTGGGTGAGATGGTCTTGTCACATGATTTGTCAGTCATGTGACCTGAATTGTTAGTCTTCGTGATGACTTTCCTCCTACTCCAAGAACTAAATTTAAATGACCAAGGAAGGTGCAAAGCTCATTTGTAAACAGTGCTGTGATTTATAAACATACCAACATGTTATTTTTTTTGGCCACTGTTGGTTAATACCAGTGGTTTTGTTTGTTTTTTATCGGACAATTTTATTTTCCTAGGTAAACATTTGATTTGTGTGACAAAGTTATTTACCTAAGGTTAGGGATGGCAAATTATAAAAAAATTAATTTCATTCATCTGCTTTGCATGGGACAGTGCTTCAAAATTAGTAAATACAAATGTTTGTAACATTTTTTAGTGGAATATTTATAGAAATGAAATGAAGAAATAGCCATTTTAGATTTTTTGAAGTGTAAATAAAGGCAAAACCTTGTTTTAGTTTTGGATAGAGTAGAGCAGGATTAGAACACGTGTCAGGTTTTTATTGCCATCTGTGCCCCCGTTAGGCAGATTCACCCTCTCTGTTTGTCCTGTTTACTGTTCTCACCAAAAGTGAGAGAGAATCCCAAATTTTGGGTTGACACCAGAAAAGGATTTTAGGGGAGATCTTCCGATGGGGACACTAGTTCTGGTGACAAAAACCAAGGATTCCCTCACTTTGGAAGGATTTCCTTTCACTTCCTGTTTCAGCTATCGGACTAATCTCCCCAATGGACACACGTGGCAAAAAAAAAAAAGGTTCTAACCCTTCTTTACTTAAAAGTATAAAATAGTTTTTCAAGGATATGTGGCTGATAAGAGGAGCACAAAAAAAGCCTGTCGGTCGTTCAGTTGTCCGAGGCGCCCAAAGTCCTTATTCAAAGGATAGACATGAGTTGTCTGCTTTAGTAAAACATCCAATTACATTATTTCACCAAATACGTGTTTCGTGGCTTTAAATGGCAACTTCCTCAGTTACATAGTAGGTGAGGTTGAAAAAAGACACAAGTCCATCAAGTCCAACCTATGTGTGTGATTATGTGTCAGAATTACATTATATATCCCTGTATGTTGCAGTCATTCAGGTGCTTATCTAATAGTTTCTTGAAGCTATCAATGCTCCCCGCTGAGACCACCGCCTGTGGAAGGGAATTCCACATCCTTGCCGCTCTTACAGTAAAGAAACCTCTACGTAGTTTAAGGTTAAACCTCTTTTCTTCTAATTTTAATGATTGGCCGCGAGTCTTGTTAAACTCTCTTCTGCGAAAAAGTTTTATCCCTATTGTGGGGTCACCAGTACAGTATTTGTAAATTGAAATCATATCCCCTCTCAAGCGTCTCTTCTCCAGAGAGAATAAGTTCAGTACTCGCAACCTTTCCTCATAACTAATATCCTCCAGACCCTTTATTAGCTTTGTTGCCCTTCTTTGTACTCGCTCCATTTCCAGTACATCCTTCCTGAGGACTGGTGCCCAGAACTGGACAGCATACTTCAGGTGCGGCTGGACCAGAGTCTTGTAGAGCGGGAGAATTATCGTTTTATCTCTGGAGTTGATCCCCCTTTTAATGCATGCCAATATTTTGTTAGCAGCAGCTTGGCATTGCCTGCCATTGCTGAGCCTATCATCTACTAGGACCCCCAGGTCCTTTACCATCCTAGATTCCCCCAGAGGTTCTCCCCCCGGTGTATAGATTGCATTCATATTTTTGCCACCCAAATGCATCATTTAAATTTTTTCTACTTTAAACCTCATTTGCCATGTAGTCGCCCACCCCATTAATTTGTTCAGGTCTTTTTGCAAGGTTTCCACATCCTGCGGAGAAGTTATTGCCCTGCTTAGCTTAGTATCGTCTGCAAATACAGAGATTGTACTGTCTATCCCATCCTCCAGATCGTTTATGAACAAATTAAATAGGATTGGTCCCAGCACAGAACCCTGGGAAACCCCACTACCCACCCCTGACCATTCTGAGTACTCCCCATTTATCACCATCCTCTGAACTCGCCCTTGTAGCCAGTTTTCAATCCATGTACTCACCCTATGGTCCATGCCAACGGACCTTATCTTGTACAGTAAACGTTTATGGGGAAATGTGTCAAATGCTTTTGCAAAATCCAGATACACCACGTCTACGGGCCTTCCTTCATCTAGATGGCAACTCACCTCCTCATAGAAGGTTAATAGATTGGTTTGGCAAGAAGGATTCTTCATGAATCCATGCTGATTACTGCTAATGATACCGTTCTTATTACTAAAATCTTGTATATAGTCCCTTATCATCCCCTCCAAGAGTTTACATACTATTGATGTTAGGCTAACTGGTCTGTAATTCCCAGGGATGTATTTTGGGCCCTTTTTAACCACTTCAATACAGGGCACTTAGACACCTTCCTGCCCAGACCAATTTTCAGCTTTCAGCACTGTCGCAGTTTGAATGACAATTGCGCGGTCATGCTACACTGTGCCCAAACTAAAGTTTAATCATTTTGTTCCCACAAATAGACCTTTCTTTTGGTGGTATTTGATCACCTTTGCGTTTTTTTTTTTTTGCTAAACAAATAAAAAAAGACCGAAAATTTTGAAAAAAATAAAAGTTTTGCTTTTGTTTCTGTTAAAAAAAAAATTGTAAATAAGTAAGTTTTCTCTTTTACTGATGGGCACTGATAAGGTGGCACCGATGAGGTGGCACCAATGAGCGGGCACTGATATGCGGCACTGATGGGCACTGGTAGGCGGCACTGATGGGTGGAACTGATATGCAGCACTGATGGGCATTGATAGGCGGCACTGATGGGTGGCACTGATGGGCGACACTGATGGGCAATGAAAGGCGGCACTGCTGGGCACTGAAAGGGTGGCGCTGATAGGCGGCACTGATAGGCGGCACTGCTGGGCACTGATGTGCACTGATACGTGGCACTGATGGGCACTGATACGTGGCACTGATATGAGGCACTGGGCATCCCTGGTGGCACTGGCAGTGGTAGGCATTGAAGTGGGCACTGACTGGCAGCTGCCTGGGCATTGACTGGCAGCTGCTTGGGCACTGACTGGCAGCTGCCTGGGCACACAGTGGCATTTCCTTGGTGGTCTAGGGGCATACCTGGTGGTCCAGTGTGGATCGCTTCCCTGGTGGTCCTGGGCGGCTTCCCTGGTGGTCCTGGGTAGGATCCGAGGGGGGACTGTGCTGATAAACAATCAGCACAGACTTCCCCTGTCAGGAAAGCTGCCGATCGGCTCTCCTCTACTCCCCTCTGTCAGACGCGAGTGAGGAAAAGCCGATCACCGGCTCTTCCTATTTACATCGTGATCAGCCGTGATTGGACACGGCTGATCACGTGGTAAAGAGTCTCCGTCGGTGTTGCAGGGT
Organism: Lithobates septentrionalis; assembly: GCA_037952835.1. Lineage (NCBI taxonomy): Eukaryota > Metazoa > Chordata > Amphibia > Anura > Ranidae > Lithobates > Lithobates septentrionalis. Next base: position 176,139 of record JBBDGP010001043.1, read on the forward strand.
GTCAGACTGACACCCCGCAACAACGATCGCCGCGATGCGCGCCCCCGGGGGCGCGCAGCGGCTCGATATTCCTGATCACGTCATATGACGTCCGATCAGGAATATCAAACCACTTTGCCGCCGTCATTCTGTAATAGGGCGTGCGGCAAGTGGTTAAATATTGGTGCTACATTGGCTGGTACCATTCAAGTCAGTAGACTATCTGTAAAAATTAGGAACAACGGTCTGGCAATCACTTGACTGAGTTCCCTAAGTACCCTCGGATGCAAACCATCTGGTCCCGGTGATTTATTAATGTTAAGTTTCTCAAGTCTAATTTTAATTCCGTCCTCTGTTAACCATGGAGGTGCTTCCTGTGTTGTGTCATGAGGATAAACACTGCAGTTTTGGTTACTGAAGCCCCCCGATTCCCTAGTGAAGATTGAGGAGAAGAATAAATTCAATACCTTTGTCATCTCCCCATCCTTTGTAACCATATGTCCTTCCTCATTCTTTATGGGGCCAATATGGTCAGTCCTCCCTTTTTTACTGTTTACATACTTAAAGAATATCTTGGGATTTTTTTTGCTCTCCTCCGCTATGTGTCTTTCATGTTCTATCTTAGCTGTCCTAATTGCACCCTTACATTTCCTGTTGCATTCTTTATAAACAGTTCAAGGTGATAAAATAGGTGTGTAGTCATAGAGTACAATAGGTATTTATATGTCGCTGATAACGCCTGGTATTTTCTTTTTTATTCATGTGATATCTTTTTTTTGGCTGAAGGTGAATATAGTCATGGTTTCGCATTTTTTTCAGATTCGTGTTCGGGTGATTGAAGGACGTCAACTGTCTGGTAATAACATAAAACCGGTTGCGAAAGTTAGCATCTGTGGACAGACCCACAGGACAAGAATCAAAAGAGGAAACAACCCGTATTTCGATGAGGTATGTTCTCATTGACCTCCAGCTATATATATTTCAGTTGTTATGAGCTCCACTATTTGCATTTCAGGCGTGTCACCTAGTGGAATGTTTGTGAAACTACCATTAGTGATTATAATAGTTGTTCTAAAATGCTTGCGCTAGTAACCTCTTATTTTATGGTTTGAAGACAATCTTTGAATCGAAACAGTCACAGAATAAGGTTAACATTTTAACCTTTAAACCGCCAAAGCCATTTTTTTTACATTTTTTTTTTTGCATGTACAAAAAAAATAATCATTTTAGGCCTGAAGATTACGTAAAACACCAAAACTATATATTTTCTGAAAGCAGTTACCCTAGAGAATAAAATGGTGGTACTTCCAATTTTTTATGCCACACAATATTAGCGCAATGGTTTTTGAAATGTAAATTTTCAGTGAAAAGTACAGTAAAGTTAATTTTAGGGCACATTAAGACCCCTTTCCAAACTGAGGTGTTTATCAGGCAGTAAAGGGCTAAAAATAGTGCCTGTAAAGCACCTGAAAAACTCCTCCCCTGCAGCCCCAGTGTGAAAGCACTGGATCGGTGCACTTGCAGGACGTTAGAAAAAGTCCTGCAAGCAGCATTTTAGGAGTGGTTTATGAGCGCTGTATACACCGCTTCTCCACTGCCCCTGCCCATTGAAATGAATGGGCAGCGCTGCCAAAGTGCTTCAGCAGCAGCGCTACACGGGTGCTTTTAACCCCTTTTTTATCTTTTTTTTAACCCCTTCTAAAGGGTTAAAAGAGCCCCGCTCCCGCCTGCATAGCATAACAGTGGTAAAAAAGCTGCTACAACTAGCGGCACTTTACTGCTTCCGTCCCAGTGTGAAAGGGCTCTAATGAAACTTCTTGCCCAATTTTTGTGGTAAAATTTAAAGAGATGAGGTTGAGCTGAGTAAATGGATACCCAGCATGTCAATTCTTAAAACTGCGCCTGTGAAATGGCAACACACTTCGGTACCATATAGGCGATGCTTTAAAAACCGCTAAAAGTCATCAGTTTAGCATTAACCGTAAATAATGGGCCTAGCATTATGGCTCACTCTGGTCTGCCCGGTGATATGTAACATAAACGTTTTCATGTGTAGGCACCCTAAACCATGCATTTACATTTATGGGGGCATGCAAGTGCAGGGTGTTCAACGTTTTTTTGCAGGGAGATTTTAAGTGCTTGGGTGGGTGTAACTTTATTTACATTTTTTAACAAATTAGTTTTTATTGCCATACTATCCACCCCTAGGCAAAAAAAAAAAAGTTTTGCGTTTTTGTTCTTCCCTTTTACGTGCTATGTAACATGAGAAAGTATTAGCATTATATAAATTATTTACATTTTAATATTTTATTTCCACAACGTAATTTCAGAGTTTTTTTTTTTGTACTGGGCTGAAGTTGTTCAAAATGTAGTATAATATAACTGCTTTTCTAATTTCTATAATTCCTTCCTTCTCTTTAGATATAGCCTATATATATATATATATATATATATATATATATATATATATATATATATATATATATATATATATATATATTATTTATTATTATTATACAGTATTTATATAGCGCCAACAGTTTACGTAGCGCTTTACAACTTGAGGGTAGACAGTACAAATACAATACAATTTGATACAGTAGGAATCAGGGGGCCCTGCTCCTTAGAGCTTACAATCTAAGATATATATATATATATATATATATATATATATATATATATACACAACTCCTATCTTTCTATATACATTAGAACTTGTGGTTAGGGATGAGCTCAGGCGTGTTTGGATCCTAGTCCGAAACCAACCTGAGGCATCTCTCCAACAAACTGTCACTGCACAAAGCCAATCGTAAGTGAGCGAGGCATTCCCCTCCCTACAACCTTACATATACATGCTCCTTGTATGCATGCAGCTACAGAGCAGGGAACACCTTGGCCACTTATGATTGGTCCAGAACAGGCAACAGCTTCCTGGTGGGATATCTTAGGTGGGTTCAGATTAGGATCCAAACACTCCTCCGTTTATCCCTAGCTGTGACCATGCTCCATTCTGTGTTATCCCTTTTTTTTAAATGTTTTTTTTTTTTTTAATTCTACAGATATTTTTCTACAATGTGAATATGTCGCCATCTGAGCTGTTTGATGAGTCTGTATCAATCAGAGTAAGAAACAAATGATATTGCGGAATTTTAAAATGTTTGGCCATCATGGTCGATCAAGAGATCATTGGCAGTGCCATTTTTTTTCTAGGGCCTTTTGCTGAAGTTAGTGGGCAACACGACATAAAACAATGTCAAACTCCTTTGTACTAAAAAACAAAACAAAAAAAAAACACTTCTTTACTGCAGAGACCAAAAACAACTTTATATCCTCTTCAGCACTTTAAAGGAGAAGTTTGGGGTTATAAAAAAAACAAACTTACTGTACATACTCACCTCTGTTTCAGCACCAGTCTGATGCTGCAGCTGTCCCTCATCTGCTTTAAGACCGAGAGCTGAGCAATCACTTGACCGATGATTGCCAAGTTCTCGCTCTTCTCACTGCTCACTAGAACGATGTGCTGGAGAGTGGTGGGCATAGCTGGCTTTGGATCTCAGCCTTAAGAGGCAGAGCCAGCTGTCAATCCTGAATATGGTCGTAATCCTTCCAGAGTTTGGCGCAGCTTTGTGATGCCAGCTGACGAGGTAATATATCACCTGCTATAAATTTACACTTGGTCCCAGGAGTGCAAAAGTAAGTGTACTCCTGTGAGAAATATGACCAAATATGACTATCTCTTTTAAAAGATCTGTCAATATACAAGATGCAATGTTGCAAGGCTCTTCTCCCAGCTGCATACAAGATACAATGTTGCAAGTCTTCTCAGCTGCTACATTAGAATGTTTGATGTACACAAGACACCATAATATGCCTGCTATTACATTTATGATCCAAGAAAACATTCAAACAAATTCCTCCAGCTTCCATCCATCCGTCCAATGAGAATGAGTTTACTGACTTATTGGACAGAGGTAAGGCAGTTGGAAGGGCTCAGAACTATGATAGTAGGAAGTGTGGACCTAAACATGAGACATTTTGCAGGCTAACAAAATCAATGGCAAGCAAACGTGGTGTCTTCTCTTGTTGTTTTATGCATTTGACATTTTTTGGAGCCCTGCATAAGAGAAGGCGCATCAGCCTTATGCATTACCCAAGATTCAATTCATTTGAACTTTAAAAGTGATACGCCCACAAACCATGCAGTGCATGAAGCCACCACAAACCATGCATGAAACCCATCGTAAGTTTCCAACAGAACAACCCGAACATTTGGCGCTCCTCCTGTAAGACCAAGCAGGTGTCCCAGAGTTCTGCAGATGTTAACGCGTTTCCTCAGAACTCTGAGAGGGAGGGGGCACCCTCAAAACATGTTGGCGTCTGCAGAACTCTTGGAAATCTGCTTGGTCTTACAGGAAGAGCTCTATCTGTTCTGGTTGTAATCTTCGGTAATGCACAAGGCCTTCGCTTGTAGTTTTGTGCTTGGTGCTCATGGATTTCCCAATCTAAAGAGGGCAGCAAGGCCAAGTGTTTGGAAGATTTACCTGGAATATGTGCCTGAGTTTCCTGGTGTGTAGAGAGAATTTCCCTCAAGGAATGATCCCAAACCTTAGTGCAGAAGTATTATTATTGTATCTTTTCTTTGATGTGGACCTGACTGTTCTGTTTAGGTGAAATCATAGGGGTTGATTTACTTAGGCCCCTTTCATACTGGGGCATCGGCGGTAAAGCGCAGCTATTTTCAGTGGCGCTTTACCGTCGTATTTGCGGGGGTATCGGCCGAAAAAGGGTTAAAACCACCCGCAAAGCACTGCTGCAGCAGCGCTTTGCCGGCGGTATAGCCGCACTGCCCATTGATTTTCAATGGGCAGGAGCGGTGGTGGAGCGGTATACACACCGCTCCTTCACCGCTCCAAAGATGCTGCTAGCAGGACTTTTTTTTACCCTCGGGGCTTTCACACTGAAGAGAGAGGAGCGGCTCTTTCAGGGCGCTTTGCAGGCGCTATTTTTAGAGCTGTAGCGCCTGCAAAGAGCCCCAGTGTGAAAGGCGTCTAAAAGCAAATAGACTGTGCACTTTTCAAAGTGCAGTTGCCCCAGAGCTTAGTAAATAAGGTAAAGCTTCACTTTGCAAAGAATACCCAGTCGCTTTCTGCTTGTACATGATGGAAGTCAGTAGAGCTTCTGCTCATTTACTAAGCTCTGCTCATTTGCAAAGTGCACAGTCTTTTTGCCTTTAGTAAATAAACCCCATTGTTTTCTATTTACAGATTAATATTTTTGAGGAGTTTTGTGGATGTTAGTAGTAGACATCTTACAAATTATCATAATGGTGCTTTGGGCCTCACTCATACTGTTTCCATGTTCCCAGGCAACTTTGAGATTTTGATGAGGCCCCAAATTATTCTACTGCATAGCTATTCCTATTATATAGTGTGCAGTTTTAGTTCATAAAATGATTTCTTGTATCGATGTTAGGATTACAGTTGCATGCGCATTATTTATCTTTTGAAGTAGCTGATATTTCTTCTTGCCCAGAAAAGGATTTGCAGTCTGTATGTGCTTGTGAACCACTTTTTGTATAAAACTTACTATTTTTTTCTTTCTTTTTCTACCAGTTATTCAACTCTGGGTCTATTCGAGCAGACAGTTTAATAGGAGAATTCAAGGTAAAAAAAAAAGAAGCTCTGCAGGGGGCATGGACAGCAAAGGTTTGCTCTCTGTGCTGGAAAAAGGAGTAGCTCTCTTCTGTGTGATTGGGTTTTGCCATGACTGTTTCGGGTTCCAAAATGTTTCACGACAGAAAATGAGTTTTATTATGCCCAAAAACTGACACAAAGTTAGCGAACCACAAAATGTAACTCTTGGCCTAAACCTAACCTTGGCCTAACCTGTAAAAGTAAATATGACTTAAGCAGCATTTAAATCAAAAATATATTTATTATATTAAAGCTTACTGATTCTTAGATGAGATAGCTACTTTTTGTTTTTTTATATATAAACATTTTCCTTTTATTTTCACCTAGTGATCGAGTGTGTTTTTCTACAGAACAAGCTGTAGCAGCTAGGGGCTTGAGACAAACCATTTATCACTGGCAAGACTGCTTAAAATGATCACCTTTTATTTATAAAACCTTTTATCCCAAAAGTCATAGCAATTTGTTACCTCTAAATGTGGGGGCACTCTAATACAGGAGGTGTATGACTAGCAGGATCAACAGGTGAAAACACACATGGGGGGGAGCCTAAAAAAAAGAAAACTAATGCAGCCACTACGACCTAATGATTGGTAAACTACAATTATATTACATTTTTTGTGTTGGGTTTAATACCCATTTAAACTATTCTGGAAACCCACCCATTATCATTTTGTGTCAGTTTTCCACAAGCTCTGAATTAAGTTTGCATACCTGGTGGCAGACATTTTTGCAGCAAGTACAACTAATCTGCAATGAAGTCTGGGGATATTACCCTTCATTGGTGAACTGGCTTGCTGGTGTTTGGGATTTGTGTGGGAGCTCCCTCCACAGGCATAATTATACTTTATTATTATAAAGGAGGTCACTGCAAAGCTACAGGCAGCACAACTTAAGGTTTTATTGGGATCGTACTACATGTTGGGTTCAGACCACTGAAAAATGGTTAAAGTCTATTGGGCCAAGTAAGCACCTGGCTTCTTAAAGTTCTTGGATGCTTCAAAAATTAGGATCTTTCTGTTTAATTCCCAAGAGTATTAATTTTAAATGCATTGTGATTTTCTGTCTTGGAAGAAAGTATAACAAATTTGTTTCTTTTACAATTCTAGCTTGATGTTGGATTTGTATACGATGAACCAAGTAAGAAAATATATAGTTTTTTCTCTTCTTTTTTTGTAAATTTTGCTGTGACAATACAAGATTTATTTACCTGCTTTAAAAGGATTCTAGTGTTCCTTTTATGTACCATATTTATCGGCATATAAGACGCACTTTTTTCCCCTGAAAATCAGGGGAAAATCGTGGGTCCGTGTTATAGGCCGATCTCCGCTGTTTTTTGTGTCATCGGAGCGATCGCGGCAATTGCCGCGGTCGCCGCCGACATACACAGCCGTGGGTAGATTCAAATATGGCGCCGAGACTGCAGGGAGCCGAGATACACATACCCGAGTGTTCTCGGCTTTTTTCGGCGCCGCCGTCACGCCCAGTCCCGCCCTTGGACCTGTGTTATGTCCATCATAGGGCGGGACTGGGCGTGACTGTGAGCGGCGCCGAAAAAAGCCGAGAACACTCGGGTATGTGTATCTCGGCTCCCTGCAGTCTCGGCGCCATATTTAAATCTACACCGAGTGCACAAAGCTGCACTGACATGGCTGGACTGGGGCAAACCTGCACTAACAAAGATGCACTGGGGCAAGGCTGCACTGACAAGGCTGCACTGACACTGAAAAGGCTGCAGATGGACAGATAAGGCTGCATTGATGGGCATTTTAATGTAAGTTTTTTTTTTCCTTAAACTTCCCTCCTAAAAGTTTTTTTTCCTTTAAACTTCCCTCCTAAACTTGGGGTGCGTGTTATACGCCGATAAATACGGTATTTTTCCTTTAGTAAGCTCAAACTTTTTTTATGAGAAGTATGAAATATTACAAATTCATATTTTACATTTACTTCTTGTAGCCATGGGGGTGATATCTGAACACAATAGCTGCAGTTTTTGTTGGGCTCATTCTGTTGCTGTTCAGTGAAATAGATTTAAGTGGCAGGGGAATCAGATTACACAGACTGCTGCATAGATGAAAATGGTTTCTATTCGGAGAAAAAAAATTCTGGGTTGTAAATTGGTCCCTAAATTTCTGTCTGATATATCTGGAAATGTTTTTTTTTTTTTAATAAATGATTGGAGTATAGTGACGGCCAGGAAATGTGATTTATTTCTTTTTCTTCTCAATAGGTCATGCAGTCATGAGGAAGTGGGTCCTGCTCCAGGATCCTGATGACCAGAATGCCGGGGCTAAGGGATATCTTAAAGTCAGCATGTTTGTCATTGGCACCGGTGACGAGCCTCCTGTGAGTTCTTCTGCGATGTACACATTTGTATATGAATGAAAACAATTACCCTGTGCAACTGAGGAGGGTTTAGTTACTTGCTGTAATACAAGCAAGCAGAATCCAACCTTACTTGTAAATTGGTCAAACTGGAATTACAATCTAAGGGACTCTGTGGGCGGTTGCTGGACAAGGTCATTCAGTGCCCAGGGTGAAGATACCAAATTGCACCACCCCCTGGTGGGTTAATATCAATGCAAGCAACATGATGCACCAAAACGCATGTAACATATGATTTTGATAGCAGTACGTGTTTTATCCTGCAGTAAAATATGGGTCTAACCGTGATGTAGAAAGAATTTCCCCCAACATAGGTGTGAGGGAAAAAAATGCCCATGTTGGTGGTGTCACTGAAAGAAAGAAATGCCCCTAAAAAGAAAAGGTGCAACAAGGGCATTAATGTCACTGAAAGGAAAAATGTATCTGTGTTAGTGTCAATAAAATTAAAAATCTCCCTGCATCTGTTGTGTCACTAGAAAATAAAGAAATAAAAAAAAATCTCTATTTCCGTGGTGACACTGGAAAGGATAAAGGGACCTGCGTCTAGAAGAAAAAAATGCCCTTGCATCAGTAGTGTCACATAAATGGAAAATGTCCCTGTGTAGGTGATGTTAGGTGGACTGATTTGGCAGTGGTAAGAAAGGAGAAGAGGGGGTGTGGGGGGGGGGGGGGTTGCGCTTAACTAAGGGGCCCTGTGGGTTAGTTTACACCAGTGTTATCTGAGTGATCTGTGGTGGATTATAATTTTGAGGGCATTTGACAGGCGGTGAAGAGGCATTCTGTCATCTGCTCAAACTCTGCTTTAACCCTTAAAAGCCTGCACCAACTGCCTGCATGGCACACAGTTGCAACGCAGCCCCGTTTGAGTTGAATGGGTTGTGTTTGGCAGGTGGTACTGCCTACCGAACATGACAGGAGGATTAATTCTTTCCCGCATGTAAAATTTTGTCATGCGACTGTATCCATGCAGCTGCTGCATCGGCATCCTCTTCTTTAGGCTGCCTGCACACAACTCTGAGATGCAACAAAAATCTATATGATCCCTAAGGGAAAGTGGTTGGAGGGTAATAAAAATGGCAGCTCAACTGCGCGTTTTTACTGCTCCCCAACCACAAGTTTATATGGGCCCGGGATGTAGGGTGGTTATGAGAGGGAGAGGGGAGCTCTGGGGTTAACTTGCTCCCCCACCCTCTATGCACTTACAGTTCAGTGTCAGGCAGGCAACTACCCAGGAATGAAGGAAGCTGTGTCTTCTTCCCCTGTCCCAATCATTTGATATGTACATGATGAGGGGAGGTGGTAAGAAGGGCAATCTGCCCTCATTCTCCTTCAGGTGCCTTTGCTGAGAAAGGTGTCTGTCCTCAGCACAGGCATTGCCCTGCCTTCTCTCCGGCCCACTTTACACTGCTGTTGGAGGGAGGAAAGAGCAGAATCCCCCCTCCAGCAGCAATCATGACCCCTGCACTGGACTCCAATTTGAATGACAAGAGTGAGGGCAGCATCAGACCCATCATTCAGGCAGCTGGAGAGAGTGGCTCTGACTTGCTCCCAACCCCTCTGGCCACTGCGTCCAGGGCAGGCTCCCCTTCTGCCCTCCATCTCCACCTTGCCTATAGGGTGCCCTCTGGATTATGCTGCAGAGGATCACATAGGGCTCAGATTCAGGAAGTTATTCTCATTTGAGCACAGTTGCAGTGTTTTAGTCACATGCCTGGTTGAAGAGCCTGATCCGATGAGGAAGGCCTCTTACCCTTCTGACTCGGGGACTCCTGATAGCAGACAGGGAGGCACAGGAGTACAGAGTAGCACAAGTGGTTGTTCTTGCTAGCATCAGGGCTGGATGAACTCTCTGGATCAAGCAGGGGAAGACCATCAGACCACAGCGGAACAGGAATGCTGAATGGATGTCATGCGACAGCAGACAGGTACAGGCTGGAAGCAGACAGGTGGTGAACAAAGGAATATAGACAGAGGCTCGCAGCAGGCAGTCCAGCAGTGATGGGGACAGAGTCAGGCAGACCAGATGCATAGGCAGGAGTGAAGTCAGGTTACAGGCTGAGTCGGTAACAGAGCCACAGCAAGGCAGAAGCAAGATCAGAGGGAAGACTGGGTCAGTGAAGTTCAGGAGTAGTCAAGACAAGCTGGGTCAGAAGAAACCGTAGCCAAATGCAGGTTGCAGGTATGCACAGGAGCGCTGTAGACAAAACTGCACTGAAACCTAGTACAGGCTCGGTCTAAATAGCCCGCTTGACGCCAATGGGAGTAACAAATATGCACACGGAATATGCCTGAGCACATGCATGTTTCCTATGTGCATGTATAGAAATATTAATTGGCCTGTGCCTATGCACAGGATGCTGTCCAGAAGAGCCATTCTGTTTGCTGGTATGCCCTTCTTGACAGTTTCCCTAAATAGCATTGATACTGACTGTCTTCACTTTCAAATAACATGGCCATGGCATGTAATACTTGCTTATTTTCAGGTGGAAAAGAGAGAAAAGGAAAATGAAGCTGATGATGTAGAAAGTAATCTCCTCCTTCCTCCTGGAGCAACACTTAGATGGGTCACCTTCCTCCTGAAAATCTACAGAGCTGAGGATATTCCACAGAGTATGGAGCTATTTCTACATACTGAACTATTTCATCATTTGGTCAGGGTGGTTTAACTTTGCATTTGACATCATTTTGGTTAGGGTTGGCTTAACTCTGCACCACGTATCTTTTACAAATCACCACAAAAAGAACACCTCTAAAGTAGACCTACGTATATAGAATCCATGTAGCAACACAGATGTCATCGATTTGAGCACTACCTACCAAGCTACATCAGGTCTCCTTGTTTTTCTTGGATTGGTTAACGTGCCATTATTTTTGAGTGAATGAGTCACAAGATCTTTTTATATGTGCATAGACTATTAAACTAACCATGTTTTGGGTCTATAGAAAACCAGGCGTGTACCATGGCCCAGTATTCCACCATGTTTTTTTAGGCCATCAGGGGTTATCAAAGGAGAACAACACTTGTAAATGCTGATAAGACTCCTAAGTAAACCAAAGTAGCCTCATGCATATATTGATTTCTTCAGAAATTAAGCTGAAGAATTGATTACTTGTAGGTCTACTCAAGAACCAAACAGAATAAAAAGGATTGTTGAGTAATGCTGCTTTATTTGTTAGAGATTGTAATGTGAGCATACAGTTTGGAAGTAAAAAGTAGAAGTCATGGATCAGCCCCTGACTTCAGGGACTCAGAAGTAGATACATTGTTGAGCTCATCTAGGTAGCCTAATCCCATTACTGTGGCACACCAATAAAAGCTATGTTTGAAAATGAATTTAATAGATGGATATTTATGAATATCGAAGTAAAGCTAAATGATCAGTATGTCGTGTGTCTTTTTATAGTGGATGATGCTTTTGCACAGTCAGTCAAGGAACTGTTTGGAGGAGACTCTGACAAGAAAAATCTAGTCGACCCCTTTGTAGAAGTGTCATTTGCTGGAAAAAAGGTATTTCCATCACAATATCAAACCACATATAACTTTTTTGTTTTTGTGTGATCCCTGTCTATACTTCCTATATTTTTTTTTTCTTTTTTAGGTCTCTACTAAAACAATAGAGAAGAATGCAAATCCGGAGTGGAACCAAGCTGTTAATCTTCAGATAAAGGTTTGAGACATACAGGCATAGACAAAATTGTTGGTGCCCGTACAATTCATTGAAACGATGTTTCATTCCTCCTGAATTGATAAAAAAAAATCAAAAATGACCTGTAGATATTTGTTGGTACCCCTAGAAAAGATTATAGATAAATGGATCATGATATTTTAATCTTATCTGTTTCTAACTAAAATCAAAAATGCCTTCTATCTTTTAATCAGCCTATTTAAATTGACAAATGTAGTCTTTTTATGCTGTTTAGTATCATTTTGTGCACCACACTGATCGTGGACCAGAGAAAGCAATGGAGAGATTTGTCTGAGATCAGAAAGAAAATTATAGGCCTGTATGTCAAAGGTAAAGACAGCCTCCGAACAGCTTGAAGTTACTGTGAACACAGTTGCAAATATTACGTTTTTAAGGCCTATGGGAGTGTAGCCAGCCTCCCTGGATGTGATCGCAGGAAGAAAATAAACCCCAAATTGAACAGAAGGATAGTGTAAATGGTAGGCAAACAGCCAAGGAACACTTCCAAAGAGATGCAAGCTGTATTTCATGGTGAAGGTACATTGCTATCTGATCTCACCATCCCTCGCTCTTTGAGCGACAGGTGCGCTCCAAGGATGGAAGACCCAGGAGGTTTGCATTGTTGAAAGAAAAACACAAAAAGCCATATTGGAATTGTTAAAATGCATATTGACAAGGTATGATGTTTCTAGAAGAAAGTCTGTTGGATAAATAGAAAATAATTGAGCTTTTTTTCTAAGTTCAAAGGCAAGCGTTCAAAGAACACCATAGTTACTGTGAGACATGGAAGAAGCTCAGTTTTTTTTTTTTTTTGTTGGGGCAGATTTTCTGCATCCAACAAAGGGTGTCTTAAATTTGTGCAGGGGACAAAATCTCAAGACTATCAAGAAATTTGAGAGCGACGTACTGCCCATTGTCAGAAATCTGTCTGTCACAGGTCATGGTTCCTCCATCAGGATAACGATCCAAACACACAGTTAATGGCACCCAAGAATAGCTAAGAGCAAAACATTGGACTATTCTGAATTGGCCCTCCTGTAATTGCTAATCTGAAACTTGAAGAACTTCTATTGTAAGGGTTGAAATCTGCAATCTGGAGAAAATCACCCCTCAAACCCGAGACTGCTGGAGCAACTGCTTGAGAAGCTTGAGAAGAGTGGCCCAAACAAATTTTTGGTTTCACTGAGAAATCACTGGTTTGCAGTGACTGAAAGCTTGTACAACAAAATATAAAGTTACGGGTACCATCATTTTTTCAATGCCATTGTATTTTGTTTTTGTTTAAGATATTTAGTTGAATCAAAAGAAGAGTCTAATTTTATTAAATATGGAAAAAAACAATAATGGATGACAATTTTGTCACTTTCAAGTTCTTTCAGAGAAAATTGTGGGTTCCTCCATTATTTTATTTTTTTTGTAGAAGGGCACCAACAAATTCTATTCTGTCTGTGTGTATAGATATAAATATAATATAAATATATATTCTGTAAATATATACAATGACCAAATGTGTTTACTTTTTCAGTTCCCATCTATATGTGAGAATATAAAGCTAACAGTTTTTGACTGGTAAGTTATTGGCAGCGTTACACGATTTTCAAAATGAGTAAACCAGTGACTGGTGGGCTTAATCAGTAAGATGGAAAGGAAAAGCCTATAGCAACAAATCACTATTCAATTTACACTGACCTGGCTTCTTTTAACTGACATCTGATTGCTGTAATGTACTGCAATTTGCATATTGCCATTGCTGTCTGCACTGTTATTGATAATGCCATTATGTTATGCGGCCATGAATAACAATTCAATTGTGCAGTATTCACTGATCAGATTGTGCCAAGGTACCCATACACAGGGTTATTACACTTACCATTGAGGAATAATATGCTAATGTAATTTGATGTCATTCTGTTTAATGAATTGTACGGGTTTATCAAATGCTTTGTGCAGGGACAGACTCACCAAGAATGATGCAGTTGGAACAACTTCTTTGAGCTTGTCTAAGATTGCTGCTTCTGGTGGTGAAATGGAAGGTGAGATCAGTTATATGGGTTATGACCCCTTCCTTCTACACGGTGACCTCTTTACCTTTTTCATGGACCTCTGCCCTCCCTTTTACTCACCGCTTTGGTAGAACTCCTCTGCATATAATGACATTATGTAATATAAGAATATAAAGAGAACCAAGCCCCAGCACTTCCTGGTCGGACCCTGCTTAAGCTTCCAGATGCATCTTGAAGCTTGGTTTCATCAGATCTTCTCTTGGTAAGCTGTTCAACCATTCTAGGGAACTGGACAGATTATGGGGAGAAGGCCTGTTGATAATGATTCCTAGACCTGGTGAGCTCTGAGTAGTTTAACACTTGTCTAGAGCATTGCTGGTTTTGATGTTCAATTCTAAAGGCATCTGCCACAAGGCAAAAGAAAAAAGAAAAACCTTCAAAGACAAGTCCATGACAGAAGCTGCTTTTTACCAACCATTCTAGTCCCCTGATAAAGAAAAGGTTGACGATCAAAGGGTTTGATATCAGTGCCCTGGAACTAGCTTGGTCTTTATTTTTGACAGATTCTTTTGTAATATGTGTCATGGCTGGTTGCATATTTTGATTAAGAAAGTGGGAAAAATGCTGTAGATTTATGGGTTTTTTGTCGCTGCGTAGTGACAGAATGTGACAGAAGTGTAGGATGTGGTTTGATTTTGCTTTACTTAGTTTTTTTTGTATATAGAATAATATGCATTTTATATAGACCATTGCATTTTTGTAAGTTTTATAGTAGGCAATATGACATTACTTTTTGATGTCCTAAAGTGGTTTTAAAGGCTCAAGTTTTTTTTAGAATAGAATGCATGAAGGTAAAAAAAACCTTCTCTGTGCAGCAGCCCTCTAATACTTACCTAAGCCCCATCACGATCCAGTGATGTGCACAAGAGCCTCGGCTCTCCAGGGACTGTCCCTCATTGACTGAGACAGCATCGGAAGCCATTGACTCCCACTGCTGTCAGACACAGCCATTGAGAGGGGGCGGAGCCAAGCCACAGCTGTGTGTGTGAAAGGACACAGAGCAGTGGCTTGGGAGCGAGCCTGTCCTGGTGCCCCCATAGTAAGCCATTTTCTCTAGAGGCACTTGGCAGAAAGAAGGAGCGCAGTAGGTGGACCCGAGAAGAGGAGGATCGAGGCTGCTCTGATCAAAACCACTGCACAGAGCATGTGAATATACTGTGTGTGTGTTGTGTTTTTTTTTTTTTTTTTTTTTGTAAAAACTTGCCTTTAACATCACTTTGGTTAATGCTTCATTTAATTTGTTATAAAATATTAAAAAGGTTATTATGGTTTATTGCACTGTTACTGTAAATCACAAAATGTTTAACGGTTTTCTTTTTGCAATATAGACAATGACACAACGGGAGTTGGGTCTTCAGCACTGGAAGGTGTTTATTGTGGTGTGATTTTGATTTCATACCCCACTGCCCAAACTGTAGATGAGTCTTTAGAGCAACAAAGTTTTTTACAAAAGGGCAGTGATGAGCAGTTATCCATGGCAACCAATAATTGAATTGGTTTAAAGCAGTCAGACTATTGAGAGATTGGTTGCCATGCATTATTTACTATGCTCATTTCCCTTTCTTTGTACTGTACATGGAAAACAGTTTTGGCACTGGGACCCGCAAAAATCCTGCTTCTTCATATGCTTGTGTTTCCTTCATATTTCTGTAAAATACATAAAACAGACTGGATTGTTGTAATCCTTACTTTGATCAGGAAAATACAAAATCTGTATTTGCCTTAGCGAAAAGGTGCTATAAATGTTGTCCAATCAGATTCCTGCTATCATTTTTCTAGTTCCTGCTAGAAACTAATCTAACCTCTGGTTTGCTACTGGCATTAATATACAATTTCCCATGTAGTAATATGTATGACTGGGCTCCACAGGGAAGAAAATATGGCTTGCATTGATCTTCATTTTAGAGTAACATTAAGTGTGCTACACATATTGCAATGTGATTGTACAGTGGTCTTTAACTCTACCAGCAACCACGTAGTACAAGGGTCAGTCTGATTTGAATACACATGGGATGAACTGTTTAAGTAGGCCCTCACATTCTATAGAAAGGTTATAAAAAAAACAAACCAATTACTGCGCTAAAGTCTTGCGAAAGTAGCGGCCAGCACTACAATCCAACAAATTGCATAACGAATAGAAGTAAAAAGTGCAGCGCTATGTATAACAAAACATCAACACAAATGAATAGTGACATTAGCATATAAACATAATAAAGTGCATTGTGCAATGATAAGACCTTCCATATATGAAAATAGAAAGACTTAGTGGTTGTAACCCTTACAAACCACTTTTCACTACAGGTAAGCCTATAATAAAGGCTTACCTGTAGCTACCGTGAATATCCTCTAAACCTGCACGGTTTAAGAGATTATCCCCTGTATCGGCAAGTGCCAACGTCATTGACGCATGCGCACTGAAGCAACAGCTCGTTTGTGCCGTTGCTTCAGCTAATGTGCCGCTAACGGCAGGAGTGACGTCATCGTGGCTCTGGCCAATCACAGCGCCAGAGCCTGCGATACTCGGAAATAACTCCGGGAGACATGTCGCCAGGGGAGAGTAGTGTTGCAGGGACCGCTGCAGGGGCTTCGATGTAAGGTGAGTATTTCATAATGAGCTGGTATGCTATGCATACCAGCTCATTATGCCTTTTGTCTTGCAGGTTTTGTTTTTTTTTCTTTTTGGGGGGTTTACAGCCACTTTAAATCGTATGACCGTGTAATCAGATAGTAAATGAAAAACAAAAGGTCATTCAAATGATGGTTATGAAGAACAATCCAAAAATGGCTTAAGGAGTCACTGCGACAAGTGCATTCACTACCCAGGAGAGAGGAGTGAATACGCTTACCAAAGGACAGCATCAGTCGAGCATGTAGTAATAATTATCAGTATGGTAGTCACAGAGACTGTATCCAAGGGTAAGACATCAAAGTTCTTCACAGCAACAGACCCACTTGTCAAATCATAGACTCCAACGTCCACAGAAAACAAGAGATCTCCACATTGTGTAAAACTGTTTAGCAACGGATTTTATTAAAGGTAGAAAACTTGCATGAATCCCGGAATAACGGGCATCAAGAAAACTTCTCCTTGATTTGATCTCACAGATATTGGAAAGGGGCGCAATGACATGGAGCGGACTCATCCAAACCCAATGCGTTTAGCCTACAAAGATTTCAACCCCAGTTGAAGTCTTTGTGGACGAAACCCGTTGGTCTCTTAAGGCCCACACACGCAATCAGAAAATCGTACAAAAAATTTTTTTTGAAGCGATCGTATGATCCGATCGTGAGTGCACAGCTTTCGTCCGAAAAAAGGGACAAACACTAAAATTTTTCTTGTAGGATACTAGATTTTACAATTTTTGTTTTAATCGTATTGTATTTGCGCGGGCGTGCAATGTTGTACCCAAACAAAAATTATGTTTTTTTTCCCCCACAAACAGAGCTTTCCTTTGGTATTTGATCACCTCTGCGGTTTTATTTTTTGCGCTATAAACAAAAAGACCGACCCATTTTGAAAAAAACATTTTTTACTTTTTGCTTTAATAAATGTCCAAAACAAAGTAAAACACATTTCTTCATCAGTTTAGGCCAATATGTACTCTAATACCTATTTTTGGTTAAAAAAAATCGCAATAAGCGTATATTGATTGGTTTGCGCAAAAGTTATAGCGTGTACAAAATAGGGAATAGATTTATTGCATTTTTATTTATATATATATATATATATATATCTTTTTTTTTATAGTAATGGCAGTGATCAGCGATTTTTAGGAGGAGAGGGGGGGGGGGGGGGGGAGGGGAAAAGCCACGTCCACCTTAGGTCATGGGATATTTTCCCGGCATCTGGTAGGCAAAGAGGATCTATCTATATACTAAATATTTAATCGGAGATGTCTGTAAACTACCCAAATCTATCTATCTATACCTGCAGATCCCTCAGCCAGTTATTTAGTACCATATCTCATTTTGTCCAAGTTGTTTATATCACGAGGTGCACAGCTTGTACCCAGGTTGCCCAGATTTTGTCAAATTTCTGAGGGCAGTTGCGTCCCATATAAGTAGGTTTGTATAGGGTTAGAACAGTGTTAATAAGTGCTCTCTATGCTGAGAGCTGCGGGATATCCGGGAGCTTCCATCTGGACAGAATCCTCTTCCTAGCATAGTAGGTCACGTAAAATTTGAAGAGTTTAGTGTGTTTGGTTGCCAGATTGTCAGTAATGCCCAGTAGAAAGACAAGTGGGTCCCTGTCCAGAGAGAGGCCTGTAACTCTATTCAAGTCAGCGACCACTGCCTGCCAGAAGGTTTGAATATGGGGGTATTGAAACACCATATGAAAAGTTTGCACCGACTGCCTGCATTTGGGGCAGGTGTCATTCACATCCGGGTAAATCCTGGAGAGTCTGAAGGAAGTGTAGTACATTCGATGCAAAAATTTTAGTTGCACAAAGCGGTCCTTGGCTGAGATTATAAGTGGGATACATTGTTGCAGACCCTCAGTCCAATCCTCCTCCGTCAGAGCGGGAATGTCCCCCTGCCACACTCCAAACAACCGGAGTGTGTTCGAGGCATCTTTGCAGGTAAGTCTCAGGTATATGGAGGACAGTGTGTGGCTGATTTCAGCAGCAGAAAGAAGGGATTCAACTGAGTGTACAGTAAGAACAATCCCATCAGGGAATTGGGTCCGTATGGCATGTTGCATATATCTAAAGTACATCCACAAAGGTAGTTTAAATTGCCGCCTGAGTTCCTCTAGGGGAAGGAGATGCCCTCCTGACATATGACAAATTTTTGTAATTGTATATCTAGCCAGGGCCTGGGGATCTGGAAAAGATCTGAGATGAGGTAGAGAGGGATTGCCCCATAGTGGGGTTTGTGGAGATATGGTGCCAGCCTCGCTAAGGTGTTGGGTAACCTGCTTCCAGGCCATAAGTGTTGTTTTCATAGCAGTGGTTACTTGGGAACTATATTTGAGCCCTCGATACACAAGATTGCCAAGTTCAGAGTAGGACCCCAGAATGGCTGCCTCCAGATGAGCCCTCGATATACAAGATTGTCAAGTTCAGAGTAGGACCCTAGAATGGCTGCTTCCAGATTCACCGCTGGGTTGGAAATGTCTTGAGCAAACCACCACCTCACCGTGACCAATTCTGCAGCCCAATAGTGTTTCCCGAAGTTTGGCAGGGGGTCGAGCCCGCCCAGATAAATGAGGTGATGGCTCCATTAAGTTTAGCGAAGAAAGCAGCTGGAATAGGGATTGGCGGAAGATGTAGAGGAATTTAGGGAGGTAGGACATTTTTATTAGATTTACTCTCCCCACCGGAGTGAGTGGAAGATTCTTCCATATATTACATCGGTGGATAAATTGTTGGAGCGCAGGGTATAAGTTGTCATCTAAATATCGAGAGGGTCCCTCTGAATGTGGATGCTTAAATATTTAAAACTGGATACCTGCTGTAGAGGGATCTGTGGATCGACCAACTGATTCTCCTCTGACAATGGAAACAGGAGCCATTTGTCCCAATTCACCTTAACTCCTGAAAAGAACCCAAATTGGTCAATAATAGCCAAGGCTGCCTGTAGTGACCGTCGGGCATCATGTAGGTATAGTAAAGTATCATCTGCATGCAGAGAAACCTTTTCAACTGGGGGGGGGGGGGGCGCATGAGATGCCCTGTACCTCGCAGCCTTGCCTTGTGCCTCGGTGGAGAGGGAAGGGGGCCGAAAGCGTACCGTTCCTCCGAACTCTGGCTGAGGGGGGCGAAAAAAGCATCCGCAGCCAGGAGATAAAGGCTCTAAACCAAACTTCTGAAGGACAACCCACAAATATTCCCACTCCACCGAGTCAAAGGCTTTCTAGGCATCAAGCGAAGCCACCATCCCGCAGCCCCCCCAGCCAAAAAACACAGTCGGTACCTCCCCCGAGCATAAACCCAGTTTGGTCTCTGTGGACGAAGAATAGAATAACCTTGTTAAGGTGAGTCGCCAGCACCTTCAAAAGGATTTTCACATCCATGTTAAGCAGCGAAATGGGCCTATACGAGGAGCATAGCTCAGGGTCCTTGCCGGGTTTGGGTATCAAGACAATAAAAGCCGTAAACATCAAGGGAGGGAGAGAAGAGGCCTCAAAGGAGGCCGACAGTACTTCCAACAGCCTATTAGCCAGTGCCTCCACATGTGCTTTGTAAAATTCCACCAGGAGACCATCTCCCGGTGGTTTGAACAACATCACCTCATGCAGAGCACACTTGTAGGTCCCTGCGTGTCACCTCATTACTAGCAGTAATATATTGTTCTAGTGCACTGGCTCTCTACTCAGCCCGAGCCAGCTCCAGTCCAGATGAGTGTCAAATCTGACCGATTTTCATCTGATAGTATCCCCGTACATGGGCTTTAAAAGCATCCCAGCTAGAGGTTGGGTCAGTGGCAGTTGGGTTAGTGTCCCAATACCTTTTGTACATCTGGTTCAGCACCCGGGGCAACCCTGTCATCTGAGATCCAGAACAGTGACAGGCGCCACAGGCAGTCAGTGGGAGCAGGACAGATATTCAGGTGTAGCAGGATAGGCATGTGATCGGATATTCCCCTAGGCAGAATAGATACCTCTTGTACCTTGACCAGGACAGGGCCGCTGACATATACAAGATCAATTCTGGACATGGCTGCATAAGTGGCAGACTGATTTTTTCCAACGCCAGACGTTCGTAAGGCCAAAAGTGGAGGCCCAGCGGGGAGTCCACGGCCCCACCTGGTGTCAGCCTGACCAATTCAGGACAGGGAGGCATGTTGAAATCCCCTGCCAGAACCACATTATCAACCAAAACATTCGCTAGGTACCGGGCAATCTTTATCTTTAATTTAAAACTGTCAAAGATGCCGGTGGGGGGATGTATAGTCCCACCACCGCCATAGTTACATTTGCAATTACCACATGGAGAATGACAAACTTCCCCTCCGGGTCCAGATGCAAATCCACCAGAGGGAAAGAGAGGGGACTTGTGAATAAGCACACTCCCCCCCCCCCCCCCCCCCCCCCCGGCGTAGGAGGAGTAAGTGGCATGATAATAGTGACCCACCCAGGGTTTTTTAAGGCTAAGGACTTTACTGCCCGTTTGGTGGTTTTCCGAAAAATACATACATCGGGGTGGTATGTTTTGAGGAAATTAAACACCAAGGAGCGCCTTTTACGGTAGTTTAGGCACCTGACATCCCATGAGATAATAGTGAAAGGAGCCATGGCTGAGGGTAGAAATAAAATAGACAGTGCGGTAGGACCAAGTATATAAAAGCCTCCGACATTGGTAAGAGGCCAGCTCTAGACCCCTTCACAGCACCCCACCACAGCACCCAATGAGAAGAAAAAACTTTTGTCAGCAGCTATGTAAATACATAAATACATAACTTCACTTGAACAAGCAACCATCTCAACCCGTCCCTGCACACCCCCCCCCCCCCCAAACCAGGGTATGCCTGTATCCCAAAACTAACCATAGCCAATGACTACTTGGGGTCATGAAAAGAGAGCAGCCAAATATGTTCAACTTCAAAAACAAAAAGGTGTTGGTACACCATGTCCAGAGGAGATGCCGCCAACCAGCGGGAACCAGTAGGGATGTCTCCTGAATGTAATCAGGGCACAATCTTACTTAATAGGGCTGTTGCATCATTACAACACAGTAGGATCCTCATCCAGTTGGTTATATTTTAAAAGGCAGGAGTCAGTGACAGGCAAAGAAACCATGTGGGTAACCATAACATTTGTAGACGGTGAGCTAAACACCCCTGACCTCCAGAAGTGAAGAAGGCAAAAATGTGAACCTAATGCTGCGTGGGCTGCAGTCAAAAGTCCAACGGAACTCTGTCAACAGCAGCATGCCCCAGTCCTAGGCAAGGCTTCTGTGTTTTCTGTATCGCCAAACCGGCGCTCGTTCTCCTGCAACCCTCTGGTGGATCTTATCGAAGTCCTGCCGGATGAGGCTGATTTCCAGCTGAATGGTGTCAATCTTGGTGGTGAGAGTTGATGACAGCGCTAGTCTCTAGATCATTTTCGATCTGGAGACTAGCATGCAACAAAAATAAAAAATTGAAGATTCGTTCATCTGATCTCATTGTGCATACAAGGCATTAATTGTTGTCAAATGCAAACCGTATTTTCTTCATAGTGAATCTTAAGGAACATATAAATTTATGTAGCTCTTTATAGAAATCATTCAGGTCTACAAGGATCCAGTTCTGTGTAATTTGCATGTTGCTTTACAAGCTCATACTTTTTGAAGTGTCAAATACTAATTTCTTAGTACTAATGACTGGTTATTCTGATCTAACATTTTCCTAAATGTTTGCTAAGAATTGATTTACACACAACATAAATAATAGATATTTCTATCCATACTACCAACCATGGTGTTCTGCTAAACAGATAAATAGTGCAGTATGTCCGGGTAATATGGTGGGCTTATTTAACCCTATAAAACGAGGATCAATGAGGAACAGTGACCCATGACAACAGTCATATTTGCAGCAGCTCATAGTGCGGAAATAATAAAAACTGAAATCAGGAGCACAGTCCTGTAATATGTGTTACTATAAATTTACTGGTAGCAGTAAGGGGATTCAGGGGTGTAGAGAAAGAGAGTTTATCTATTTTTGTAAAGTGATTTTTAGCAAATAAAATCTGTATGAGGTAAATATCGATTGCAGAGGTCTCCCATTAAAGTGTAAGTAAACCCCCCTATCGTTCTCAGCCAAAAAGCTACCATCTTTACCTCTGTTTAATCTACAACTGCCATGGTGCTGCACATGTGATCAGTTATCACACCAGCCATTGGATGGCTTGACAGTTTGGTTGAGAGCACCGACAATGGGAGTGTTACATTTCTGGCACGTGCCGGAAATGAAGCAGTTTTATGGATGGGTTAACTTCCGCTTTAAATATGCTTGTTTTTTTTTCTGTGTCCATTTGGGACACAGTCATTCACTTTTGGGGTACACTGCCTCTTACCGGAGAACTGGACACTGACAAACAATGTCATCCCAGGAAACCCCTCCTATGATCAGCATGCTTCAGTTTTTTGCCAGTGTCCTAGGAGGATGGATATCTTCATCAGTGCTGCATTGTAAAAAAACAAACCTATTTTTGCTACCACTATTTTTTTTTTTCTTCAATCAAGACACTTCTCTACATTGCTGCTACATCTGGTCTCTTTTCTTGTAGTTATCTGACACAACCACTCTCAGCCTAGCTATTAAAGTTCTTACCTTCAGACACGGGGTTCCATGTAAGGCGCTTTCCACACTGTTCTACCAACAAGTTAGTCGCAGAGCATTTTCCAGATCCAGACCGGTTAGCATTGCCTTTTTTTGTAGGCTCACACCATGCGTAGGGTGATTTAGGCCAATCATGGGAAGCTGCCACATTCATTTTGGTCACTGAGCACCTTTTTGAAGTCCTTTTTTTTTTTTTTTTTGCCAGTTTTCACCATGGAAGGAGTTATTGCTGAGGGGGTGGAGTGTTTCATCATTCAGCACTCAAGAAGAATCTTCCTACTGCTGCTTCTACATTGCTAAGCGCACTGTGGAACTTTGATCTTCAGTCTAACTCTGCTACTCTTCTGGTCACTGAAAGACATCTGAACCTCATCTGCCACTAGCTGTTTGGGTTGCATGAGTACTTGAGGCCTTGTTTGTAACCTGAGCCTTGCGTTGCCTAACACTGAAACCGTGCAATGGGCTCACACTCCACTAATTGCTCTGGTGGTGCTTGCAGCAGGCTACGTTGTATGGCCAATGTCTGGAATCATGTTGCCCTCTGATTCTAGGTTCCCTCACATCTTTGGGCTTCTTCCTTAGCTCTGTCAGATGTGTCCAGCTCCTTGGCCCTTTTAGCTGAGGTTTTTGCTATAGTTTTAACTATAGTCATGCAAGACTTTATTGCCCAAATCTCCCAGTTATTTGACTCTGACTGCAGAGGTTACAAGTGTGCTCCTGTGCCTTCCCCTGAAGATGCTCTATCTGATCTGCCCGCAGTGCCTAAGACTGATTCCGAGTCACTTCATGCTCTGACAACTTTGCCTCTGAGGAGTCAGTCTTTTGCCATTATTCAATTAAGACACCATTTCGGCTTGTATTGATGCAGCACGCATCACTCTGAATCTAAAGGATTTGACTAAGAACCTCTAACAGTATAAATACTTTACTGATGCACATGCCATTCAAAGTCTTCCTTTATGTACACTGGAAACACCCTGACAAGTGCTTATTAGCATTATATATGTTTAAAGAGGAATTTGCTAAAAAGAAGTCTGCCCCACTGTGAAAACAGTAATATCTCCCATAAGAGGAGAACCACGATCTGGTCGAAAGTGCATATATCTTTAAGGGTCCAAGCGATAAAGGATTGAAAGCCTTCATAGAGCTTTTTTTCTTTGTGCGGCAGCTCTGCTATTCACCCATATTAGCTTTGCCAAACTCTGTCTGGGTAAAGTCCCTTTTAAAAGGTAGCCGGTTACTACTGCAGTTGATCACTTTGTCATGTGTGAAGAAAATGGTTGTAGCTTGGGCTACAGCTGTAATGGGTGGCTGGAGGTTTCCTATTTCATCTCTGCTTGCGTCTCCTGTCATTACACATATGAAGGACACAAAAAAATGTTGGTTTTTAAAACCCATGTCAACAGACATCAGATCCGCATGCCCTTTGGGGAAGACCATCTCTTTGAATCCACTCTGATATCAAGGATGCTACTGGTGACAAGAGTACATATCAAAAAGATATTAAGACATAATAGGCTTTATTTACTAAAAGGAGAATGCTAAATCTCATGCAGTTGTGCATGATAGTCAATCAGCTTCTAACTTCAGCTCGTTCAATTAAGCTTTGCCAAAAATAAACTGGAAGCTGGTTTGGTTTCTATGCAGAGCTGCACCAGGTTCTGCACACTCCAGTTTTAGTAAAGCAACCCCAATAAGTCCAGAGATGGGCAACAAATTGGTGAAGCGCTGGAGGATAAAATTTGCAGACTTCTAACAAACTAACTATGTACAGGCTTGAGGAATAAAGGGAAAGGGAGACATGCCTGAAAGCTTTTCACAGTTTCTCAAACCAAAGGGGGCATCTGCTCCATCTTGGATCTCAAGGCACTGAATGTCTTCATTCAAGTAAAGAAATTCTGCATGGAATCCTACAGGTCTGTCATCGCCTCCCTTCACCAAGGAGACTTTTTAACTTCTGTGGACATCAAGGATGTGAAATGGCATGTCCGTTCTTTTCTTGGAAGTCTCCTGAGGCACATAGGTTTAAAGCTTCTGTGTTTATGATCATGCTGTTTTGCTACAAAACTGGGGTATGCTGATAGTAGGAAAAATTATCCTGGGCTAGCATACAGTTTGTTTTGTTTGCCAGTGTTCACTCTTTCTGCAAGTGACAGTATAACTCAAAGGTGAATGACTTCCCGTGTTTATCAATGGACGAGTAGAAAAGGATTTTACAGCAAGTAAAAATATCCAGTTTTTATAGTTTGTCCTGTTCATCTGAAAGTTTCAGTCCTGTTAGCCACTGTGTACATGTATGAGTTCTGATTTTTTTCTGCTCTTAATGGCCACATGTTTGTTTTGTGACTATGAGTAATAGTACTGAAGCTAGGCAAATTACATGCTCAGAAGAAGTCAGCTTCTTCCTTCTTCTCTTTGAAATTCATTCAGACTCTGTTTTCTTTTAATGCAGCACACCACAACGTAAATGCAGTGTTTGGGGGCATTGGGCGCCCTTCAAAATGGATGGTACCACAAAGGACCAGTACTTCATGCATTTCTGTGCATTGCAGTAATGCGTTGTAAACATAGATTTTACTGTGCAATTCCATAGCACACTAATCTAAACTTGCTAATTTTAAAGCACTGTAGATGTATCACCAAATGAAAGCACTTTAACTAGAAATGTGATAGTTGTAATCTTATGGGGTGCACTCTAGTTTTTAAACGCTACCTGCATTGTCTTTGTACTTTTAAAACAGAGAACTAAACTGGCCATACAGGGCTCATATTTAGTCAAATTTTCTATGATTGGGCAGAAATTCAAACCATGGCAGACATTTGGCAGGGAGATTTGTATATCTGCACTGTTTAATGTGGACGGGGGAATATATGGATTTCTCTCATTTATCCCACTGGGTGGATTGAGAATTTTTTAGGCCCATGGCCAGCTTTAGGAATGCAGTGTAAACAGGAGTTGGAGGCAAG
The DNA here is from genome assembly GCA_037952835.1 of Lithobates septentrionalis. Classification (NCBI taxonomy): domain Eukaryota; kingdom Metazoa; phylum Chordata; class Amphibia; order Anura; family Ranidae; genus Lithobates; species Lithobates septentrionalis. The sequence goes on from JBBDGP010001043.1 coordinate 202,176, forward strand.
GTGCCAAAACCCAGAGGGAATAGAACTTTCCATATTACAAGCCGGACATCTGCAAAATGTTAAATTTGTTCATTGATAAAACAAGAAATGTTGATTACCTTGACTCAGTAATATCACATGATAGTTATCATTTATATTCATATAATCATCTAATCGGCTTGTGGAAAATCATCAATCATCTTATAATCAAAATCATTATTTAAACCAATCAATAAAAAAATAAAAATCTTCATTTCACCTTTAATGTGTCTACTGGTTATCGCTAACCAATTAATGCCCGTGTGCAATGTATTCCATGTTTTAATGCAAAGTAAACTCATCACAGGCACAGACAAATCCCAGTGTTATTAAATATGAGATTTAACTTGATTGCACTTGTAAATGACTGAATATATATCACTTGAAGAAAAAAAAAAGCTAAATATTAAAAATACTAATTATTTGCTATTTATGAAAAATAGATTGTTTGAGGCTATTTTATTCTGTACCCATTTCAATTGCAACTTGGGAACTTGTATCACTCACAAATAATACAGAATAAAATGGTCTTTTCACAAAATACAGGTTGCTCTTAGATGAATGTTCTTGTATCCATGTGCAAAAAATTATCCTTTTTAAAAAAATTTACGTTTTTGTCCTGAAAACAAGTTTCTTTAACTCCTTCCTACTTGCAGTCTGTAGATTCATGCTCCTAAGTATCCTTGTATACAATGCTTCTAGCTTTGAGACCTTATTGTTGGGAACTGATCCCTGTGGTTCCTCATTATGATTGCCATGCAGCTAGGTGAACAGCTGAGGGCGACCACATTGTACCAAATTAAAAACCCTATGCATCTTTAGAAAAAAAATGTATAAAAAATTATTAGGTAGGCTAATTGGTCATGGAGGTAAAGTCAAATTAACCAATTCACTCTGACGCTGCTAAATGTGATCTGGGCAACAATGACCTCTGGTCATAAAGGGGTTAAAGGTTTTCTGGATGAACTCAAGCTGTGAAATTGAGACATACACTAGAAAATTGACCGCTGCTGGAAGCTGGAAACATCTAGTATTCTCTGTAAACATCATATACGAGCAACCTGTGATATAGATTTCCAGTGGTGTCCTTTCATGCTAATCATTTTATGTTCCATTCAATCAGGAGTAAATGAAAAGGAGGTTGGGTTTTTACCCACCTTTGGCCCTTGTTATTTGAACCTCTATGGGAGTCCAAGAGAATTCACCGGGTTCCCTGACCCTTTTGACGATCTCAACTTTGGAAAGGTACGTTGTAAATTATTTACTTGTAAACAAGCATCAAGGAAAAAACAGACTTTGACATCAAGATAGGGGAGCCTTAAAGTGTTTTTATCACTTTCCAGTCAAATTTGAGAAAACTCCACTATGTGATTGTTCCCATTCACAGAGCATGCCTAAAAATCTTTAAATATTTCCTACCTTTTTAGATTTTTCTCAGGAGGAGGTGTCATGACTGACTTCAAGGTTTTCTAAACAATTTTAGAGCGAGTCTCTTCTAAGTCTGTCCTCATTAACCACTTGACGACCGCCTCACGCCGATGTACGTCGGCAAAGTGGCACGGACAGGCAAAATCACGTACATGGTACGTGATTTGCCTTCCGCGGGTGGGGGGTCCGATCGGACCCCCCCCCGGTGCCCGAGGCGGTCGTCGTTTGTCCAGCGGCGATCGGTGGTGAGGGGGAGACCATCCGTTCGTGGCCCCCCCCTCGCGATCGCCGCCGGCCAATCGAATCATTCCTTTGCTGCTGTATGCTAAACAGCAGCAAAGGAAATGATGTCATCTCTCCTCGGCTCGGTAATTTCCGTTCCGGCCCGAGGAGAGAAGACATCTATGTGAGTGCACCAACACACACACACACAGTAGAACATGCCAGGCACACACAACACCCCGATCCCCCCCCCCGATCGCCCCCCGATCCCCCCCCAATCACCCCCCCCCCTGTCACAAACTGACACCAGCAGTTTTTTTTTTTTTTTTCTGATTACTGCAGTGTCAGTTTGTGACAGTTACAGTGTTGGGACAGTTACTGTTACCCCCCTTTAGGTCTAGGGTACCCCCCTAACCCCCCCTAATAAAGTTTTAACCCCTTGATCACCCCCTGTCACCAGTGTCACTAAGCGATCATTTTTCTGATCGCTGTATTAGTGTCGCTGGTGACGCTAGTTAGGGACATAAATATTTAGGTTCGCCGTCAGCGTTTTATAGCGTCAGGGACCCCCATATACTACCGAATAAATGTTTTAACCCCTTGATTGCCCCCTAGTTAACCCTTTCACCACTGATCACCGTATAACCGTTACGGTTGACGCTGGTTAGTTTGTTTATTTTTTATAGTGTCAGGGCACCCGCCGTTTATTACCGAATAAAGGTTTAGCCCCCTGATCGCCCGGCGGTGATATGCGTCGCCCCAGGCAGCGTCAGATTAGCGCCAGTACCGCTAACACCCACGCACGCAGCATACACCTCCCTTAGTGGTATAGTATCTGAACGCATCAATATCTGATCCGATCAGATCTATACTAGCGTCCCCAGCAGTTTAGGGTTCCCAAAAACGCAGTGTTAGCGGAATCAGCCCAGATACCTGCTAGCACCTGCGTTTTGCCCCTCCGCCCGGCCCAGCCCAGCCCACCCAAGTGCAGTATCGATCGATCACTGTCACTTACAAAAGACTAAACTCATAACTGCAGCGTTCGCAGAGTCAGGCCTGATCCCTGCGATCGCTAACAGTTTTTTTGGTAGTATTTTGGTGAACTGGCAAGCACCAGCCCCAGGCAGGGTCAGGTTAGCGCCAGTACCGCTAACACCCACGCACGCAGCATACGCCTCCCTTAGTGGTATAGTATCTGAACCGATCAATATCTGATCCGATCAGATCTATACTAGCGTCCCCAGCAGTTTAGGGTTCTCACAAACGCAGTGTTAGCGGGATCAGCCCAGATACCTGCTAGCACCTGCGTTTTGCCCCTCCGCCCGGCCCAGCCCAGCCCACCCAAGTGCAGTATCGATCGATCACTGACACTTACAAAAGACTAAAACGCATAACTGCAGCGTTCGCAGAGTCAGGCCTGATCCCTGCGATCGCCAACAGATTTTTTGGTAGCGTTTTGGTGAACTGGCAAGCGCCAGCGGCCTAGTACACCCCGGTCGTAGTCAAACCAGCACTGCAGTAACACTTGGTGACGTGGCGAGTCCCATAAGTGCAGTTCAAGCTGGTGAGGTGGCAAGCACAAGTAGTGTCCCGCTGCCACCAAAAAGACAAACACAGGCCCGTCGTGCCCATAATGCCCTTCCTGCTGCATTCGCCAATCCTAATTGGGAACCCACCGCTTCTGCAGCGCCCGTACTTCCCCCATTCACATCCCCAACCAAATGCAGTCGGCTGCATGAGAGGCATTTTCTTTATGTCCTCCCGAGTACCCCTACCCAGCGAACGCCCCCAAAAAAGATGTTGTGTCTGCAGCAAGCGCGGATATAGGTGTGACACCCGCTATTATTGTCCCTCCTGTCCTGACAATCCTGGTCTTTGCATTGGTGAATGTTTTGAACGCTACCATTCACTAGTTGAGTATTAGCGTAGGGTACAGCATTGCACAGACTAGGCACACTTTCACAGGGTCTCCCAAGATGCCATCGCATTTTGAGAGACCCGAACCTGGAACCGGTTACAGTTATAAAAGTTAGTTACAAAAAAAGTGTAAAAAAAAAAAAAATATATATATATATAAAATAAAAAAAAATAGTTGTCGTTTTATTGTTCTCTCTCTCTCTATTCTCTCTATTGTTCTGCTCTTTTTTACTGTATTCTATTCTGCAATGTTTTATTGTTATTATGTTTTATCATGTTTGCTTTTCAGGTATGCAATTTTTTATACTTTACCGTTTACTGTGCTTTATTGTTAACCATTTTTTTGTCTTCAGGTATGCCATTCACAACTTTGAGTGGTTATACCAGAATGATGCCTGCAGGTTTAGGTATCATCTTGGTATCATTCTTTTCAGCCAGCGGTCGGCTTTCATGTAAAAGCAATCCTAGCGGCTAATTAGCCTCTAGACTGCTTTTACAAGCCGTGGGAGGGAATGCCCCCCCCCCACCGTCTTCCGTGTTTTTCTCTGGCTCTCCTGTCTCAACAGGGAACCTGAAAATGCAGCCGGTGATTCAGCCAGCTGACCATAGAGCTGATCAGAGACCAGAGTGGCTCCAAACATCTCTATGGCCTAAGAAACCGGAAGCTACGAGCATTTCATGACTTAGATTTCGCCGGATGTAAACAGCGCCATTGGGAAATTGGGGAAGCATTTTATCACACCGATCTTGGTGTGGTCAGATGCTTTGAGGGCAGAGGAGAGATCTAGGGTCTAATAGACTCCAATTTTTTCAAAAAAGAGTACCTGTCACTACCTATTGCTATCATAGGGGATATTTACATTCCCCGAGATAACAATAAAAATGATTAAAAAAAAATAAAAATGAAAGGAACAGTTTAAAAATAAGATAAAAAAAGCAAAAAAATAATAAAGGAAAAAAAAAAAAAAAAAAAAAAAAAAAAGCACCCCTGTCGCCCCCTGCTCTCGCACTAAGGCGAACGCAAGCGGCGGTCTGTCGTCAAACGTAAACAGCAATTGCACCATGCATGTGAGGTATCACCGCGAAGGTTAGATCGAGGGCAGTAATTTTTGCAGTAGACCTCCTCTGTAAATCTAAAGTGGTAACCTGTAAAGGCTTTTAAAGGCTTTTAAAAATGTATTTATTTTGTTGCCACTGCACGTTTGTGCGCAATTGTAAAGCATGTCATGTTTGGTATCCATGTACTCGGCCTAAGATCATCTTTTTTATTTCATCAAACATTTGGGCAATATAGTGTGTTTTAGTGCATTAAAATTTAAAAAAGTGTGTTTATTCCCCAAAAAATGCGTTTGAAAAATCGCTGCGCAAATACTGTGTGAAAAAAAAAAATGAAACACCCACCATTTTAATCTGTAGGGCATTTGCTTTAAAAAAATATATAATGTTTGGGGGTTCAAAGTAATTTTCTTGCAAAAAAAAAAAACTTTTTCATGTAAACAATAAGTGTCAGAAAGGGCTTTGTCTTCAAGTGGTTAGAAGAGTGGGTGATGTGTGACATAAGCTTCTAAATGTTGTGCATAAAATGCCAGGACAGTTCAAAACCCCCCCAAATGACCCCATTTTGGAAAGTAGACACCCCAAGCTATTTGCTGAGAGGCATGTCGAGTCCATGGAATATTTTATATTGCGACACAAGTTGCGGGAAAGAGACAATTTTTTTTTTTTTTGCACAAAATTGTCACTAAATGATATATTGCTCAAACATGCCATGGGAATATGTGAAATTACACCCCAAAATACATTCTGCTGCTTCTCCTGAGTACGGGGATACCACATGTGTGAGACTTTTTGGGAGCCTAGCCGCGTACGGAACCCCGAAAACCAAGCACCGCCTTCATGTTTTCTAAGGGCGTGAATTTTTGATTTCTCTCTTGACTGCTTATCACAGTTTCGGAGACCATGGAATGCCCAGGTGGCACAAACCCCCCCCAAATGACCCCATTTTGGAAAGTAGACACCCCAAGCTATTTGATGAGAGGTATAGTGAGTATTTTGCAGACCTCACTTTTTGTCACAAAGTTTTGAAAATTGAAAAAAGAAAAAAAAAAAAAATTTTTCTTGTCTTTCTTCATTTTCAAAAACAAATGAGAGCTGCAAAATACTCACCATGCCTCTCAGCAAATAGCTTGGGGTGTCTACTTTCCAAAATGGGGTCATTTGGGGGGGTTTTGTGCCACCTGGGCATTCCATGGCCTCCGAAACTGTGATAGGCAGTAAAGAGTGAAATCATAAATTTACGCCCTTAGAAATCCTGAAGGCGGTGATTGGATTTCGGGGCCCCGTACGCGGCTAGGCTCCCAAAAAGTCCCACACATGTGGTATCCCCATATTCAGGAGAAGCAGCAGAATGTATTTTGGGGTGCAATTCCACATAGGCCCATGGCCTGTGTGAGCAATATATCATTTAGTGACAACTTTTTGTAAATATTTTTTTTTTTTTTTTTTTGTCATTATTCAATCACTTGGGACAAAAAAAATAAATATTCAATGGGTTCATCATGCCTCTCAGCAATTTCCTTGGGGTGTCTACTTTCCAAAATGGGGTCATTTGGGGGGGTTTTGTACTGCCCTGCCATTTTAGCACCTCAAGAAATGACATAGGCAGTCATAAACTAAAAGCTGTGTAAATTACAGAAAATGTACCCTAGTTTGTAGACGCTATAACTTTTGCGCAAACCAATAAATATACGCTTATTGACATTTTTTTTACCAAAAACATGTGGCCGAATACATTTTGGCCTAAATGTATGACTAAAATTGAGTTTATTGGATTTTTTTTATAACAAAAAGTAGAAAATATCATTTTTTTTCAAAATTTTCGGTCTTTTTCCATTTATAGCGCAAAAAATAAAAACCGCAGAGGTGATCAAATACCATCAAAAGAAAGCTCTATTTGTGGGAAGAAAAGGACGCAAATTTCGTTTGGGTACAGCATTGCATGACCGCGCAATTAGCAGTTAAAGCGACGCAGTGCCAAATTGGAAAAAGACCTCTGGTCCTTAGGCAGCATAATGGTCCGGGGCTCAAGTGGTTAACATACAGCGCAAGAAGCCTAGTCCCTAAACCTTCTCTTTGTTAGAAAAGAGTGTTCATACAATTGATAATGGAGATCAGCCCGCACAGTACAAATGGGGTTAATTATGGCAAACACAGCTGCCCAGCCCGCTTCATAAACAAAGGCAACTATGTAGGATTTTTCCTTGCTCAGACGGTCTAAAATAGGGTATCCTAAAAAATGAAGGTGCAATTGTTAAATCTTTTAAGCTATGTTAACGAATAGACTCCCTCCAGGCACCCTGGACTCAATAGTCACCCCAGCTTTTAGAGTGTCTCAGGACTTGTACGTTTTGGCTTTCCTAGTCCTATGAACAAGAAGTCTCCCCCCCCCCCCCCCCCCCTCAAAAACATGGGGTCTTGTTACACAAGCAGGTTAGCCCTCCTAGCTGGAGCACAACACTATCTTCACACACACAGGCTGTGTGTCTGAATGGCAGCAACCGCCCTGAGCTCTCATCAGATCTGGCTTATAGCAACCCTGCACGCTTGTGTACCTCGGCTGCAGGCCTCTAGCAAAACCCGGACGCAGGATTGAAAGTTCCATCCCACCCAAGCCACATTGCTAACTTCAAGCTCCAGGCCTCTATCCAGAATTACAAAACCTAGAACTTAAACTTAAAATGCTGCTTTCTCTGCTCGCAGTACATATGCTGAAACACTGAGAATCCTGTGCCATCTCTACAACCTGTTCCTAATCCCACACTGTGGCAGGGCCTCGCACTGTCGAAATAGATTTTACCAGAACTGATCCTTATGAAGATTTCCCTTCATATCTTTTTCCAGTGACAACTATAAACATTTGGATTCCTCATCACTTCCTGCCCCGGTGACCACCCTCACTGTGAAGGGTGAATCTCCCCAGCAAGGGAACATAGACTGCAATTAAAACCTGACGAGTACCTGCCCTATCCAAAACTTAAAATAAAAAAAAAAAAAATGCTAGAAATCTTCCTAGACATATATTTAGTTTTGCTTTGATAGATTCTTGCCTTATATCATTTTTTTTTATATGTTTAGGGAGAAGGTGTATCCTATCGAGGAAGAGTCCTTGTAGAGTTGGTAACCAAGCTTGATGGCACTCCGGGTAAAAAGATAGAGGATATCCCCAGTGATGATATTCTTGTTGTAGAGGTAAGTCTAACCACCACTTTAGTCAAGTGGATACAGTAACCTTATAAAGGTTCATATTACTGGTGTACCTTGCTATCCCTTTTCTGAATTACAATGTTATGCTGCAACCTTCATTGCAAAGATAGTAATTTTGCAGACCAAGCCGGTATTCAACCTTTCGACTGGATCTATACAGCTTTCTTAATAGAAAATCTTTCCATGTCCATTTGCCAGCTTACTATACATCAGTTTATCAAAGAATAGAACTCGAATCCATTTCAGACACACAAGTATTAGGTAGCATCTTAAGCTTAACAAGCACTCCATTTACCTATTTTGTGTGGATCACTCTCCTACATTAATCTCTATGAAAGGGTACTTTTACTTTGAGACTTAAACCAGAACTTCACCCAAATGGGGAGGTTTGGCTTTAAGTCCTCCCCCTCCCACATTTGGCATGTCCTTTTCCTTGGGGGGGGGGGGGGGCGGGCAGTTACATAGTTTTGACAGGTACCCGCTCCTAATTCTGCTTGGATCGCGCCCCCCCTTCTCCCTGAAGTGTTTTGGGACATGTCACAGGTCCCAGAAGACTGAAAAACCATTCATAAAGTGCAGCATGGCTTGTGCATACTCATTGGGAAGCCGGATGCAGCCCAGTCGACTGCCCACAGTTAGGATGCAGGCGCTGGGAACCCAAAGGCTAGTGAGAACAGCGCTGGATCCCTGGACAGGTCTGTGTCCTTTTTTTAAAAGTCATCAACTACAGTATTTATGGTTGCTAACGTTAATTTTTATTCTCCCCCCCCCCCCCCTAGAGTGAACCAACACTTTAAGCTGCATTGTTGACCCTGCCTTATGAAATTGCACCTTGCCTCATTTATTGCATGCCACATTCTTGGCATGCAATAAATGAGGTTCTAAAAACACCCTCACAGCTCAGCTCCGCTTGCCCTGCTCTCTCCTCCCCAGCGATGATCATCAGCTTTAGTCCTTTTTTTAAATCTTTTATATGTTTGGACAAAGTGCTAGGAGTTCCAACTTGGACAACTTCTGCTTCTCCTGTGAGCTTTTAGGATGGAAATTTCCACAATGCCTGCTGCATTTTCAAAGGTGGTCAGCAATGGCTCCACTGTCTTTTACATACATTTACACTACTATTCGCTCTCCAAAGAGTGATCCACAGTGGATACCTCCTCAAAGGCTGTTTGATAGGTGGTTAGGGGGCATTGTCATTTCCTCAATATTTATTTTAACTCCTACTAACCTGCACCACTGTGCCACAATTGCACATAGTGTCAGCATGGTCCCATTCAGTTGTGATGGGGAGAATTCTTGCTGTGGCTACAAAGGTTTCATGGGTGCATCCCCATTTGCTGTCTTTGTAGCCTAGGGGTGAATTGGTTGGGGGCAGTAAAAAAAAAGCAGGTTTACAGCCCTCCTAAGTGCAATCTGCAAAACACACTTTGTAATTTTGGAAAAGCAGAACAGATCATGTAGAAACCACATATGTGGACAAAAATATTTTCCATGCCCATTATCTGCAACTTGTTTGTGAATGGCATCATACACAATGAAACATAAAGCTGGAATGTGCATGCAGTAACGCATGCCTTGGTAGACTTTATTTCTACTGAGGAAAAATGCTGTTGGCAAGGTGGATTTTATTTAACCAATAAACTCCCTTTCGTCTAAAGAGTTGAAATATTTTGTCTTTATATGAAGGTGTCCAGCAGTGTTCAAACAATTTGGCACTTTGCATAGATGGATTTTTTCACCTATGATTGTACTATAATGGATTAGAGATTGCACAGGCACTTTATATAACTTTATTATTTAGCACTTATGTTTTGATATAGAAGCAGTGCGAAGATTAATTTTTGTTGGAGTGTTTAAACAATGTCTATGGGAATGAATTTGTTAAAGTAATACACATTGGCTGTGAAGCTGATGGTAAATCACTTTGAATTATTGTAAATGAGAAGAAATCCCTGCTGTTTTGTAATGTAATAAATTAAATGAAAGTTCTTTGTCTCAGATTAAGCTAATATCCACTTGGCTCTTTCCAGAAATATCAGCGCCGGCGGAAGTTCAGCTTGTGTGCTGTCTTCCATTCCGCCTCCATGTTACAGGATATTGGTGAAGCTATACAGTTTGAAGTCAGCATTGGAAATTATGGCAACAAGTTTGACAGCACTTGTAAACCCCTGGCATCAACCACTCAGTACAGCCGTGCAGTATTCGATGGTATTTCTTTTTTTATTTATCTACAGATAAACGCACTTTGTATGCAGTATAGATATATCCTAACCACTTGAGCTCCGACAGGTTTTACCCCCTTCCTGACCAGGCCATCTTTTGCGATACAGCTCTGTTATTTTAACTGACAATTGCGCAGTTGTGTGATACTGTACCAAAATGAAATGTATGTCCTTTTTTCCAGTCAAATAGAGCTATCTTTTGGTGGTATTTGATCACCTCTGCGTTTTTTATTTTTTGTGCTATAAACAAAAAGACGATTTTGGAAAAAAAAACTATTTTCCCCCAGTCGTCTTCCAGGACAGCCCTTGAGAGGTGGAGCTCCTCCCCCGGACAGGAAACACATTGCCTCCAGCTCTTTTAAAAGGCAGTCTCTCAGGCATCTGGTCAGTTTTTTGTTTCCTCAGTCGGAGGAGACCTGTTGCCTGGAGGAACCGTCTTTTAAGGGAGATGGAGTGGGAGCGCATCCATCATCGAGAGCTTTCCAGACCAGCCGAAAATCCCCCTCACCTTAAGGCCAGGAGGCCTTCCTCTCCGCAGGCCATGGGTTCCCTCCGCATTGGTATGGAGTTCCCCGCCCCCCCCTCTCTCCGGTGCCCAGTGAGGGAGTGGGCAGTGATGGCGGAGCATCGATGGTGGCGTCTGCAGTGAGAGAGCTCGCTCTCCTCGCTGTAGGACGCCATGACCTGGAAAACGATGGGCGCCACTTCCAGCGGATATGATGTCCTCACTGCATGCTGGAGGTTGTGGCTCTGGCTTCTGGCGCAGAGAGAAAAGGGGAGGGAAGAGCTGGTGTATTAAAGGCGCAACAGCATGGGCTTTAGACTCCAACAGCAACGGAGCACCATGGAGGCATCCCACATTCGGGGTGAGTCAAACGCCAACTCATCACAGGTAGGCTGGCCTGGCCAGAGCCTCTTTTTTCCTTTTTGTATCACTTATTACAAGGGGAGCTAGAAGACCCTGGGGGAACCACCTAATAGCTCTGTTGGGCAACTTAGCACACCGGGAGAAGGCCAGGATTAGATGAGTTATTTTGTTAGACAAAACCCTCTCTCCTTGTCCCCCTCTCATAAAAAGTTATCCAGATCAGAGAAAGCCACTACCAAGACAGACAAAAAAAATGACCTCCTTGTAGTGCAAGGCTCTCGTCTAGCTACACAAAAACCTTGTGTCCTACTTGCATCAAAGCCATGCTAAAGAGCCAGGAAGATTCTCCTTTTTCAAAATTCCTCTGCTCCTTCAAGGATGAAATGCAATCTACTTTTCAGTCATTCAGAAAATGTATTTCAGATGCACAAGTCCCAGGCACGGCTGTTAGCCAACCTGATCCCAACTTGTCCTACTCCAGTAGCTTCAAGTTCAGGAGAGCCTTTAGAGAGTAGGGAGAATTCCCTTAAAAACACTGACCCGGACTCCTCCCAATCAGATTCAGGACAGGAGGAAGGCCAGGAGGATTCAGGACTTACCCACAAGGTTCAAATTTCCCAGGAGGAAGTGGATGAACTAGTGGGGGCAATCTGAGACCTGAGAGATGAAAGAAAAAAAAAAAGGGTTGAATAAAAAGAAACCCAAGGTGCACAAAATCATGACAGATTTAGTGCTTAAGGAGTGGGCAGAACCAGACAAAAGGCCCTTCTTTTCAAGTAGCCTGAAAAGATTTCCTTTTGATGAGGACCCAAACTCAGTCTGGAATCAGTCACCTAAATTAGATGCCCCCTAGCAAAAGTGTCAAAACACTCGGATCTGGTCGTTGAGGACATGGTGCACTTGGGGGACACAATGGACAAAAGAGACGATGTAATCCTAAAAAGATCATGGGATACCACGATGGCAAACCTCAGACCAGCACTGGCAACCACTTGTGTAGCCCGAAATTTTGCATTTTGGTTAAAACAGCTGCAAGAGCATCTGACGGTGGGTACCCCTAGGGTAGAGCTGTGAAATCTTTCCCCATGCTCTTTAAAGCAGTAGGCTTGATTGCGTATGCCTCGGCCGAGTCTGTAAAACTCTTAGCCAGAGCAGCCTCATTATCTGTTGCAGCCAGGAGAACCCTTGGCTCAAAACCTGGCCGGGGGACACGCCCTCTAAGTTACGCTTATGTAGAGTTCCTTTTTCAGGCAAGTTAATTTTTGGCACTCCCCTAGATGAAGCCTTAGAGCATACAGCCGATAGGAAGCTGATAGGAAAAAGATCTTTCCTGTTAAGAAAAAAAAAATTCCCAGAAAATTTTTCGTCCCTATAAAGGACAAACAAAAACACAGGATAAAGGAAAACCAAAAAATCACTGGTCTACCCAGAAAGGGAGGCAAAAAACAACAAACGTGCTTTCTTTTCTCGGACATCACGGGCCACAGAGCCACAGTAATTACTGATGGGTTATAGGGTATCACTAGGTATTGGACACTGGTCACACCCTAATCAGGAAGTTCAACCCCCTATATAACCCCTCCCCTTCTAGGGATACCTCAGTTTTTACGCCAGTGTCTTAGGTGTTGGACGTGCAAAGATGTCTTGTGCTGAAGCGCCAAAGGGAATATACTAAGATCCTATACTGGGGCAAGCCAGGCGAACCGGATCCATTCAAAGTGTCTTTCATGGCCGAATTGGATGGTACCCGGGCCTCGTGTCCGAAGAAACGAGGTTTTACCTGTAACGCTTCTCTTTTTAGAGAATTGGACCAGCGGATCAGAAAATGGCTTTAAACTTCCTAATTTCTGCCGAGGTGCTTTACAGGGCCAGAACTGAAGGATCCCCCTACTCGTAGGGGGCCCCAGTCTCTGACGGTTTTTCACAAACGGAGCCCACCGTGAGAGGCGAAGATTGGGTCTGTGTAAACTGAACCCTGCGGCTGGATAAGGTAAGAGGAGATTCCACAGAATTCAATTCTAGTGGCTTTTCTCCTTTAAGGTAAATGCATGCTATGCCTATTGTGACCACCGGGGGCTGCCAAGAGCACTAACCTTCTCATGCTTGATTCTGTCTCAGCGTTCGCTGCACAGGCTCTCCCACTGGCTCTAAGGTAAGATGGTGGGGGGTTTTCTCTGCTGGGATGGTCCCCCCAGGCTAAGGAGAGGCTCAGGTATGCTGTAAGGCGGGTGAGACCGCTCTGTCACAGCCGCTGCCGCCACCGAAGCCGCATTGCAATGCAGGGCCCATCACTGCCGGCCTCCTCCTGATTCCCTCATCCCCAGCCTTCCTTCAGGCTTGTCAGGAAGGGTCGGCTCGCGCGGGAAGCGCTCGTTTTTTCAAAAAACGAGCGGGGGGGGAGGCGTCAGCACAGCGCCCGCGTGCTCAGACGCCCACAGTGCCACAAAGCATGGCTATTTAAAGCACACTGTACAGGTGCTCTGAGCCTTAGAGGGACACAGCTGACAGTCGCATGTAAGGTGGGACACAGGCATTCCCCTAGGCTGCATTTACTAAAGAACACCGGATTGGGCATTTGGTAGCAAGGCTTTTAGCCAGACTACATCGCTCAGCAGTCAGTGTTCGTTTATTGATACCTCACACCTTGTTGCTTTGCACTATGGGTAGAAAAGGGTTCAAGCACCCCAAGAACCAGAGGCACTAGGGGGTCTCGTTCAGGTTCTGAGGACCCCCTGTCTGCTACACCATCCCCTCCTGAGGGACCAGGGGCAGCTGGACAGGGAGAGCCATTGGGGTTAGGGGCTACACCTGCTGCCGGCACTTCAGCCCCTGTGTACATTACACAAGAAGTTTTTTCCTCAACCATTACTGGATTAGAGAAAAGACTAATGGCCGTGATTACATCTTCACTTAGTGGAAGAAAACGCACAAGGCCTTCCTCTGCTCCCCATGACCCTCAGACAGAGGAGCTCTGGGATAAAGGAGATGAATCCCTTTCAGAGGATCGGGATGGGACGGATGATTCCTCTTCGGAGGATTCAGGTGGAGAGGGACTCTCTGCGACTTCCCAAGAGGGCAAAGTCTTAGTGCAGATCCTCACTGGATTGGTCCGCTCCACATTTAAGTTGCCCATACCTGAAACTGCTACAGAAACCTCTTCTGCTTTGGGGTCACTGAAACCTTTCCAAGCAGCACATGCTTTTCCTGTTCATAATTTACTTGAAAAGCTGCTTTATTCTGAGTGGGATCACCCAGATAAGCGATTTCTTCCGCCGAAAAAGTTTTCTACACTTTATCCTATGGAAGAAAAATTTATTAGGAGGTGGGGAATACCGGCCATTGATGCGGCCATTTCCTCTGTAAATAGTAGTCTGACTTGTCCTGTAGACAATGCTCAGATGCTCAAAGATCCTGTGGATAAAAAGATGGACTTCTTATTGAAAGATGTTTTTTCCTTAGCAGTATCAGTGGCCCAACCTGCAGTAGCAGCGATTGGAGTCTGTCAATACTTAAGAGACCATGTTAAGCAGGTCATCAAAGTATTACCTGAACAGCAGGCCCAGGGGTTTGCTAACCTTCCTGCTTCTTTATGTTATGCTGTTGACGCCATCAGAGATTCCATCGTGCAGACCTCTCGCCTCTCGGTTAAAGAACTGGTCAGCCGAAGCACCATGTAAGAAGCTCCTGGCTGGGTTTCCCTTTTGTGGTGAAAGGTTGTTTGGAGAGGACTTGGATAATTATATCAAGAGGATCTCCTGTGGGAAAAGCACTCTCTTACCTGATAAGAGTAAGCGTCCCTCTTTTAAGCGGACTCTTTCCCCAGCGCCAGGGGCATCAGCCTCCAGGCAGTCACGACGGTCTCCTCCGTCTGGGGCAAGAAACAAGAGTCAACCCCAGGGACACACGAGATCCTGGGGGAAGAAGTCTTCTAGACAAGACACTAAGGCCTCTTCATGAAGGGGCGCCCCACTCGCTCGAGTGGGGGAAAGACTGCTGCAGCTCTCAGGGCCCTGGCAGGAGGACTTCCAGGACAGATGGGTAATCTCCACGGTAACCTTAGGGTACAGACTGGAGTTCCAAGAATTTCCCTCCTCGTTTCCTCAGATCAGGTGTTCCCAGAGAACCAGAAGAGAAGCAGTCGCTCCTTCTAGCGATAGAGCGACTTTTGTCGCAAGAGGTCATTGTGGGGGTTCCCACAAAGGATCAAGGATTGAGACTCTATTCCAATCTTTTTATGGTCCAAAAACCAAATGGGGACGTCAGACCCATTTTGGATTTAAGAGATCTGAGTCGATTCCCAAGGATGCAGTCCTTCCGTTTGGAATCAATTCGGACAGTAGTCTCCATCCTGCAGGGAGGAGAATTTCTGACATCAATAGGCATCAGAGATGCAGGCCTACCTGTGCCCATTCTTCCTGCTCAACTGAAGTGTCTGCAGGCAAGGATCACTGCTCTAAGGGAGCTGATTCTGACAGTCAGGACCAAGAAGGGTCCTTCTGTCCGCCTTTGTATGAGGCTGCTGGGGAAGATGGTGGCTTCATTCGAAGCAATTCCCTACGCTCAGTTCCAGTCAGGACTGCTGCAACACAGTATTCTGTCGGCCTGGAACAAGAAGGTTGAGGCATTAGACTTTCCAACGCACCTGTCGCAGGCGGTGCGTCAGAGCCTCAGTTGGTGGCTCATACCTGAAAACCTACAGAAGGGGAAATCCTTCCTACCGGTTGCCTGGGATCCTCTTGCAGGCAGGACGGATGCGTGAGTGATTCCGTGGCATCGGTTCTCACCGATTTATGCATTCCCTCCTATTCTGCTACTGCCACGGCTCCTTCGCAGGCTCAGGCAAGAAGGGAAGTCGGCACTTCTGGTGGCCCCCATGTGGCCCAGAAGAACTTGATAAGCAGAAATAGCAGGGATGACGGTGGGTTTCCGGTGGACCCTACCGGTACGCCCAGACCTGTTATCTCAAGGTCTAGTATTCCAGCCTGCCTTACAAAGGCTAGATTTGACGGGTGGGCTATTGAGACCCACGTTCTGAAAAGTCGTGGGCTTTCAGGTCCTGTCATATCTACCTTGATCAATGCAAGGAAGCCAGCTTTCAGAATGATTTATCATAGAGTCTGGAAAGCTTATGTATCCTGGTGTGAATCCAGGGGTTGGCATCCCAGGAAATATGTCATAGGTAGAATTCTTGATTTTCTACAATTAGGATTAGAGATGAAGCTGGCCTTGAGTACCATCAAGGGCCAGGTCTCGGCCTTATCAGTGTTGTTTCAACGGCCGCTTGCTTCGCATTCTCTGGTCCGAAACTTCATGCAGGGGGTGATGCGTCTTAATCCTCCGGTTAAGGCGCCCCTAAACCCCTGGGACTTGAACTTGGTTCTATCGGTGTTACAGAAACAACCTTTTGAACCAATACGTCAGATTCCTTTAGTCTTGCTGACGAGGAAACTAATATTTCTGGTAGCCATCTCTTCTGCTAGAAGAGTGTCAGAAATAGCAGTTCTTTCCTGTAAAGAGCCTTACTTGACTATACACAAGGATAGAGTGGTACTGCGCCCTCATCCTAGTTTTCTACCGAAGGTGGTTTCAGAGTTTCATCTAAACCAAGACATTGTTCTGTCTTCCTTTTTTCCAGATCCCTGTTCTTCGGAAGAAAGGTCACTACATTCTTTGGATGTAGTAAGAGCAGTCAAGACCTATCTGGAGGCAACCGCTCAGATTCGCAAGACGGATGTCTTGTTCGTGCTGCCAGAGGGTCCCAATAGAGGACAGGCAGCGTCAAAAGCGACCATTTCTAAATGGATTCGACAGTTGATTATTCAAGCTTACGGTTTGAAACGGAAGGTTCCCCCGTTTCAGATCAGGGCACATTCCACAAGGGCTATTGGTGCTTCTTGGGCAGTGCATCACCGGGCCTCTATGGCTCAGATCTACAATGCCGCAACCTGGTCTTCAGTTCATACATTCACCAGATTCTATCAGGTGGATGTGAGAAGGCATGAGGATATCGCCTTTGGGCGTAGTGTGCTGCAGACAGCGGTACAGGGTCCTCAGGTCTGATAGCACCCTACCGGGTTGTGATTTCCCCCCCCCTCAGTTGGCATTGCTTTGGGACATCCCATCAGTAATTACTGTGGCTCTGTGTCCCGTGATGTCCGAGAAAAGAAAATAGGATTTTTTATTACAGCTTACCTGTAAAATCCTTTTCTTTCGACGGACATCACGGGACACAGAGGTTCCGCCCCTCTTCTAATACACCTATATTGCTTTGCTACAAAACTGAGGTATCCCTGGAAGGGGAGGGGTTATATAGGAGGTTGAACTTCCTGATTAGGGTGTGACCAGTGTCCAATACCTAGTGATACCCTATAACCCATCAGTAATTACTGTGGCTCTGTGTCCCGTGATGTCCGTCGAAAGAAAAGGATTTTACAGGTAAGCTGTAATAAAAAATCCTATTTTTTAACCCTCCTGACAAAAATCCCAAACCACAGTGATGCCAGCTGCCAAGTGGGAGGAAGATTGGAGTATTACCTTCCACAATGGGGAAAAAAATAACCTCCAACAGTTTTGGCAGGGGAGTGATCGAGATAGAATATGCCTTAGAGTTCAACCAAAGACCTCCCGCAAGAGCATTGATTACTCAATTATCCAGGGACCCAGCAAAAGCTCAGCCATTACCACAATGCATAGGGGAATTGGTAGACCAAAAAGTCCTAATACCAGTCCCCAAACAGGAAGAAGGGTTTTTACTCGCATGCGTTTTTGGTGCAGAATCCTTCAGGCAAATATAGCCTGATCTTCAACCTAAAGCCCTTGAACACAGTCATACAGTACAAAAAATTTTGAGTGGAGTCAATCTACTCTGTCAGGAATCTGCTCCAAAAATAGATCTAAAGGATGCCTATCTGCACATTTCCCATCAGAGAAAGCTCCCAAAAATTTCTCCGCATAGCAATATGGATAGGGAAAAAGGTCTATCATTTTCAAAGCCGAGTCTTATCCTTTGGCCTCTCCTCATCTCTGAGGATCTTTACCAAGATCCTGGCAGAAGCCCTGGCACCACTAAGACTACAAGCCATAACAATTATTCCATATTTAGACAACTTGCTGTTCATAGCACCAACAAAAGAGAAACTACTAAAAGATCTAATAGTTGCACAACAGTGGTTATCCTAGCTAGGAAGGATCAACAGCGAGAAATCGAAACTGTCTCGCTCGCAAGAAATCCTGTTCCTAGGTTACACGATCAGTTCAAAAGAACACAAAATAATACTCCCACAAGAAAAAGTTGATCGCATGGGATAGCACAAATGCAGACAAATCTCCCAGTTACAATAAGAGAAATAATGTCAGTTTTAGGACTTATGACTTCCTCCATCCCAGCAGTCAAATGGACCTGGTTTCACCAAAGACCACTCCAGTCCTGCCTCCTACAAAATTTGTGGGGAAAAGACTTGGAGAACAAGGTGTACCTCCCAGAAAAAACAAAGCAAGCCCTTTGGTGCTGGAAAAACAAAATCAATCTACAAGAGGGACTGCTGTGGACCTTCCCGATTGCATGCATATTGACTACAGATGCCAACATTCAGGGATGGGGGGGCCATTTAGAGGGGCAATGGCGTAGGTTACTTGGACTCAACTAGAGAAACAACACTCATCCAACTACAAGGAACTCAAAGCTGTAGCCAGAGGAATCTCAGCATTCCAAAGTCAGCTCAGAGGCCAAAATATACAGGTCAGATCGGACAATACAACCTCGGTAGCGTACCTAAACAAACAAGGAGGGACCAGAAGTACCATCTTGATGACTATAGCACAGGAAATATTCTCCTGGGCAGAGGAAAATCTGGAATCCCTTTCGGCAGAACAACCTAGCCAATTTTTTGAGCAGACCGTTCATCTCACAAGAAGAATGGTCACTAGACCCAACAGTGTTTGTGGAAATAGTTTCCAAGTGGGGCCTTCCAGAGATCAACTTATTTGCCAACAAAGCAAACGCCAAACTACAAAGTTTTTTTTCTTGCTCAACCCAAGAGGTCAGCCAGTGGCAGTCAAAGCCCTCCAGAGTGCATGTACTTTCAGGCTATGTTACGCCTTCCCACCTCTATATTTGATCCCAAGAGTCCTCTCCAAATTCAGGACAGAACAGACATCCCTTATCCCAATAGCCCCTTTTTGGCCAAAGATGGCATGGTTTTCACTTCTGCTATCATTAGCGGATCGATCACCTTGGATATTACTTTTTCAGTCGGAACCTGCTATCCCAGGGCCCAGTGCTGCATCCCAATCCAGCCATGCTAAACTTAGCGGCATGGTATCCGAGACAGAGATCCTGAAGTCTAAGGGTCTATCAAACAGAGTGATAAAAACCCTGCTACAAAGTCGCAAACCAGTTTCAAGAGCCATATGCCTGAAAGTCTGGAGGAAGTTTAACCTCTGGCTAACAGAACAGAAAAAGAAAATATGATTCTCCAATAATTCTAGAGTTCCTGCCGAAAGGCATTTATAAAAACTTATCCTTAAGCACAATTAAGGTACAGATTGCAGCCCTATCAGTCTACTTGTGTATAGAAAATTATGTGCGCTCACCCAAACACTCATAAAAATACCTAAAATAAAAAGGTGAAAAATTGACGAAAAAAAACTGAAAAAAATGTGAATGCTGCCATCTCCTGATAAAATTAAATACTTAATTCCCACATAGATATATATACAAAAAGGAGATGCGCAAACTATATGAATACAAAACTAGAAAATAAAAATTAATTGTATCACTAAAACATCAATAAGTGATAATAGATCAACTTTGACGTAAAATCTCAAAGGATTGTGAATAAATTGTGATTACTTGCATAAATAATGTGTTCACACAAACATTTCAATTATTGTCAAAAAAATTTCCAAACTGAAGCAAAGTAGCAGGTGAAAAAACAGAAGACTAATGATGCTGCTTTTCGCACTCAATAAAACTTGATCCAATGCTTCAGATCTGGAGAGGGAACATATATAAACAGAGCCAGATGACCTCTTGCTGAATCTGATGGACCCTAAATTATAAGGGTCAAACTCGCCTGATATCAGCCATACACTGGGGTGATTTTCAGCCAATCTGCTCCAGATGATCTCTCAGCAACTCTTCCACATTACAGACTTCAAGTGGAGATAATCATTCAGCATACTCCGGCAGCAGCAACAATCAGCTGTGATGTTTCAACCAGATCTGCTTATAGGGGATAGCGTAGGGGTGGGCAACCTCGGCCCTCCAGCTGTGGTGAAACTACAAATCCCATCATGCCTCTGCCTCTAGGAGTCATTCCTGTGATTGTCAGGGTCTTGTAATGTCTCATGAGACTTGTAGTTTCAACAGCTGGAGGGCTGAGGTTGCCTACCCCTGGGATAGCGGCTCTCTTAAGTGAATAACAGGATGATTTTTGCAAATTTAACACTTGCTTTCTGTCTTCACACACTGATTCCTCCAATAAATGTTTTTAAATGATATGTTTGAGAAAGGAAAAAGAAAAACTTCATAGTGCAGTAAATCAAGGGGGTTTATTCCAAAAAAATCCTACATGCACGGCACAGAAATAAAACCGCACACAGCGCTAAGCTCAGCTGCTATTTCTGTTTTTGATGTGAATTTTTCCTGATAAACAAGGCTAACTTTTTCAAGAGTGCGGCTGTCCAGAACTTGTTCCTGTTTTCTGCTATTAGCAATTGCCAGCACCTACGGCTTCCGAACCGAGAGGAATTTTACTTCTTGGCTGTTAAGTACTCCTAGAGCGGTGACATCTTTCCCTATACACAGCACTAAGCTATCAGGCTACCAGCTGGTGCGTGGTGACGTCACAGGGTTCTCTCCAATCGACGTGTTTCCCTGTAACAAGCCTCGACTGAGAAAAGCCCCAGACCGGGAAGTGTCAGATCACGTACTGGGTATGTGATCTTTCGCAGAGTGGCCGCACTGCCGCAGTAAATGTACGGTGGGCAGTCTGTAAGTGGTTTATCGTACGGTACAGGACACAGGCTGGATCTTCATAGACCCTCGTTACAAGTTGCTACTTTTAGGGGACTGGACATGGGCAAAAGCTTTGTTGGGCACGTTGTGTAGGTGTGCTCCTAAAACCCTACCCCACTCCACAAGTTCCTAGTTTTTTGCCAGTGTGTTTAGGTGATGGACCTCTTCTTCCTTTATGGAGAAGCTTTCTATGCTCCTGCTTCCAGTATGTCATTTTGGTTGACAGCTTAGTTACACGGAATACAAGAGAATAACATAGTGCTTCTTGGCAGCTTAGGTTCATTTTTCTGGTTTAGACCTTTTTCAGCTGGGACTTGCTAAGGAGGGGGAGAGGACAGAAACAAGTCCAAATGTCCTAATATTTTTATTCTTCAGCATGTGCCTGTTATAGGTATAGCAACTGAAGAATGCAATGAGATGGGTTTAAGAGAATATGAAAACACTGCGCTCTAATAGCAAAAATAAAATATATGTGAGCCAGCAGCTGCATACATTGTGACAAACAATAACTGGTAACTGGGAAAAAATGCAGCGCTAAAAAATATTGGGAAGTTAGGGTGTAGTGAAACAATTAAGTAAGAGATGCTGTACTGAACAGTAAAGCATATGTGCAAAAACCATAAGTGAAGTGAAATGAACAAACGCAGTATAAAGTGTCCACATATGGTAAATGGATGATTCCAAACTCAAATTAATAAGAGGAACTGGTATGGACCAAAAAATGATGTGAGACTGGAAATTAAAGTCAATGGTGCACGGTGTGGATCTGTGACTGAGTCAACAACGGGGTACAGAACTTCCATAGCTGTAAACCAACATCTCGATATGGGGCATCAGAATGAAAACATCAGGAAGTAAGATAAGATGGGTACTCTTACCAGATGACGTGGACTCCACTGTCGTATGACATGGAGTCAATGGTGCATGGAGCCAAACCTAGGCTGGAAAACTATATCCGGAACGGTGGAACCTCTGTCTCACTTCTCGACTTCTCTGGTGGGGTGAAGAAACATCAGGAAGGGCTGCCAACTGGATATCAGCCAATAGACCTCAAGGATGTGTTCCAAGGAGAAGCCAGGGACAGATTTGATCCAGACCCCGTGATGGAAGTAGGGCTACAGGAAGGCAGTTTCATGCATCGGGATAATATGCAAATAAAAAATAAAAAGCTTCTGCATAGTGCAGGTAAACCAGGGGTTTTTATTTCTAAAAATACCATACAAAAACTGGATAAAAGTGATCACAATTGAAATACAATCTAAGCAGCGTAAGCAAGGGGAGATCTCCCCTTGCTTACGCTGCTTAGATTTTATTTCAATTGTGATCACTTTTATCCATTTTTGCAGCTTCATTCAGTGCTCAAATAGTGCACAGTAGCCCCTACAAGATCAGTGTATTGGTCTCTCTCACAACCCAGGAATTCCTTCACATGCACATGACGGCAACTGCGTCTGTGGCTCCGCCCCTGTACGCGTTACAACTCCGATCTGGGTTGTTGATATTTATATATTTTGTGGATGATGATGTTATGTTTTGATTTGGAAAATTCACAAGTGGAAGACCTACATTGTTTATATGTGATCGCGCTGCACATAATTGGTGTTAAATTTTGAAGAAGGGGGGTGTTGTGGATCCACTCTTACAGTATCACAGCAGCAATCGAATTGAGAAGATATTTGTTTTGAATATTGTTTTGCTGCGCAGATTGATCACTTATAATTTTTCTTGTCCTATATTGCACATCCATTCACCATACCCAAGTCTGGAAGATAACATACTTCTTTACACTTACAGGTAACCTCTATTACTATCTCCCATGGTCATCCACTAAACCTGTAGTAACAATGACATCTTACTGGGAAGATATTAGTCATCGTCTAGATGCTGTCAACATTTTGCTCACTATAATCGAACGTTTGGTAAGATTACGATGTCGTTTGTTTGATTTTTACTAATCTAAATTGGCCTTCTTATTTTCTACCAATCTATGTAATATGAATATTATTCTTATACAGGATTTACATAGCGCCAACGGGTTACACAGCACTTTACAATAAAGGGAAACTGTACAGTTACAATACAATGAAATACAGTTAAGGGGACCCTGCTGTTAAGAGCCTATAATCTAATAGTGGGGCAAGTGGTACAAAATTACAAAATTCTGTAACTGTGGGAAATGAGCTAATGGACGTAATAAGATTAGTTGGAGGCATTATGGGTCTCCCTAAAGAGATATGTTTCCAGGGAACGCCTTAATGCAGCCAAACTAGGAGATAGCTGGACAGTTTGAGGCAGAGCATTCGGGGGGGGGGGGAAGCAGAGAGGACCGTTTGGGTGATATTTGGAGACCAGATTGGTGATGTCGCTCTGGGCAGTGTTGCGAATGGCTTTGCATGTTAGTATTTTGAATTGAATTCAAATATTGGGTTGTGTAGATTAAATGAATGGAATGTGTAAAACGTACCATTCTTAACTAGATTTTCAGGTTTATACATTTTGAACCTTTTTATATGCATTTCCACCTGATGTTTTTAGTACTTTTTCATTTAAAATATTTTCAAATTCGTGTTTGCAGCAATCCAACATTGCCACCTTGAAATCGGCAATTCAGGGCAAGATTCCTGAGGCTCGGCTGGCAGAGATATGGCTAAGATTAATTGATCAGCTGATAGAGGACATTATGTATGTATCTCTCTATAACCATTTTAGAATGTGAACATCTCTTGGTTAGTCATGCCTGGTGCATATACAATATGAATGTTCTATGTGTATCTTTACTCCAAGATGATGGCTGTAGTTCTACTGTAAAATTTTCTAAAGTACTGGTGAGGATTAAAACGCCTATCAGGTTTTAGATGGATAGGGAGTGGATGGCACTGGACCCCTGAAACTTTATTACCACCCAATAGTGTAGAGATCATGTTGATGCACAATGTTTGGACACTAGACTGGTGGCTTCTGAACAGCAGAGGGCTTAATGGTCACCTTGAGCTGTGACTGGAAAGAATTAATTTAGAATTGAAGTGCCATACTGTGATGATATAGTACTTTTAGTCCAGTGTAAATTCAGATAAAAAGTGTACACACAGCCTACACGTTTCAGGAACTAAACCTCGCCCCTTTTATCAGGGCTGAAAAATTACATAAAATGTATTCGTGAATGTAACCTGTAATATGATTCTTATAATCTGAAATGGGAGGGTACAATAAGCAATTAAGTATATGATCAAATAATAAAACCTATGTAATCCATATAATAAAAATCATAAATTAATGAGATTTAGCATGATAAAAGTGGTTTGTAATTTTAAAACATTCAGTCAGAATTGGAGTGGGTCACTCCTGCTGTCTCGAATCTGTCAGACAGCGATCACATCAATAATGCGCTCCCAGTATTCTACCAAAATTAGGCATCAAAAAAAAAAAAAATGTGGGTGTAATTTCCATATATTGCAATAATGTTTAAAAATTCTTAATCTTCATACAAAGGCAAATGAAGGACTGCACAGTTTCAAGCATAGCAATGCTCTTCATCAAGCTGCATGTGATTTTTTAAATTTAAAACATTCATAGTATTATATGAATGTGCTTTTGTGTGCCAATCACTGTAGCTGCAAGTTTAGGTATTTCTTTCTGTTAACCATTTTACTGA
This sequence comes from Lithobates septentrionalis, assembly GCA_037952835.1. Taxonomy (NCBI): domain Eukaryota; kingdom Metazoa; phylum Chordata; class Amphibia; order Anura; family Ranidae; genus Lithobates; species Lithobates septentrionalis. The sequence continues at coordinate 226,784 of JBBDGP010001043.1, forward strand.
TCCCCCGTCATTATGACCATATTTTGGATGTTTGCCACCAAGGATCACTTGGTATAACTTGTCATCTTCTGCCGTACCTGACTAGTGACTTTGTGCAAAGGACAGGATGTGTGGTCCATTGAAGAAAGGACAGTAAAGTAATCTCATGTATATGCTGTATAGAATGTATTAGTGGAATGAGGTTATAATTTGCCTGCTGCCAAAGATGTATAGAATGCTGTGCCTGAGCTTTATTATAGACTGTTCTTCACAGTCATAGGCAAAGTCAAACTTAAAGCCTGAGTCTACATTACATTCAAAAAAAAAAAAGTTGGCACAACAAGGAACAGTAATTGCATTCAATTAGAAGTGTCCCTTGTATGGGAGGTTGTTCCTTTTTTTGATATTTTCAGTCCTTTGCACCCCCCCCCCCACCACATACTCCATGCAGTAGTAATCTTCCAGTGCTTGGGGGGGGGGGGGGGGGTTAATACCGACGCTGGACCGGTCATAGGCACTCTTCAAAAGTGCCAACTATACCCTCCCTTTCAATCTCCCCTCCAGCAGTCATAGAAGCTGTACTATAGTTTCCCGCAGTGAACGGCGCTCTGATTAGAGGAGGTGGACCTTTCATTCATCCAACGTTCTCAATTCATGGAGCGCTTTTCATTGCTGAAAGCTATAGTACTGCGTCTATGAATGGAGGAGGGGGAAGGGTGGAAAGAGCGGCATAGTGAGCAGTCTTGAAGAGTGCCTATGACAAGTTCAGCAGCTGTATTAATCCCTGGGGTACCAGAACTTTACAGATGCAGGGATATGAGGGGCGACTGAAGATTTCAATGAATATAGCAGCCACTATCACAAGGTACACTTCTTATTGAACAAATGCAAGTATCATCCCTTGTGCTGATTTTTTTTTAAAAAATAGGATTTAATGTTGTATACTTTTATGTTTGCACATTTTGCTTTTATTTAGATGTTCGTGAGAGTTTATATATAATTTCTCTGTGATCGTCCCTTCTTTAGGAAGCCTCTTCCCTCTCTGGAAGGAAAATCCCATGTCACAATGCTGGATATTCAGCTAAATAAGCTTAGACAGATGTCTCTAAAGATGATTGGGGAGGCCGCAGTCAGGATGAGAGCAGAAGCCACTGATGTAAAGTTAACACTGTCAGACATTGAGGATTGGCTGGAAAGGCTGCAACAAATATCGGAGGAGGTCAGTATATGTATGTGCAATCCTATTTTGTTTTTTGTAGATGCTGGGTCTATCAACCTATCTAGGTAAAGCTCTTCTAAGTGACCTGATTGAAGAGCCTGGCGCCATTGGGTACAAGATTTTATGAAATATAAACACTTTTCCAGAAATGTTATAGTTTTGTCACCAACAAACCTATTGCATGCAGTTTTGGCTGGTTTTATACTAGTGGTAGGCTCTTTTGATTTGTAATTCCTTCTCACAAACCCACCTCCTCTAAGAGCACTTGTGACATAATGTTGGATGTGGCTTTAACAGATCATGGCATTAAATACTGACTGTTTTTTTAAATAGACAAAGGCAGACAAAAAGTGGAAAGGGGTTTGAATTTTTCACCCTGTGATTTTACAGTATGTAATGCGATGTATAGTTGCAAACAGTGGTGGCGGTTGTTTGGACGCATGGATGAAGGGGGGGGGGGGGTGCCCGCGCGCCCCTAATGGACAGGCCGCTGCTGGTTGTAAAGGTTATGGAGGATGTGGTCGTTGACTCTAGAGTCATAATAATGTGACTTAATTTGTCCATAAATGTTAAACAGTGGCTGGAAGTGGATTCGTAATGTGACCATCTTGGCTAAAGAAGGGTGTTCTGGTAAGAAAAGCATTCTGAAAGAAGCATTCTGAAAGAGCATTGGAGGGGGAGATGAACATAGGCAGTCCTGGTATTGGGCACTAATGTATAAAATATACAGTCTTCTATAATGTTGTACTTTTTATTCTGTCACTATCTTTTATTTGAACCCGTCTCATGTTAATTTCTTCCAGCCACAAAACAGTATGCCGGATATTATCATCTGGATGATCAGAGCAGAGAAGCGGTTGGCTTGTGCTCGCATCCCGGCCCACCAAGTCCTCTTCTCCACCACCAGTGAGGATGCCTGTGGGAAATATTGCGGAAAGACCCAGACCATCTTTCTACAGGTAGAAATCAATCAGATCACCAGAATGCAGCTCATTAGTCAATTTATGAAAAGTTATAAGAGTGGAGAAAGACAAGTGACCTTTCCCAACCTTTCTCAACCTAATCAAAGCAGTAGATGTTGGAAGGATGTTCGTCTCATAAGTGTTCCCTGTACCAAAATATTTACTGCATCCCAGATAGGTCTGTACTTTCTATGACTACAAAAATTCCTAGCTGAGCGTCCTTTGTTGTAACATTTATATACCTTCTCTGAAACTCACTCTAGTACCCAATGGATAAGAACAATGGTGTGAAGATTCCTTGCCAGCTAAGAGTCAATTTTTGGTTGGGACTATCTGCAGTGGAGAAGAAATTTAACAGCTACTCTGAGGGGACTTTCAGTGTGTATGCAGAGATGGTGAGATAGATACATCTTCCTTATTTTAAATCATATTTTATTTGTGGGTAAGGCTAAATGTGGAGTTTGCTTGGCTGCATCACCCTGTACCTTTTAGTCCCCTTCTGTATAACAAGGGTGTGCTTTCTCCATTGTATGAAATGATACAAATGCAATACAGGGTAAGTTCTCTCTTAATGACTGGCAGGCTTGCAGATCTGGCATAGCACAGGGTAGTTGGGGGTAATATATTTAAAAAAACAGAATAGTCCTGCCATTGTAATTTTATCGACTTGTTTCTTTTCAGATGTGACTAGGACAGTGACCTCTTTTAAATGGAGCAGTTCATATATGTGCACAAATGCTACTTTCTGGAAATGTTATTTCATTTTTTCAAATTGTGCACTCTGTTTTTACTTTAAAACATACTGTTTAACTAGTTGAAGACTTTGGGCGTGATACACACGGCCAAAACAAACTTCTTAATTGTACAGGGCATGTGTAACACATTGTCTCTTTACCCTGCTTCTGGGACTACCCCTTCCCAGTATGCTGTAATTGTCAACAGTGATTTATCAGAGATAGCATTATGGTATACTCGGAGGAGAAGAAGTAGGCAGCTGGAGCTGTCAAAAAAGCAGCCTGAATCAGTGTCTATAAACACTGCGCCCGACAAAGATACAGTGTAACATACATATATATATATGTATGTATATGTATATATGTGTGTTTGTGTGTGTGTATATATAATAATATTGGATAATCTATATTTTAATATTTAAACTTTTTTTTTAACATATTTACACATCTCCCATTTAAAAGGAAGGAAAGGAAATTCTTTTTATTTCCTTTGTAAATTATTTTTTAATGCTTTGTACCAGAATCATAATTTTAGCGTCATTTTTAACCACTTGCCGCCCGCCCACAGTAGTCGTACTGCAGACCGGGCGACGTACTGGTACATCGCAGCCTTTCTACCATGTACGGAGCGTGTGTGCGTGCGCTCCCTGCTGACCCGTTCTGGGATTGGACACAGCACATGTTTGGCAGCTGATTTCAGCCAGAGATTTTCACTGAAAACAGCTGATCGGCTGTGGAGAATCACACACAGAGGTCTGTGTTTACAAATTTGTGAGAAAAAAAATTATATAATAATAATTTGTGTACAGTGTTGCATGACCATGAAATTGCTAGTTAAAGTAGTGCAGTGCTGAACAGAAAGAAATGCCCTGGTCATGAAGAGGTTAAAAACTTCTGGAGGTTAAGTAGTTAAATATGACAAATTTACAGAATAAAAAAGTAAACAAAATTGTATTGATATGGTTTGTTAATATCCTCCTTAAAAATTCCAAATTTAAAGTGTAGTTTGTTTAATTTTTCTAAATATAATTTTTCATATATTGACATTATGCTAGACAAATAATGAAAGTTAAACAAAAAAATTATGGTATTAACAAGCGTGGAAATTTTTTTTTTTTTGTTGCTTCTCACCAGTATGAGAACCAGGCTTTGATGTTTGGCAAATGGGGAACCACAGGTCTGCTGAAGCGGCCCAAATTTTCTGATGTCACTGGAACAATGAAGCTAAAACAAGAGAGTTTCCTTCCACCCAAAGGCTGGGACTGGGAGGGCGATTGGTGTGTGGACCCTGAGAGGAGGTAAGAATTACAGAGATCTTCATCTTGGTGGGATTTTTTTTATTGATCGAATTTGCATGTGTCTGGATCACATTCCATCTTAATGAATAGGTGATGCCAACACCCGTATTTTCCTATGTTCGAGATTGTCAGAACACCGTTCTGGAATTTTAACGTGAACCTGTCATAATGTGCTTTTATTTTACAACCTTTTGATAATTCTAGTTGTTGATTGTATTGTTCTTCCTGGAGTTAATGTACAAAAAAAGACGTTTTGCTCTAGATCAGTTAATACATGTTGGGGGATCAGCATGACATTCAGGCAACTAACATTTCCAGAAGAAGGCTGACCATTACAGGTTCTTTTTATTAAGGAAATAGTGTTGCATGCACTACATGCACATTAGAGCTTTATTGGATGCAACTGATAAAGTTTGCCCTAAAATGGGCATTCTTGTATGCTGCCACAAGATGGCAGCACCATCAAGGCTAATGAACCTTTGCACTTCTTTCAAGGTGTTTTGCTGTCCCTGACTTGTTCATTTTATAAAACCTTCAAGAGCAATAGTAAGGCATAAGAACGAGCCTGGGGGTGTAACAATGTTCTGCTCTGTACATGTTATTATAGTTAAAGGTACAGTAAAGAAGTAACTAAGCATACTTGCTAAATCTGGGACAAGATTACAGATGTTAGGATAGTCATGGACCATCACTGTCATTTCATCTGTTTGGGAATTAACCCTTCATGTATACATGGAAAGTGACACAGTATATATACTGCTAGATGAGGTCCTTCAAAATTGTGGACACTCCATAACTGGCTTTGTCTGGATTCTGTTTGGTGATGTAAGGATTGGTGTCCTGCTTCTTTCTTTTTTTTTTTTTTTTATCATGGTAGTTGCAAAACTTTTATAGACTATATGCTTAATATTTTTATGAGTCCCTACCCCAGTGTTGGCGACCAAATATACAATCACTATATGTATATACACTGACCGGCCACTTTATTAGGTACACCTTGCTAGTATCGGGTTGGACCCCCTTTTGCCTTCAGAACTGCCTTAATTCTTCATGGCATATATCCCCCGCACCATTACACCATCACAACCAGCCTGAACCGTTGATACAAGGCAGGATAACCAGCCTGAACCGTTGATACAAGGCAGGATAGATCCATGCTTTCATGTTCTTTATGCCAAATTCTGACCCTACCATCTGAATGTCGCAGTTGAAATCGAGACTCCTCAGATCAGGCAACGTTTTTCCAATCTTCTTTTGTCCAATTAAGGTGAGCCTATGAGAATTGTAGCCTCACTTTCCTATTCTTCACCATGTCTAGATACCTAAATGCATTAAGTTGCAGCCATGTGATTAGTGTTGTGTTGTGTTGCCCAGCAATTGAACAGGTGTACCTAATAAAGTGGCCGGTGTCTGTATAATCAATGTATAAAAAGTATAATTGTAACAATTATTCAATCGATCTCTAGGGATTGTTTTGAAGGCTAGTAATTTAACATAAGTGTGTTTTTGAAGTGTTCAGAACATACTCTGGGGGCTTAGGGAAAACAAATTTTGGAATGGGTGTAAAATGAGGGCCCACTGCTTTAAAGGTAGCTCCACTTTGTAAAAAAAACAAACAAAAAAAAAAAAAAACCCATCAAATAAAAAGTATACAACTGCTATAAAAGCCATGATGTCATTTTAATGTTTAAAATTGCCTTTCCTTTTTAATCTGCAGCACTTTCTTAATTTTTTTCCTAAAATTCAATGTAAATAAGCAACGTAAAGCCCTTCTGTACACCACTATTGTATAGAACATCAACACAAATACCATTTCCTGCTTCAATGATTGGCTCACTGATTTTCCCAGAAGTCTGCACTAAGATAAAGGTCAGATTTTGGGCAACCCCTGCAATAGGAATTTATTTTTTAGTAAGATACTCCCTAAGAGTTATTTCATAGCTCCCAACTGTCCCTGATTTTGAGGGACTGTCCCTGATTTGGAGAAATGTCCCTCTTTGCCCCTCATGTGTCCCTCATTTTGATCTGATCCATAAAGTTGTATATAAAATGCACTTTTTATCTTTCAAAAAGCGTTTCCCAGTGCTAAACTTTTCATCCAAATTGTAAATTGCTGCATTTGTAAATGTTAAACAGCAATATAAAAGAATAGGAGTGTCAAAAAAAGCCCTTGTGGATTGGATTAACCTTTTTTTGGGTTAATTCTCCTTTTAAGGTGGTGTGTCAAGGGGGCATGTCCTATGCCTACATACGTTTGTAAGTAGGTGTCCCTCGTTCCCATCTCAAAATGTTGGGAGGCATGGTTATTTTACATCTGTAGGAAATGCAGCCCCTGCAACCTACCTTCTTAGAACACAAATTGCATTAGCTGATTATAATGACCCAGACCCTCCCAATCAGTATGAGTATGTAATCGGCTATTTCTACAAAGCAACGAATACTGTGGGAGAAATCTGCTACGATGTTGTTAAAATCCATGCAGTGGATACTGATCACCTAGAGGGGTGCTTGGTTTGTTTTTTTTTCTCAACAAAAGTGAAGTTACTCTTTAAACATAAGGCTTCATTCACATAGACTCTGTGGCCCATACACTTGAAGAAGCTATCTGTGTGTCTAGAGCAGCCTGGAGCTGTGAGCAGGCAACCTTGTTACTCTATGGGAATGCAGAGGTTGTACAGACACAACCGCACATCCTAATCTGACGGGGTGGATGCATGGCCCCAAATGCATACTATCTGCCTTCAGGACATATATATATATTACATCCATTCTATATAAAGTAGATCCTCTGATAGAATATTGGAATTCTATGTATAACAGATTTATGAGGCCTGTCTATAAAGTTTGAAATTGTTATTTATGGAAAATAATGATTCCAAGTTTTTTTTTTTGTTTTTTTTCTCCGGGGAGGACTATGTATAAAAAAAATCTCCACAAACGTATTTTTTTTTCCAATGTTTATTTTTCATTGCAATATCAGATATTCTTTATGCACTTCTGTAAACTTTAAAAGAAAACCTGTCAAAACAGTGCAATTTGCATTAAAACAAAAAAGCTAAAGTTTTACTGACCTTTTTATAGATAATCCCAATGTTGTGATTATATTTGTGAGACTAGCCAAGTTGCGTTTTCGGTCTTCGAATCGCTGATCTATTGGTTGTCTTTCAGCTTACTAACCGAAGCAGACGCCGGTCACAGCGAGTTCACAGATGAAGTATATCAGAATGAGAGCCGCTATCCTGGTGGTGAATGGAAACAATCTGATGAGACGTACACAGATGTCGTAAGTAATGGAAGCAACCTAGAAATGAATGTGGTACTGAGCGACTGGTGTGCTTATTTAATCAAGGCTCGGAGCAATGCGTACATTGCAGTAAGCCATTCAATCCACCTTTTCATTGTTCATGCCTTTCTGTACTGTAATAGATTGGCTGTTTACACTCTTTTATCAAATACACTTTGATTTAATTTAGAAGAACTGTGTTTTGTACGTATATTTGTATTATTTTAGTCAGGCGTTACAAAATGTTTAACATGGTTGTTTTTGTTTTTTTTAGGTTTTTTTTTTTTTGTCAGGTTTATAGGTTTATATATATGAGTATTTCCAATTTATCTATTTCCATTTCTATTTATTACTAAGTGCTGCTGCGGGCCCAATTTTCATATTTACCAGGCTAATCTGAACTCCTGGGAAAAAAAGCTTTACAAAGCTCAGTAGCTTAAAGTGGTATTAAAATTTTAACTCCAGGTTTTCGCTAACCTTTTAGACATTTGCAGAATGGAAAAATGTTGTTTCGGATAGATTCGTTAGGTTACCAATTTTGGTTTAGTTTCGGGATCAGTTTAGTTTTGTTTTCATAAAATTTCATTTAGTTTATTAATTTTCTAAAGAATTCCAAATTTTCGGAACAATTAGAACTTGGATCAGTAGAAAAATGATCGACCAATTTGAATTCTGTGTGAAGAATAGCCGGTTGAGCTGCGGTTCAGGAAGCCAGCCCCCGCATCCTTAACAGCTGATGGCTGGTCAGCGGGCTTCCCCACTGACCGCTGAAATGTAAACAAAACAACAGAAAATTCCCCCCAAAAAAGCAGCACGGGATCGCCCCCCAATCCATACCAGGCCCTTTGGGTCTGGGGTCTGGTTTGGCTTTTTAGGGGAAACCCACACCAAATTTAAAACAACTTTGGGTCCCCCCAAAATCCATACAAGACCCTTATCCGAGCACACGCTCAGCAGGCCAGGAAATGGGGGATGAGCGAATGCCCCCCCCTCTCCTGAATCATACCAGGCCACATGCTCTCTACATGGGGGGGGGGGTGCTTTGGGGCAGGAGGGCTCTGCCCCCCACACAGCACCTTGTCCTCATGTTGATGGGGACAAGGGCCCCTTCCCGACATCCCTGGGCTGTGGTTGTGGGTGTTTGCGGGCAGGAGGCTTATTGGAATCTGGAAGCCCCTTTGACAAGGGGGCCCCCAAATCCCACCCCCCTAATGTGCATGAGCATGGGGGTACGTTGTACCCCTACTCATTCACTAAAAGTGTCAAAAATAAAAACAGATGGTTTTCGACAAGTTCTTTATTAAAAAAATTTTAAAAAATGTCCTCATTTGTAGATCCATTGTCCATGACGCCACCGCTGGACCCAGAAAAAAAACGCTCTGCCCACGATAAAGGCTGATCGCCTACTGCAGACTCTGCGTTTTGACTGTTCTTGTATAGGTAAGAGGCGGAGCCTGATGACACCGCCCCAGCATGCGACGGTTAGTGGAGTCACAAAGGGTGGGGCCACCAGGTGATGTCGTCAGGTGGCCCCGCCCCTCACCTATTTAAGAACTGTCAAATGGCGGAGCAGGCATTCAGTGGTCATCGGGCAAAGCTTTTTTTTTTCTTCTTGTTTCGTTTTTTTCTTTTTGGGTCTGGCAGGAGTCGTGATTGATGGATCTACACTGGGGGACGTGTGTGTGTTTTTTGTTTTTTTTTTAATAAAGGAATTGTCAAAAACCTGTGTTAAAGGGGGCTTCCAGATTCCGATAAGCCCTCTGCCCGCAGACCCCCACAACCACTGCTCAGGGTTGTCGCCTGGTATGGTTCAGGAGAGAGGGGGCGCTTGCTCATCCCACTCCACCCCCCCCCCCTCTTTTCCCGACCTGCCAGGCTGCATGCTTGGATAAGGGTCTGGTATGGACTCTGGGGGGGGCCCCACGCCGTTACAAAAAAAAGAAAAAATTGGCGTGGTGCTCCCCTTAAAATACATACCAGACCTGAAGGGTCTGGTATGGATTGTGGGGGACCCCCATGCCTTTTTTTTTTCATAAAACATTTTTGTATTGCCGCCATTGTTTTATTTATATTTCACCTCTCATCGGGGAAGCCCACAGACAGCTGATGAGTTATCGGTTGTTAAGAAGGTGGCGGCCGGCTTCCCGACCCGCTGCTTAACAACCAGCTATTCTTCACACAGAATTCGAATTGGTCTATCATTTTTCGACTGATCCGAAATTCTAATCATTCTAAAAATTTGGAATTCATTAGAAAACGAATAAACAAAACTAATTTTAACAGATTTCAACTAATTTCGTTATTATTCGTAACGATTTCATTCGATGATTCGGATACATCCGAATCACCAAAAATTCCAACATCCGAAACAAATTGGACATATCTACTAACTTTAAAGAGATCATTTGGGCCCAGCTGGTCCAAACAAACTATTTACTTCACTAACAGATGTGCCCGCCTCTCCACCCCAGATAATCAGAGGAAGCCTTTTTTTCATTCATAAAATACAAACCTTCATGTGTATACAGCGCTCCCAGCTGTGCCTCTGTCAGTGAAGGAAATTTTTTGGACCAGCTTTGTCCAAATGAACTTTTTAAAGTTCAGTAAATCCTGGAGTTAGGCTTTCAACCCTAAAGCAGAAAATGCATTATATTGCAGCTTTCTACCTCTTATATGTGGTGACTGCATTAGGTTCATTTTTTAGGCTTTTTTTTTGTTTGTTTATTTTCACCTGAATTAGTAACCTGCAATATATAAAATCTTTGTGTTTGTGTGTAAAATGGTTTCAAAGCGGAACTAAGGCTTGCCATACATTACACAATATTGTACAATTTTCTTTTTAGATTTGCCAAAACCAAAAAATGAGGTCAAATCTAAACACTTTCAATTTGTATGCAATCAGGCAGGCCCTTGCACTACATAGTTGAAGGTAAATCCTAATGGAAATTGAATAAGAAAATTGTATAGTCTATGGCCAGTTTAAGCCCAATGATTTAATGGTCTCAAAAAAATGGTTACATTCACGGCATGCACGGACTGCTGTCACATTTGCTTGTGCTGTCAAATCATCCAATGGCTGGTGTCATAACTGATCACATGTTCAGCACCATGACAGTTGTAGATCAAACAGAAGCTAAGATGGCAGCTTCCTTGACTGAAATGGATAGGAGGCTTTACTTCCACCTAAGGCCCCATTCACACCATGGTGCGGAGACATCAGTTTTAATTCATGCGTTCTGCAAGGGCACAAAAAAAACATGGTTCTTGATGTGCCCTGTTCACACCACAACGTGCAGATTTTTTTCTGCGCAGGAATCTGCAACGGCAAAAAAACTGACATGACCACAACATTGGTGTGAACAGGGCACATAACCGACGCACTTAAAAACTGACTGAAACGCTCATGTAAACTGATGTCTCTGCAAGTGAAAATTGCTCCATTTACTAATTTGTTTTTATTTTTTTCCCATCAGTTTTCATGCAGGTATGGTGTGAATGAGCCCTTAAAGTGATTGTAAACCTTCCTGTTTTATTTTTTTAAAAATAACAAACATGTCATACTTCCACTGTGCAGCTTGTTTTGCATAGCGTGGCCCCGATCATCCTCTTCTGGGGTCCCTCGGCGGCTCTCGCGGCTCCTCCTCACATCAAATCTCACCCTAGGAGAAGTGCCCTCCCGGAGGGTTACCGTGCGGGCGCGCTCCCGAGCCCAGCATTTGCGTCCATAGACACGAAAGCCGGACTCGGCCCCGCCCCGCGTCATTGGATTTGATTGACAGCAGCGGGAGCCAATGGCTCCGCTGCTATCAATCTATCCAATTAAGAGCCGGGACCCCGTGCTGAGAGGTAGAGCGCGTCTCCTCCAAGGGAATTACGGGGCTCAGGTAAGTAAAGCTGGGGGGCCGGTCACTGCCAGAAGTTTTTTCACTTTAATGCATAGGATTCATTAAGCTGAAAAAACACAAGGGTTTACAACCCCTTTTAAGCTCAACAGCTTTCTTAGTACTAGAATTGATCTTAATCCTCCTATTCTACTACTTCATTTTTTTTTTTTTTTTCCAGAACGGGGATAAGAGTCGTTCTCCAGGGGAGTTTGAGTGCCCATATGGATGGATTTGGGAGGACGATGCCTGGTCCTATGATATTAATCGAGCTGTTGATGAGAAGGGTATGACACCATACTGAAATATAAATATTAAAGACTAAGTTAACCATTTTTACAGCTGCCCTATGTACCAGTATACAATTAATGAACCTGTGTTGCAAAATAGAAGAAGCTGTCTCTATGTTCTGGAGCAGGCATCACCTCAGCCTCTGCTTTCGGCTATAAAAAAAAAACACTCCTTCATATATTCCTGGTATATGTCCTGCAGGATGGCAACATTGTTAGTAGAGTGAGGAAGTTCTTCAGCAGCTGATGTCTTTGAACCACACCCTGCTCCTGCCCCCACTCTCTAGGAGATTGCTTTTGCCTAAATTTCCACTACTTAGTTCTCTAAAACCCGCCCACAGCACAAATGCATTGATTTCCTCACCAACAGCTCTAGTATAGCACTGCTCCCATGGTACGTCCTGCCCACTTTTGTAGTCACATGTTTCTCTGATGCAGTCCTTGTCAGTGGGCATTGTTATCCCTGAATACAGAGCCAGTGGCTTCCTCTGCTGATGGATCATTTGGTACCTCTCCTTCTCCCTGCTCAGATCATTCATTTGGCAGGCTGTGCACACTGGAGCAGGAGAATGAGCTGCATAATCACATACTGTAGCAGCCTATGTGGAACAGAACTGTAATAATAAAAACAGGAGAAGCGTCTCCTTGGAACTCTGTAATGCACCAGAAATTAGTTTACATGTGTCCGGAGGTGGGGGGGAGAAACCGATTCCCTGATAATTTTTCATTTAGATTTTGACGTCCATCTGCCCGATGCGACCACTGTGTCTGCATACATTTTTATGGGCTGCCTGTGCTCATCTTCAAGGTGGCTGGATCAAATTGTGGGTGTTGCCAAATTGCAGTAACAGAGGGAGGATCTTAAAGGGGCATTGTTAAATACCAGGATAAGTTACTACTACGATAAGTGGTCTTCCTAAACACTTCTTAATTTCTGGTTGCCTGACTGTCAAGTTAATCCAATGGCTTACTGGCTTAAAAGATTCCCGGAAGAAACACAAAAATTCTGTAACCGCTTAGATGTTCCATTAGTAGAAGTTCCGGGTTGGTGGGAAAGAACGGTAAATAGAGATACTACTGAGGAACAGCAGGCCTGAAAACCAGTCTTTAAAATGAAACGATCAGAAATGAAGAAGTAATATGCGTAAAGGAAATACGGTAGAAAAGTAGCATCAGACTATAAATATATCGAAAGGGAAGCCGGTGGGGGGAGGGGGTGTGGACGGACACGGGAAACCTCCAACTCTAGGGGGGAGTATTGGAACCAGGGACGATCACCCCGAGCTCCACCTCTAGGGGGACAACCGAGGGGCCGGGAGGAGTTGGTGGCGCCACGGTTTTTTGGGTCATGGGGAGGCCTGTTACCCCCAACTGGGTAGGAGGGGGTTGGGGGGGACGGGTAGGGGGAAGGTAGAGAGATGGGGGGGAGAGGGATGAGGGAGTGGTAGAGAAAGGGTGGGTGGGTGGTGCGAAGAGGGGGGTACGGGGGAGGTGGGTGGGATTGGGAACCTACCAGGAAAGCAATGAAATAATAGGGGCAAGGGTTTTCCTCTCCTGTTGTGGTATGGCAGAGAAATTTCCTTTATAATCTTTTTTGAAAAATTTTAAGTAAGGATGTCAAGTCTAAATATAATCACTTATAATGTATGTGGCCTGAACGCTCCCATAAAAAGGGCCAATATCATTAATGAATTAAAATTCCTTAAAGCAGACGTGGTACTGCTACAGGAGACCCATTTCTCCTTGTGTACAAACCATAGAATATTTTCTAAAGATTACTCCCTATGGTACTATGGGGATTCCCCCATTAGTCGAGCAAAAGGAGTGGCCATAGGGTTTGCCAGGGGGGTAAGGTTCGACCTCGACGAGAGAAAGACAGACCCCGAAGGGCGCTACTTATTCCTGAGAGGAAAATTGAATGGAGTCGAGTCCACCCTGGCAAACATATATGGCCCAAACAAAAACCCTATTGGCTCCCTATTGAAAGTAATAGTCGAGTTAATGGAATTCAACAAAAGGGGGGGTCATAATTGCGGGGGATTTCAATTTTGGGTTGGAGCCTTTGTAGGATAGTACGTCGCGTGTACAGGAGACTGGAATGAGATGGAGGAGATACTGCACCAATATCAACTGGTTGACGTTTGGAAGTTACAGCACTCTAAAATAAGAGACTATACATTCCACTCTCCTGTCCATGCGACGTCCTCCAGATTGGATTTCTTTCTGATAGAGCACAGGCTATAGGAGGTTGTTGTAAGTACAAACATTGGTATAATGACTTTCTCTGACCATGCCCCAGTGACGTTGCAACTGAAGATAGCAGAGTTCCACAAAAGAAGTAACTTGTGGAGATTAAATGAAGAACTATTACATGATAAAGCAATAGAAGAGCGAATGAAAAAAGAATTAGAGCAGTTTTTCATAGAAAACAATACGGAGGATATATCAGAAACCACGGTATGGGAGGCCAATAAGGCCTACATAAGAGGTATTTTGATAATGGCTGGGTCAGAGAAGAAAAAGAGTACTAGGGAAAACACAATAGCCCTGAGTAAAGAAATTAATAAATTAGAACAGCTGCATAAGAATAAGTGCGATAGATCCTGTTAAAACTTAGACGAAAAAGGGAGGAAATGAGAGAACTCATAGAGCAAGAAACACGAACGACCTATAACATTGTAAAGAGAGAAAGGTATCAATATGGGAATAAGCCCGGGAGATATCTGGCGCAGGTATTAGCGAAAAAAAAAGCAGCTAATTATAATGACAAAATACAAACAAGTACAGGGGAATTTGTACATAAAACAGCAGAAATCGCCAAGACATTTCAAGAGTATTACGGGAGTTTATATTCCATTAAGAAGCAGGGTACTAAAGAAGAGGCCGAGCGGAAACAGGAAAAAATAAAAGCCTATCTGAGAGGGATCAGTCTAAATAAAATTTCAGAGGACCAACTCAGTCACCTAGAAGCCCCTATCACAGAGGAAGTGATAACAAAAGCCCTAAAAGAAATTCCTGTGGGGAAAAAGCCCTGGACCGGATGGTCTGACGATACTTTATTATAAAAAATGTAAAGATATTCTAATTCCAAAAACGTGTTCCTATATGAATGGGATTGGGGTGAAGTGGGACTTCCGTAAAGAAGCCTTAGAGGCTACCATTGCTGTTATCCCGAAAGAAGGGGAAGATGGAACGTTATGCTCCAGCTACAGACCTATTTCTCTCCTAAATCTGGATACTAAGATATTCGCAAAAATTCTCGCTGGAGGGATGAAAAAAATATTGCAGAATATAATACACCCAGACCAGGTAGGCTTCGTCCCTGGAAGGGAGGGGAGAGACAACGGAACCAGAACCTTGCTAGCAATACAGAAGATGGACAGTGGGGCCCCAGGACTACTCCTGTCGATTGATGCTGAGAAAGCTTTTGACAGGGTAGACTGGGGCCATATGCAGGGTACTTGGGAAGAAATAGGTTTGAGAGCGAAAATGATAGAACGTATAAAGGCACTATATAACAGACCTACAGCAAGGGTAAAGGTAAATGGGATAGTCTCAGCACCATTCGAAATGTTCAACGAGACAGGGGTGCCCACTCTCCCCCCTGCTGTTTGTGCTGGCTCTGGAACCCCTTCTAATCAGGATAAGACAGAACCCAGACATTAGGGGGATAAAGGTAGGGGAGGAAATTCATAAACTAGCGGCATATGCGGATGACATATTGTTCTATATAACCCGCCCCACGATAACTCTCCCAAATTTAATGAAAGCCCTAAAAGAATACGGTGAGATATCCAACTTCAAGATGAATTCGGCTAAATCTGAGACCTTACATTTCAGTATATCAAAAAATGAAGAACTTAAACTTCAAAAAAACTTTCCATTTGCATGGGGTAAAAAGAAATGAAGTACCTAGGAGTTAAGATAACCAAATCTAGTGTAAGACTATATCAAGTAAACTTCCTCCCTTTACTGAGTGATATCTGAGTTAAACAGAATAATATCAGGACGAATATCCTGGGGGGGGGGGGGGGAGGAGGGAATTAATATATTTAAAATGGTTATCCTGCTTAAAATTATGTACAAAATGCAGATGCTTCCGATCCCACACCCAGAGGTTTTTTTAAAACATTACAAAAGATGTTTTCAAGATTTGTTTGGAGAAGGAAAAAAGCATGAATAAGTTTGACACAGTTAACTAAAGATAAGACGAGAGGGGGTTGGGGTGCACCAGATGTTAGAAACTACTATAATGCTATAGTACTGTCACGGATAGTAGAATGGGTAAAAGAAAATAAAGAAAAGAGATGGGTTAAGATGGAAAGCACAATAAGCACAGCTAAATTGGGTAAAATAATTTGGATCCCTGCACGATATAGAAAGCTCAGCATAGACACAAACAACATCACTAGAAACGCACTAAAAATATGGGAGAATCTAAATAAAAGGGAAAAATGGGAATACAACTCACCCCTAATACCATTAACAAACACAGAATTTTTTACTCCAGGTATAGAGGCATTGTTTGGAAAATGGATAACACGGGAGAATGCACAACTAAAAGACAGTATGGAGCTAGGAAAAATTTACACTTATCATGAACTAAAAAACAAATGGGAGTGGAAATCGATATATGAATGGCAGTATAACCAATTGAAACATTTCACAGAGTCTTTGCCCCAGCCCATTATAACAGAGACAAATTTACTCCCTTTAGAGAAAATCTGTGTAGATAAGGGAAGGAAGAGGGTGATTTCAAGGATCTATAGAGCGCTTATGGAAAGGATAGGGCCGTAAATCCCACCATATATCGAAAAATGGGAAAAGGAACTCGGAACATCTGTGAAAAAAGTGGAGATCAGACAAATATTGCGGCGGGTTCATGCTACTTCAGTGAACAATAATATGATAGAAATAAACTATAAATGTTTGGCTAGATGGTACACTACCCCTGATAAAGTACATAAATACCAAAGTGAAATGTCGCAATACTGTTGGCGAGGGTACAAAGAAATTGGGACCATGTCCCATTATATGGTGGCAATGCCCGGAAATGAAAAAATATTGGGATGAGATTAGGCAAATAATTAGAGAAATAACTAATATAGCGGTCTCAGACGATCCATGGGGGTGCCTATTCCACGGGATAAGAATGCCAACTAAACAATACATGAGAACCTTGCTACCACCACTCTTAAATGCGGCTAAAAGTCTTAGACCCAGACACTAGAAGGAACCAATAAGACCTACAATGAAGAATTGGTGTAATAAAATAAATGAGATCCAAAAATTTGAGTATCTAAGGTTTAGTGATGGAGAGAGCCTGGAAGTCTTTGAGGAAAACTGGTGGGAATGGGTTAATTATAAGCTAACAATAAGATACGCCGAAGTCATGGGAGCATAGGGAACACAGTAGAAAAGGAATAAAATAAAATATACATAGGAAAAGGAAGGAACATAGAGGAGGAATAGAGAAAGGTGACCTGAAGTGCGATTGGTAGAGGGGGGTATTTGGGGGGGGGGGGGCTGGACGGGTAGGGTGCGGGGATTGGATTGTTTGTCTTTGGGTATAAATGTATTTAGTTGTATTAATCATACAAGTATATGGGTGCTATGGTAGTTTTTACCACGCTAAATGTGATATGTTTTGATACAGACAAAAATTAATAAGGAGATTAAAATACAAATGGGGGGGGGAAGAAAAGATAAAAGCTACCATGATGTGACATGTGATGGGACAAAAATGAACTTTAATGGTGAATTTAAGTATCCCAAAAGAACTTACTGTAGTAGCAAGAAAAAAAGGAAAAAAAAACAAAAAATCCAATGGCTTATTTCTCAAACCCTGACCTAAAACAAATTTCGAGATCAGAAATTTGAACTTTGCTCTGACATCAGAGGCTGCATATTTGTTCTGGGATTCCGATACTGAACTAAAGAGATTCGGTCAATAGACCCCACCTTTTGTCTGCCCTAACATAAAAACGATTCACTAAGGTGTGGGTTATCCCTGCAGGTTGGGAATACGGCATCACCATTCCTCCAGACTCCAAACCCAAGTCTTGGGTAGCTGCAGAGAAGATGTACCACACTCACAGGAGGAGAAGGCTAGTGAGAAAGAGGAAAAAGGACCCTAATGTCACCGCTGCCAGAAAGGTAAGATTCCGTGTTTTGCCCTCACACATGTGTAACATGGACATTAAAATGAATGTTCTTTCAAAACATTTTTTTTCTGGTTTTGGATAAGATGGGGAATAATCATAAATCTGTACAGTTTTTGTACTGCTCCCTGGGGTTGCATTCAGAGATTTACCATCACTTACTGTCAAAGCGACAACAATTTCATCAGGGAAGAAGTGAGGGAAAATCTGACACGGGGACATGGACAGCTATGAAATGCTAATGGGGCTTGTAGCCTTCCCCAACGTATCATGTAAGTGTAGTTTTACCCAGGCATACTTGAAAATGTAACAAAAGTAGTTAATTTGCCAGTCTAAGCACCAACATAGAGGCTTGGTAGCTCTTACTCACTGTAAAGCTCTGGTTGTAACTTAATGAGGTACAGGGGGCCTCAATTATGGCCCCTGACATCGCCAAGGGTTTGCTCATTATGTTCATTATCTAGTGATGATAGAGAAGGTTGTCATAGAGACTGCAAACACACTAGAGGATATTATGGACATCGATTGTGGACATGCTACAGCTGTTTTTGGAGATATGTTGTGGAAGATGGGGAGACATTAGGGACACATTACTTGAGGCTAGTAGAGATAATTGCTATTATTCCTTCACAAGTCTATGCCTCCACTCCTGCTTCTGACTGCTGGGCTCCAAAGGTGGCACAAGTACCAAGCGGCTAAAGATTGGGAACAATGGCTATAGAGGATGTCCAAGTGATATAACAAACTTTTCGTAAACCTAGTCAAGACATCAAATGGGCAAAAGTGATATTTTAGTAATGACAAGGTAAGTCACTAAAATTGCCTAGAAAAGTGCCCAAGTGTGAGCTGTGATTTAAACATATGAAAAAGTCATTACTAATTAGCAAGGCTAGTTTGTGTCTATGGGATGGTGACAGAATTGTCTACAAACTTGATTTAAGATTACTTGGCATATGCCTTACAATGGGCTACAAAGCTGGTAGCGTTTGGCAGACAAGCGTTTGACACAGTTCCCCACATACGACTCATGTGTAAGTTAAAGTCTACAGGCTTGGAAATATCAGTTTGTATATGGATAAAAAACTGGATAAAAGACAGAATTCAGAGAGTAGTGGTTAATGATTCTTACTCTGAATGGTCTAAGGTTATCAGCGGTGTACCCCAAGGTTCAGTGCTGGGACCCTTACTTTTTATTACCTTTCTAAATGATATAGGGTCTGAAATTAAAAGTATAATTTCTGTCTTTGCAGATGACACTAAGCTATGCAGTGGAATAACGTCCTTACAGGATGTCTCCAATTTAGAAGCCGACCTCAATGCACTGTCTAATTGGGCGACTATGTGGCAGATGAGGTTTAATATTGATAAATGTAAAGTTATATACTTGGGGGCTAAGAATATGCATGCATCATACATACTAGGGGGAGTACAACTGGGGAAATCAATGGTGGAGAAGGATCTGGGGGTTTTGGTAGATCATAAGCTCAATAATAACATGCAATGCCAAGCTGTGGTTTCCAAAGCGAGCAAAGTCCTTTCTTGTATTAAGAGAGGTATGGACTCCAGAGAGAGCGAGATATCATTTTGCCCCTGTACAAACCATTAGTAAGACCTCATCTGGAATATGCAGTTCAGTTTTGGTCACCAGTTCTCAAAAAGGATAACGGGGAACTGGAGAAAGTGCAGAGAAGGGTAACCAAACTGATAAGAGGCATGGAGGAGCTCAACTATGAGGAAAGATTAGAGGAACTGAATTTATTCTCTCTTGAGAAGAGGATATTAAGGGAGATATGATCAACATGTACAAATATATAAGGGGTCCATATAGTGAACTTGGTGTTGAGTTATTCACTTTACGGTCATCACTGAGGACAAGGGGACACTCTTTACGTCTAGAGCAGTGGTTCTCAACTCCAGTCCTCGGGACCCACCAACAGGCCAGATTTTAAGTATTACCTTGGGGAGTTACAGACTAGAATACTGCAATCACTGAGCAGCAAGTGATATCACCTGTGATGTATTTCAGCTATCTTGCAAACCTGGCCTGTTGGTGGGTCCTGAGGACTGGAGTTGAGAACCACTGGTCTAGAGGAAGAGAGATTTCATCTCCAAACATGGAAAGGTTTCTTCACAGTAAGAGCTGTGAAAATGTGGAATAGACTACCTCCAGAGGTGGTTCTGGCCAGCTCAGTAGATTGCTTTAAGAAAGGCTTGGATTCTTTCCTAAATTTACATAATATAACTGGGTACTAACATTTATCGGTAAAGTTGATCCAGGGAAAATCCGATTGCCTCTCTGGGATCAGGAAGGCATTTTTTCCCCTGCTGTAGCAAATTGGATCCTGCTTTTCTGTTTTCTTTTGGTTTTTTTTTTTTTTTGGTTTTTTTTCGCCTTCCTCTGGATCAACTGTAGGTATAGGATTGGGTATATGGGATTGTATTTTTTTCAACCGAACTATGTAACTATGGTAGAAATTGGTTGAAGAATATAGGACATATTTACCTCCATAATGACACTTTATTGCATTCTCTTGTTTTGATGTAGGCAACCCTTTCTCAAGAGGAGCAGGAAGGCTGGGAATATGCCGCTCTCATAGGCTGGAAATTTCACTTGAAACAGCGAAGCTCAGACACGTTTCGACGACGACGCTGGAGAAGAAAAATGGCCCCTTCGGAGAGTCTCGGAGCATCTGCTATTTTCAAACTGGAAGGAGCTCTTGTGAGTACCAGAGAAAAGAGAATTCTTTGTCAGATTCATTTATAGCATGCTTTATGGGGGTCATTTTTCATCAGTGTGCGTAGATTACTTGCCAATGTTTACATGTTTCGCCTGTGACCATAGCGGGCTTACTTAGATTGGTGATCCTGACCGGTTACCTACAATTGCTTAAAAATTCATGACTCCGTACAGGATACAGTTCGGTGCCTTTTTTGTCCCTCTAAACTGCTCTTTATGACTGCTTCATTTTTTGCACATTGAAGTGATGGTCATTAGGCGTGCTCTGATGCAAATAAGGTCTGTCTTGTGTTTAGCTAGCTGTGTGTATATAGCTCAAGAATAAAAGTTTCCTTCGACTGCCGAACACTTCCAGCCACACTTTACTTGCCAGAGGAAGTCCTGAAGTGTCCACCCATCATCATGAAATGGACTGATGAGGTTTTAATTCTTTTGTCAATAAAAAAAAAATCTCCTTTTGTTATAATGCAGAAGAGCCTTTCATCTTTCCTTTGTCTTGAACAGTGATGAGCTCAGGTGTTTCAGACTAACATCTGGGTCAATCATCTGCAGTCAGGGTATTCCCCACCCTGCAGCCACACACATACATACCTAATTGTATATGGGTGGCTGCAGGGTGACGAATGCCCCTGGACACAGATGATTGGCCCAGTACAGCTACCTGCAGGCTCACACAAATAGGTTGGATCTTAGACCAAACGCACCCAAGCGCCTCACTAGTCTGCACAGACTCCTCTGTACATCTTGCACCTTTTTGAAGCTACTCTCTGGTTTTGTTTCACATTTTAAAACTCGTGTAGCTTAGTACCTTTTTAAATGCTTTCTTCCCTAAAAGGAACATGTATCAGTGTAAGTCTTCCTTTATTTGCCCAATGGTCCACGTGAATGCTAACATAGCCTTTTCATTCATTTGTGTTTTATTGACTATTCAAAAGACATTATATTTCATTCTTGATCACGCTGGATTCCTTGGTTTTTTACACCATATTTAGTTGAGTACAGAGTTTAAAAGTCTGTTTTTATGTCGTTCAATACAATCCATTTGTAATGTATGTATATGCAATGGCTTTTTTTTTTTTTTCAGCACTGCTGAAGTGCTCTTATTGTAGAATCTCTGACAGCAAGTATTTAAGGAAATTCTTCCAGGCATAGAGAATAATGTGGAATTTTTTGAGTTAATTAGTGAGCTTTATTATTTTTTTTAACACTTTACAACAATATATCAAGAGGTTATGTTTCCCTACAGTGCTCATTAGAAACCATTTTACATCTCTTGGTGGTAATGAGTAAAGTTTCTGCAAGTTGTACCTTCCAAAATAGCATCTGTACATTATATACGTTATAGAACATAATTTAATTATTTTATAGATGGGGGGTGCTGCTTTGAGCTAAATGAAGGGAGTAGATCCCAAAGGCTCATTCGGAAAAATGACGTATTAGTGCAAATAACAAAGAATTACATACAGTACTCATCTGCCATGTTGCAAGTGCAGTAATACTGTATGTCTACAATCCCCATATGCATCGTTATATGGATTATCTGAAACCAATCATATTTTGGTGTGTTCTCTTATGCTGATGCATTTTTCAGTATGCTTTCAAAGACTGAACGTAAAGTGTATTATGAGATTGTGTTGATGTGTATATATATCTATTTATCTATTTCTATTTAATTTCTGTGTGTGTGTGTGTGTGTATATATATTTCGATCTGGATATGACCAGTAATTACCTGTACATAGGGTGCTGATGTGAGTTCAGAGGAAGAAGAAAAGAAGGAGAAGGAATCTGCAGCTACTATTTTTGGAGCAAACACGCCAATTGTCTCCTGTATCTTTGACCGTAAGTATTATTTAATTTTTATTACTATTTAAAGAAGTAATCTTGAAGCTTTAAAATGGCGCCTGGCAGCAGATTAGGATCTAGAAAAGCGTGGCTGCATGAGTGAATTATCCAAGCAGAAGCAGCATTTGTAAAATCACATAACATGAATATAATATGGATGATACACATTTGACCGATTTTTGATTTTTCTGTTGATGGTTAACCTAGATCCCAATGGCACTCTGGAAAATTTGAGGGTAGGTGCATGCACATAGAAGTGCCTGCAAAGTCACAGGTTTCTGCGTTAAGGTGAAAATTGGAGAGCCAAGAAGTTCTATAATATTTTTGCTGCTGGGATTTTTCATGTAAAAAAAAGAATAAACGAAATGTGTAGGGGTGTATATATGTATGTGTATATGTATGTACAGTGGCTTGCGAAAGTATTCGGCCCCCTTGAACTTTTCAACCTTTTGCCACATTTCAGGCTTCAAACATAAAGACATAAAATTTTAATTTTTTGTGAAGAATCAACAACAAGTGGGACACAATTGTGAAGTGGAACGAAATCTATTGGATATTTTAAACTTTTTTAGCAATTAAAAAACTGAAAAGTGGTGCGTGCAAAATTATTCGGCCCCTTTACTTTCAGAGCAGCAAACTCACTCCAGAAGTTCAGCGAGGATCTCTGAATGATCCAATGTTGTCCTAAATGACTGATGGTGATAAATAGAATCCACCTGTGTGTAATCAAGTCTCTGTATAAATGCACCTGCTCTGTGATAGTCTCAGGGTTCTGTTGAAAGCGCAGAGAGCATCATGAAGACCAAGGAACACACCAGGCAGGTCCGTAATAGTGGAGAAGTTTAAAGCCAGATTTGGATACAAAAAGATTTCCCAAGCTTTAAACATCACAAGGAGCACTGTGCAAGCGATCATTTTGAAATGGAAGGAGTATCAGACCACTGCAAATCTACCAAGACCTGGCTGTCCCTCTAAACTTTCAGCTCAGACAAGGAGAAGACTGATCAGAGATGCAGCCAAGAGGCCCATGATCACTCTGGATGAACTGCAGAGAACTACAGCTGAGGTGGGAGAGTCTGTCCATAGGACAACAATCAGTCGTACACTGCACAAATCTGGCCTTTATGGAAAAGTGGCAAGAAGAAAGCCATTTCTCAAAGATATCCATAAAAAGTCTCGTCTAAAGTTTGCCACAAGCCACCTGGGAGACACACCAAACATGTGGAAGAAGGTGCTCTGGTCCGATGAAACCAAAATCGAACTTTTTGGCCACAATGCAAAACGATATGTTTGGCGTAAAAGCAACACAGCTCATCACACTCAACACACCATCCCCACTGTCAAACATGGTGGTGGCAGCATCATGGTTTGGGCCTGCTTTTCTTCAGCAGGGACAGGGAAGATGGTTAAAATTGAGGGGAAGATGGATGCAGCCAAATACAGGACCATTCTGTATGAAAACCTGTTGGAGTCTGCAAAAGACCTGAAACTGGGACAGAGATTTATCTTCCAACAAGACAATGATCCCAAACATACAGCAAAATCTACAAAGGAATGGTTCACAAATAAACGTATCCAGGTGTTAGAATGGCCAAGTCAAAGTCCAGACCTGAATTTAATCGAGAATCTGTGGAAAGAGCTGAAAACTGCTGTTCACAAACGCTCTCCATCCAACCTCACTGAGCTCGAGCTGTTTTGCAAGGAAGAATGGGCAAGAATTTCAGTCTCTCGATGTGCAAAACTGATAGAGACATACCCCAAGCGACTTGCAGCTGTAATCGCAGCAAAAGGTGGCTCTACAAAGTATTAACGCAAGGGGGCCGAATAATTTTGCACGCCCCACTTTTCATTTTTTTATTAGTTAAAGTTTCACAAAAAATAAAAATTTTATATCTTTATGTTTGAAGCCTGAAATGTGGCAAAAGGTTGAAAAGTTCAAGGGGGCCGAATACTTTCGCAAGCCACTGTATGTATGTGTATGTGTGTATATATATATATATATATATATATATATATATATATATATATATATATATATATATATATATATATATATGTGTGTGTGTATATGTATATATATATATATACCCCTCACCATTGTTGTAAATATTTTTATATTTACACTTTGCTACAATGTAAAGTAGTGAGTGTACAGCTTGTATAACAGTGTGAATTTGCTGTCCTCTCAAAATAACTCAACACGCAGCCATTAATGTCTAAACCGCTGGCAGCAAAAGTGAGTACACTCCTGAGTGAAAATGTCCAAATTGGGCCCAATTAGCCATTTTCTCTCCCCGGTGTCATGTGACTCGTTAGTGTTACAGGGTTGCAGGTGTGTTAAATTTGGTGTTATCGCTCTCTCTTACTGGTCACTGGAAGTTCAACATGGCACCTTATGGCAAAGAACGCTGAGGATCTGAAAAAAAGAATTGTTGCTCTACATAAAGATGACCTAGGCTATGAGAACCCTAAAGGACCCTGAAACTGAGCTGCAGCATGGTGGCCAAGACAATACAATGGTTCACCAGGACGGGTTCCACTCAGAACAGGCCTTACCATGGTCGACCAAAGAAGTTGAGTGTATGGGCTCAGCGTCATATCCAGAGGTTGTCTTTGGGAAATAGACGTATGAGTTCTGCCAGCATTGCTGCAGTGGTTGAAGGGGTGGGGGGGGTCAGCCTGTCAGTGCTCAGACCATACGCCACACACTACATCAAATTGGTCTGCATGTCTGCCTTTCCAGAAGGAAGCCTCTTCTAAAGATGATGCACAAGAAAGCCTGCAAACCAAGATAAACTTATTTTGTTCAGATGGTGTCAAGCGTGTGTGGCGGCAACCAGGTGAGGAGAACAAAAACAAGTGTGTCTTGTCTACAGTCAAGCATGGTGTCATGGTCTGGGGCTGCATGAGTGCTGCTGGCACTGGGGAGCTACAGTTCATTGAAAGAACCATGAATGCCAACATGTACATAATGACCCCAAACACACATCAAAGACGACCACTGCCTTGCTAAAGAAGCTGAGGGTAAAGGTGATGGACTGGCAAAGCATGTCTCCAGACCTAAACCCTATTGAGCATCTGTGGGGCATCCTCAAACAGAAGGTGGAGGAGCGCAAGGTCTCTAACATCCACCAGCTCTATGATGTCGTCATGGAGGAGAGGAAGAGGACTCCAGTGGCAGCCTGTGAAGCTCTGGTGAACTCCATGCCCAAGAGGCTTAGGGCAGTGCTGGAAAATAATGGTGGCCACACAAAATATTGACACTTTGGGCCCAATTTGGACATTTTCACTTAGGGGTGTACTCACTTTTGTTGCCAGCGGTTTAGACATTAATGGCTGTTATTTTCTCTTTTGAGGGGACAGCAAATTTACACTGTTATACAAGCTGTACACTCACTACTTTACATTGTAGCAAAGTGTCATTTCTTCAGTGTTGTCACATGAAAAGATATGATAAAAAAAAATTTACAAAAATGTGAGGGGTGTACTCACTTTTGTGAGATACTGCCATGTCATGTCATGTAGTACAGGGGAATCTATTTTATGTTGGATTAAAAAAAAAACACAGAAAATGTATTTTGTATTTTTAATCTATTACTGAGCTTGTAGTTCATCTTGGTGTGTTTTTTTTTTTTTTTTTTTTTTTTATAAAGGTGCCTTTACATATCACCTTCGCTGCTATCTTTACCAAGCTCGGAGTCTGACTGCCATGGATAAGGACAGTTTTTCTGGTAAGGGGATGGGTGGTCACCTTATGTTTGCTTAGATAGAATGGCGAAGCAGCTACTTTTATGTGTGTAAAGAGTGTTGGTGGAGCTCAGTACCTTTTTTGTTGCATGCATGGTTATATGTTCTATTCTATTATGTATCTCTTCCTGTTGCCACATCACAAATTTGCAGCGGCTGGGCCTTCATTCTGCCACACATATGTGTTCAACACTGAGGCCCAAGGTTGTGTTCTGAGGGCATGCTCACTGTCTGGTCACCAACCCCCCCCCCCTCCCCCTCCCCCCCCCCCCCCCTGTTTATAGCCCTTTCTTACTACCTTTACAGTTACTGAATGCTATATTCCAAAAATAAACCGTTGTTTTACATCTATCTGAGCTGTTTTACTAAAAGCTATGTAATTCTGTCCAGCTAGTCTTGTAATGGCAGCCCCCCTGACAGACACCACAGCCATGTCAAATGTAATATAAAGAAGTATTATAATGCTGATTAATTCTAATGTGTCTTTGCACAAAATTGCTGCTGCAGTATATTATTTAAAAACATCCACCCTAAAGACTATTTGTTGTTCAGCTAGTAACATCACATACATAGTTGCCAACATTTCCAAAAAGTTTTTAGGGACACATTTTTTTTTTTTTGTGTGTCCAGAAAGCCGCTGTAGGCGAGGCATGTACTTGGGGGTGGGTCATTTATTTAATATGGGCTTGGTTTTACAAGAAGTTTATTCTCCTTGGGCTTCCACCATGCAATTGACCGCAATTAAATAGTTAATCATGTCCAGCCACCAGGGATCCTTAGGGTAGTAAGATCCCCGGGGCTAGAGACATGATTAACCATTTTATTTCTAGCTGATCCTTGCCTTGGCTGTACATTACTTAAATTGCTAGCAGATCCCTGGTGGCAGGACATGATAGCAGAGCCCTGGTAGAAATGCATGATTAACCCTGTAATCTAGCCATTAAATGGGTAATTGTGCATTTCCCCCAGGGCTCTACAAGCAATGAAATGGTTCATATTCTTACATAGTTACATAGTAGGTTGAGGTTGAAAAAAGACCCAAATCCATCAAGTCCAACCTATGTGTGTGATTATATTTCAGTATTACATTGTATACCCCTGTATGTTGCGGTCGTTCAGGTGCTTATCTAATAGTTTCTTGAAACTATCAATGCCCCCCGCTGAGACCACCGCCTGCAGAAGGGAATTCCACATCCTTGCCGCTCTTACAGTAAAGAACCCTCTACGTAGTTTAAGGTTAAACCTCTTTTCTTCTAATTTTAATGAGTGGCCACGAGTCTTGTTAAACTCTCTTCTGCGAAAAAGTTTTATCCCTATTGTGGGGTCACCAGTTTGGTATTTGTATATTGAAACCATATCCCCTCTCAAGCTTCTCTTCTCCAGAGAGAATAAGTTCAGTGCTCGCAACCTTTCCTCATAAGTAATATCCTCCAGACCCTTTATTAGCTTTGTTGCCCTTCTTTGTACTCTCTCCATTTCCAGTACATCCATCCTGAGGACTGGTGCCCAGAACTGGACAGCATACTCTAGGTGCGGCCGGACCAGAGTCTTGTAGATCGGGAGAATTATAGTTTTATCTCTGGAGTTGATCCCCTTTTTAATGCATGCCAATATTCTGTTTGCTTTGTTAGCAGCAGCTTGGCATTGCATGCCATTGCTGAGCCTATCATCTACTAGGACCCCCAGGTCCTTTTACATCCTAGATTCCCCCAGAGGTTCTCCCCCCAGTGTATAGATTGCATTCATATTTTTGCCACCCAAATGCATTATTTTACATTTTTCTACATGGAACCTCATTTGCCATGTAGTTGCCCACCCCATTAATATGTTCAGATCTTTTTGCAAGGTTTCCACATCCTGCGGAGAAGTTATTGCCCTGCTTAGCTTAGTAACGTCCGCAAATACAGGGATTTAACTGTTTACCCCATCCTCCAGGTTGTTTATGAACAAATTAAAAAGGATTGGTCCCAGCACAGAACCCTGGGGGACCCCACTACCCATCCCCTGACCATTCCGAGTACTCCCCATTTATCACCACCCTCTGAACTCGCTCTTGTAGCCAGTTTTCAATCCATGTACTCACCCTATGGTCCATGCCAATGGACCTTATTTTGTACAGTAAACGTTTGTGGGGAACTGTGTCAAATGCTTTTGCAAAATCCAGATACACCACGTCTACGGGCCTTCCTTTATCTAGCTGGCAACTCACCTCCTCATAGAAGGTTAATAGATTGGTTTGGCAAGAACGATTCTTCATGAATCCATGCTGATTACTGCTAATGATACCGTTCTCGTTACTAAAATCTTGTATATAGTCCCTTATTATCCCCTCCAAGAGTTTACATACTATTGATGTTAGGCTAACTGGTCTGTAATTCCCAGGGATGTATTTTGGGCCCTTTTTAAATATTAGTGCCCCCAAGTACCCTCGGGTGCAAGCCATCCCAGTCCTGGTGATTTATTAATGTTAAGTTTCCCAAGTCTAATTTTAATTCTGTCCTCTGTTAACCATGCAATACCTCGCAATACATAATCTTGCAGCCAATAAGATATGAGTCACTATATGTCTGTATGGAGGCGGCACTGATTCAATGGTGAGGTTCAGTACAGCTAGATCAGGTGTTGGTGTAAGACGTCTGAGAGTATTTGGAAAATCGTGTTCCAGTACTTTCGTAAACGCGGGCAGGTCCAAAAGATGTGGAGTAAGTCGCCCTTGGCTGAGCTGCAGCGCCAGCATTGATCACATGTAGAGGGATTAAATTTAGTAAGTCTGGAGGGGGTTAGGTACCATCTAAGGTGCAGTTTTTGGGTGGTTTTCCCAAAGCGTGGCACATTTTGTGGATTCGTATATTGACTGGAGAGCCTTCTGCCATTGGTGTTCTGTGTAGGTCTGACCTAAGTCGTGTTCCCAGTGTATATGGGGGGTTTCTTGTTAAACTGCAGCTTGTGATGCATGATGATATAGAATAGGCATATTCCTTTTTGTTTGGGGGTGGAGGACGTTAGATATTCCCATGCTTTAGGATGCAGTGTGTATACCCGAAGGTGGGAGTCTCTCTAAGGCAGTGCGCGACCTGCATGTAAGTAAAGAGGTCTGTTTGAGGTAAGTTGAACTCTTGTTGCAGGAGGGTGAAGGGTTTGGGTTTTGTCGTTTAGTAGAATATTTTGCATGGTTCGGATGCCTTTCTTGGACCATTGGTTTAAATAGAAGTCTGGTGAGAGGTGGTGAAGAGATTCGATAGGTATAGGAATGGGAGGGGTATTAGGTATGCCGTTGCTGTTTTGTATTTTTTTCCATGCTGAGATCGACGCCACCATGGTCGGAGGTGTTCCCGCCGTCAGTTTTGGACCCCAGGGTGAGCTCATTACCCAAGATTTCAGGTTTGGATGAAGTAGATTTGAATGTTCTATTGAGCTCCAAAGCTTGCTAGGATTTGTTCGGAACCACTTAGTGAGCTGGTCCAGTATCGCCGCTGTATGATAGTCTTCGAAGTCTATTGTCCCTGAGCCACCCACCGATCTATGGTGTCTGAGTGTCGAGTGTGCACATCTAGGTTTGGCCCCATGCCATATGGTTTTGTTAAGCATGGATTGTAGTGATTTGAAGTAGTATTTAGGCAAGGGTATGGGGAGGGTTCTGAACAGGTATAGAATTTGGGGTAGGTGGAGCATTTTGAATGCTGAGAGTCTACCTGACCAGGAAAGGTTGTGTTTGGTTATGGCTTGTGTTTCTACCTTTTAAGTTGGCAAGGAGAGGCTTGAAGTTGGCTGCAAATAGGTGTATGACTGATTTTGTGAGGTGGACTCCCAGGTATGAGATGCTATGGTCAGCCCAAGCAAAGGGGAATTGGGCTTGTAACAGGTTTCTAGAGGTAGCGTCTAGTTTAAGGTCTAAAACACGAGACTTTGTTACGTTAAGTTTGTAGTATATGTGTCTGAACCAGTCTAGTAGTTTTTGGGCTTCAGGAAGGGAGGAATTCGGGTTGGTGAGTACTAGTATGACATTGTCAGCAAAGAGGCTGATTTTATGTGAAATTTTTCCTATCGTCAGGCCTGTGATTAGGGGGTTTGAGCGTATGTGTTCCGCAAGTGGTTCCATTAACATGTTGAAGATCAACAGGGACAATGGACACCCCTGGCGAGTGCCATTCGTTATGTAAAATGGATGTGAAAGCATATCTGCAGAGTATACCTTCGCAGATGGGACAGTATACAAAGCCATTATAGCGTTGTATATGAGATCCTTGAATCCGAGTTTAGTCAGTACTGCTCTTAGGTAGGACCAGTGGACTCTATCGAACGCCTTCTCTGCATCCAACGATAGGAGCAGAGAAGGCGTTCCGCTAGATTCAATATGGTGTATTAGGTTTACCATCTGTCTTGTGGCATCATGGGCTTGTCTGCCCCTAATGAACCCTGATTGGTCTGTGTGGATGAGATCAGGCATAACAGCCATCAGGCATCTGGCAATCGTTTTGGCATATATTTTTACGTCCAGATTTAGTAAGGAGATAGGGCGGAAGTTTTGGGGGGAGGTAGGAGCTTTACCTGGTTTCGGGATGGTGATTATAAGAGCATTTAGTGATTCATCAGTGAACTTTGAAGAGGAGGCAGCAATGTTGAAAAATTCCGTCAGATGGGGAGTAAGTGTCTGGAAATTTTTTTATAATATTCTCCCGTTAGACCATCTGGTCCAGGGGCTTTTCCCGAGGGCAAGGATGATATCGTGTCCAGAATTTCCCGTTCCGAAAATGGTTCGTTAAGGGAGGACAGTTGAGTCAGTCAGCGTTGATAATTTAATTTGTTGAAGAAAATTATTGATATCCTCAGGGGATGGTTGGTAAGTAGTATGGTCATTTTTTATGTTTTACAGTTTGCTATAGTAGTCACTAAAGGCGTTCGCAATGTCCTGGGGGTTAGTCAGTGTGTCAGTAGCATAGAGTTGGGATTTTGGATTTGATCCTTTGTCCCTTGAGGCGTTGCGCTAGTCTCTTACCCGCTTTGTTGTATGTGAAGTATGAGCTAGCTTTGAGCCTGCGCTGGAACGGAGAAGAAGCGATCGCAGGTCTCGTTGTAAGGTCAATAATTGGGCCTGGATGTTCGGTACTGGGTTGGTCTTATGCTGGGATTCAAGAGTTGCGATTTGAGAAGTAAGTGTGTCAATTTGCTGCATCCTCTGCCTTTTACACATGGAACTCAATTGCATTATATTACCTCTGATAACAGCTTTGTGCGCGTTCGACACTGTCACGGGGTCCCCCACTGATCCCTTATTTAAATCAAAATATTCGTGTATGTGTTTTTCTATGTCTAGGGAGTAGCTGGGGTATTGCAAAATAAAATTATTCGCCCGCCAAAGGAACGTATTCCGCTGGGGTGTAGTGTCATTAATAGAGATAGAGATTGGGGTGTGGTCCGACCACGTCACGTTGTGGATTACAGATGCGCTGATGTTTTGTAGTAACCATTTGTCTGTAAGGAACAAATCAATTCTGGAATAAGAATTGTGGCGGGGTGAGAAATAAGTAAAGTCCTTTTCGGACCTGTGATGGCATCTCCACACGTCAAAGACATCATGTGACGTGAGGAGCTGCCTCAGGGGGGATTCTCTTCTTTTCACTGGAGAAGTAGAGTCCATGTGGATATCAGGAACCGTGTTGAAGTCTCCGCAGATTATCAAGTGACCCTTGCAAACTGCTCGTGCCTTGGTTAAGGCTTTTCTCAGAAAACTTATCTGACGAGTGTTGGGGGCGTAGATATTCATTAAGGTATAAGTAACTTTGTTGAGGGTGAATGATAGAATGAGATATCTACCATTGGGGTCGGGGATTTGTTGTAGTAGTTGGAAGTCCAGACCTTGTTTGATAGCTATGAGAACTCCTCTTTTCTTGGAGTTGTAGGTGGCATGGTATATTTGGGGGTATTTGTTGTTGTGGCATAGGGCTGTTGCCGCGGGGAGTAGGTGAGTCTCTCCTGTACACAGTCCATTTGAGCTGCAGTGTGCCAAAGGGAGTGGCATTTTGCCGGGTGGTTAAGGCCCTTGGCATTAAGGGACACAATGTTAAAGGGCATGTTCGGAGGTTAGTGAATGAGGTGAATTGGAAAGCTTGTATTTTTTGAAGGCCTTCTCCTTTGCTTTTATATGCATTTTTACGTTGGAGTTAAGCCATCCAGGACTTTTGATCGCTCTTTTAAATTTATTACCCAATGGGATGCATTGGCTAATGCCCTTATTTAATATGCTCTTAAAGCAAACCCATCTCTCCTCCGTGTTCTTTGTTCCTAAGATTTTATCCCAATTTATGCTTTCTAGCAAGGCTTGTAGTTTAGGGAAGTTGGCTCTTTTGAAATTCACCGTCTTTGTATTCCTCTTATGTTTCCTATTTGTGTGATTTATACTGAAGCCAATTGACCTGTGATCGCCGTTACCTAAATTGCTCCGTATTTCCACATCTGTGATCAGGTCTGTATTGTTGGTAATCAGTAGATCCAGTAACGCTTTTCTAGTTGGTGTGTCTACCATCTGACCCATGAAATTGCCCTGCAAGACATTTAGGAACTGGCGAGCCTTAGATGAATGACCTCCAACACACAGATCTAATAGCAAAGAAAGGGCTAATCCTTTCCAATCATTTCCAACTTATTTGCCAGCAATAAAAGGGTGTCCAGTCACCAGGGATCATATTCTAGGAACAAAAGGGGACAGCACTGCCTGAAGTGCACCCCCCATATTACAACACTGCTTGAAGTGTGCCCCCCCATATTACAACACTGCCTGAAGTGTGCCCCCCATATTACAACACTGCCTGAAGTGTGCCCCCCTTCCCTCAGCACAACTCTGTGGCCAAATAACTTATCCCCATTATTTGGTCAGTTACCTTCGCACCATCTTCTTCCCCATTTTCTTATTCTTGCAGGCAGTAGGAGTAAAAGTTGAGGGCAGCCCTGGAGTGTTTCAACCTGCCCAAGTGTGAAAGCATTACACAGGCAATGATTCTATTCAGAAACCAATGCCTGCTCAGGAGGAACACCCCACCCACTCCCCCTTCTGTACAGCGTGTACTAATGGAGAGGAGAGGTACTGCAAGCCAGTATGTCAGACTGTGTGCTCCGTGGAATCAGCTCACACATTAAACAATTAGCGAGCCTGCATTTCCGGGACAATGAGCGGGACATTTAGCTAATTTTTGGGACTGTCCTGGGAAATTCGTGAGTGTTGGCAAGTATGCACATAATGCATTTAAATAAAGAAAAGACAATGATGCATAAAAGGTTTATGATAAACCCCATGACCTTTAAAGTGAAAGAAAAAAACAAAGTCTAATTATTCTTAAATTGTTCCTTCCCACTTCCTTAAATATATCCTGCCTATTTATATAAAAAAAGTGTACTCCTTTTTTTTAATTACGGTCTGGTAAAGTGGTCCCACAGTTTTTGGCTCCTCTGTCAGTGAGCAGCTGCTGCAAGGGGAGAGGAGGGATCACTGACATGGGAGCCTATAAGTGACATCACGGCTTCCAGAATTCCCAGCCGTTGTTGAGTGCTCCCTGAGCTGGAGCTGCAGGATCACATGACTGGACTGGTGCAAATAGAAAATAGAAAAGTGCTAGACAAAGAACACACATGTCTGTGTCATTATTGCAGATTTCCAAACCGGAGGCCATTATTTTTCCACCATGAAATATTTGTTTTAAGGGATCAGCTATTTGGCATATCATCTGCTTTATAGACAAGACAAATGTGTTAATTAGGTTTTTTTGTGTAGAACATAGCTTATCTTTAAAACTATGGAGTGTCCCTTGAACCAAGTAATAGTTGCCTAATTTGCCAATTTGTGATTTTACAAAAAAAAAAAAAAAGGGTCTCATCCTTGGTAGCTCTGGTGGCTGTTACAGTCCTCTATGTGACTTAAATTCTGTGTTTCTGGCTTGAGGCCACTTCACAGTGACCTATAGATAACCTTTTGTTGCCCTCTAGCACAGAGCCACTGCAATTTGTACAGGAAATGTTTATTTATGATGGCCCTCCTGCTCCTTTCTTTTAGAGATAAAAAAAAAGTTGATTTACACGCCCATCTAATAGTAGTCCCAAGCCCTTTAATTATTTTCATGAGGGGTTGGGGCATCATAAATACAGAAAAATTGAGATGTGCTCCAGCTGGTAGATTTTATTGTCTGGTGACAACAGGAAATGTCTGTTTTGTGTTCATGGAGACCAGAAAACGCGCTTGTACAGGTGCAACCAAGGAGCTCTCTGCTTACCTTGACAATAACTTGGCCAATTTAAAGTATATGGAAAGGCAATACTTTATTCGTTTTGAACAGAGTAGGGAAGGGTTTTCCCAGTTATGCCCCGTACACACGGTCGGATTTTCCGACAGAAAATGTTCGATGGGAGCTTGTTGGAAATTCCGACTGTGTATGCTCCATCGGACATTTTCCATTGGAATTTCCATCACACAAAATTTGAGATCTGGATCTCAAATTTTCAGACAACAACATCCTTTGCGAATTCCGATCGTGTGTACACAATTCCGACGCACAAAGTTCCACGCATGCTCGGAATCAAGCATAAGAGCCACACTGGCTATTGAACTTCATTTTTCTCGGCTCGTTGTATGTCACCGCGTTCTTGACGTTTGAAATTTCCGACAAGATTTGTGTGACCGTGTGTATGCAACACAAGTTTGAGCCAACATCCGTCTAAAAAAATCCATGGATTTTGTTGTCGGAATGTCCGATCGTGTGTATGCGGCATTAGGGAGATTTCCCTTTAAGCCTGTACACGAAAAAAGAAAATTGAAAGATTGCTGTACTAGCACAACCAATGTTGGTGCGGCGATCTCCCCCACTGTATTGTATTCTGACCACCCCCCTCCGCCAGAACACAGTAATCAGAGCTGGCAGCCATTGGTGGTTGCTGGTTTTCCAGCATGCCCGTTTAATAGAAGCCAGTTGTAAGACCAGTTTCTACAAAACAGATAGCTGTATACACGGGCCGAAAGTCCTCCAGTTCCTGCTGAACCCGCAGATTTTGACCCATGTGTACATGGCTTTACTCCCTGTCCCAGGGGCACACTAGTAACTTAAAGTTCTAGAAAAATAAACAGGTTATACTTTAACTGCTCTGTGCAATATTATTCCACAAAGCCACCTTTACCTTCTCTTCTGGGGTCCCCTGCTGTCCACTCTTCTCTTCTGAGTGTGACCCCAACACAAGCTGTTTGCTATGGGGGCACACATGTGGGTGTGCTCCTGAGCTGAGCTGCATGTATCTTGTAGACACACACAGCTCGGGCCTGCCCCTTTCCCCGCTCTCTGTTCACAGGATATGATTGACAACAGTAGGAGTATATTCCGTTGCTGCCTGTGCTGCGAGAGCAGGGAGAGAGTCGCTGCAGACGGGCACATCGCTGGATGGTAGGTATTTAGGGAGGGGGGTGGCGATACTACTTCTGAGACTTTTTTTTTAATACAGGGAATGCATTAAGGTAAAAAATGCTTTGCTTTAGAAGCACTTTAATGAAAATGTATTCAAAGTGATATGAAATCCCCTTCTTGACAGTTGTCACCGTAATAGGTGTCCCCATTGGATGACTTCCCTCATCAATTGTTATGGTGACAATTTGTAAATTTTTCAAGTTTTAAAATGTATGGTTTAACCATCGTTTTTGTAACCGTGATCAGCAGGACAATAGAAAGGGTGATGTTCCTCAGAGCAACAGAAATACAAATCTTTCCCCAATGTTCCAAAATTCAAATTCAAACAAGTGTGCTTCTAAGAGCCCCCGCCTATACTAATACTGACATTACCAGGGATCCAGTGCTACTCCTACTGCCACCGGAGTTGAATGTGCTCATTTGGCTGAGACTAGGCGGTAGGGACCTAGGGTTGCCACCTCATTCCTTTAAAAGCGAACACCTATGAATTACACAGGTTCTGTGGCTGATGAAGGTGGTAATTAAACTCTATACCTTATCTGCACTAAATTGGCCTCAGAACCTTGTAATTCATATGTGTTTGGGTTTAAAGGGATGAGGTGGCAACCCTAACATCACTCCTCCCTCATGTGGCAGTGCTGTAGGATAGTGATTGACTGCTTGACATAAGTACTGACAATGGGAGGCGGTAACATGCTCCCTCATACCCCAACATGCTAAGTTTCTGGTTGCAGCAGGGGCAGGAGCAACATTTGATCTATGGTATTGTGCATATAAGTGGGGCAGGGGGAAGCCTTTCAGAAACATGCTGTGCTTTGCCCTGACTTTTGCAATGCTTTCACCTGCTTAACTGCTATAAACTTTAAATTGATTACTAGGAGTGTATTTTGTTCCTCATTTATACAAAAAGTGAGAGTTATTTTAAGTTGAGTCCAATAAGATTTGAAACTTACCCCATGCTAAATAAAGATCCCTATCCTTGTGTTAAAGTGGAACTAAAGCCCGAATTACTCGCCGCCACTCCGATTTGATGGCTGTGAGGCGTCATTGCATGTCTCTTATGCAATGAAGAGCCTGCCTGTTCGTATTTTTTTTTACATTGGTTCTGCTTTTATGCTGTACAGTCAAACTAACATTGCTTGCAAGTCTTTTTTACTTTGCTAGGAATGCCAATACTGCACTGCTGAGTGCTTTCTGTATTTATGGAACAAAAACAGCATTGGTTGTTTATTTCTGATTGACCACTAACTTGTAATGAAAATATAGAATGATGAATGCTAACCACATTATATAGCTATTATACCTCCTGATCAGGACAAATTCTGTAGAGGGATAACATAAGAAATATGGGCAAGAGCTAGCCATTTTTTTTTTTTATTTATGTCAAAGAGGAACAGATTTAATTTATTTTTATTTTTTTTAGACCCCTATGCACATGTATCATTCCTCCACCGCAGTAAAACTACAGAGATAATGCATTCAACTTTGAACCCCACATGGGACCAAACCCTGATCTTCAACGATGTTGAAATCTATGGAGATCCGCAAGCAGTAGCTCATAATCCACCCAATGTAGTTATTGAAATATTTGACAACGATCAAGTGGTATGTATACATCCATAGTCTGAAGGTTTATTCATTTCTCCATATTTTATTTTACTGTTTATATATTGTGTGCTGTTTGTTTCAGGGAAAAGATGAATTTATTGGAAGGAGTTTGTGCCCACCACTTGTAAAACTGACCCCTATCGACGTTACACCAAAACTCCTGTGGTATCCAGTCATGAAAGCTGGCAAACACTGTGGGGACATCCTGGTTGCTGCAGAACTCATTCTAAAAGACAAGGTCTCAAGATTATTTATAGAGACTAAAGATTAGGGCTTCATAGCATATTGGTCTATATTTTGTTTTTTGTATGATATGATTAGATTTTGCTGATCTTTTAGGCTGCATGTGGAATGGTGTCTGGGGTGAAATTCTGTAATATTTTAGCACATGTGAATTTGTTGCATAATCACCAAATAGTCAACACGGGGTAGAGATGATCAATCTCTGGTGACTGCAGTTGTATGTCATTTTTGAGTGCAACCCAATAGAATATTTCTCCTGCATTATTAGGTATACTTTTATTGATTAGCATTATATTGTTGTTTTAAATAGTAATAACTCAGAATAGACTGAAAGGGTTATACCAAACTATAATGGCACTGGAAAATATTTTTATTTTTTATGAAAGTGAATGGCTCTCATAGGCGTGCGCAGAGGGGTGTGCCTGGGCGTGTTGGTCCCCCACCCTGCAGTGCTACTGGCTTCCCTTCACTTCTCCAGCTGCTGCGGGAGATGTTTCAGGATGCAGAGCAGGGGAAGGAGCCATTAAATATGTCATTTACCAGCCCCTTCCTGTTCTAAGTGAACACTCACTGCGTTAATTTATAACTGAAGCATGGTAAAGGGTGTTCACTATGCTTCAGTTTGTGAATGAACATGAAGTCACTTAGCACAGAGCACTTCCTAATTATTCACTGTCTCATGCCTCTGAGGCTGTGTGTTTGAGCTTTGGGGTGCACACCCTAATGCAATAGGCTGCGCATGCCTATGATGGCTCATGTTGCCCTGGAACAATTGCTGTTCTTTATGTGAAGTTCCATAGCTTTGTTCTACAGCACCTCCACCATGCAGAGAAGTCAGGAAGCAAAAATAGAAACATGGCCATTTACGTATATACTATGTACACTATTACAGCTATATAGCCTTCTGTAACTGGTTGTGCATTACTTCCATAGGATGGATCCAACCTGCCAATACTGCCATCCCAGAGAGCTCCAAAACTCTACATGGTACCTCAAGGAATCCGTCCTGTG
Source organism: Lithobates septentrionalis (assembly GCA_037952835.1). Classification (NCBI taxonomy): domain Eukaryota; kingdom Metazoa; phylum Chordata; class Amphibia; order Anura; family Ranidae; genus Lithobates; species Lithobates septentrionalis. The sequence continues at coordinate 265,221 of JBBDGP010001043.1, forward strand.
GTTCAACTCACTGCCATTGAGGTAAGCACATGTAGGTCTGCTATGCGAGAAGCTTTATTTATGGCCATCATTTCTCTTAATTGTTTTGTACATAAACATTCACAGGAGAAAGGTATTGAATACGTTCTGTTCTATGATACTGATTGGGGCAATATTAAGTGAATTTACAAAAGTAAACTTGCATTATATCATGTGGAATGTTCTTGATATTATTTCAAATGTAAACTCCAGAAGTCCTTGTATTTGAGTTCAACATTTCTGCAGCTCCAGTTCTACCAGCATACATTTTGAGATGGTCAAATTTTGTCTCATAACATTCAGTTTGCAATTGTTAGCATGAATCTACAATGAAAAAGCCTTTAGGGCTTAAAGTTAAATTGTGGTATGGTTCATTAGCTTTACATCAGTGCATGCAAAAACAAAAAGCGCACACAAGAAAACTGCTAGCTAGTACAAGTGATTTCCATACAATTAGATATGTTCTGTAATGTTGAAGATGTTTTACCACTCATCTAAGTGACCCGTTTCAGTTGAGTATCCAAAGCATACCCTAGCATTTAGAAAAATACAAGTTACTAAGTAACCTTTGCTGCAGTTATAATTGTTATTTAGAAACCTCTAAACCACCACCCTTCGTGTTGTATTCACCTGTCCCTGATTCAAATGCCATATCAATGACTAGATCTCACAGCTGCTTGTCAAAAACCTTCTGGGCAGGCCCACATGGGCTCTCTGTGCACACCCATTCTTTCCAGTGGAGATTTAGTCCACAGTATTCGCTCATACTCCAGAGCTTTCCATAGTAATGGCTGAGAATGAAGTGAGAATAAGCGGGTTTGACTGAGAACATTTTGATCAGCTTGGTGATCTAGTAAGCCATGTCTTGAGTGGGGCACATGTGAATGTTAAGCTGGTCATGAACTGTTTAAATGTTGGCCAGTTTCTGATGAACTAGCCAAAATTCACTCAGTGGTTGGCCATGTTGACTGCCTCCCACACAACATTCCTTGGTTAAATTGAAGGAGTTTGGAGGAAATCATCAGCCTAACAGAACCTGCACCCTATCAAATGCAGAGGCTGTTCAGGTAGGTGGTGGGGCCAGCTGTCCATATACAATAGCCACAGCAGAAGTTTTGTCCATCCACACTGTGTAGCATAGATAGAGGAATCTGTTAAACTCAATGTGTATGGCCAGCCTAAGACTTGGCTGGGGGCATGGGTGACTATGACATACTTTAAGGGTAACTGCTCTAATGGTGCAGGTACATTTTAATACAATCCCCATGTTGTCAAAAAAAAAAAAAAGTTTCAATGCAGAAGCTGAAAGTAAAAAAAAAAAATGGCCGTAGGCAGAATCAGTTAACAACACATATTAAAGTACACACAGGCATACAGTGTGACTTTTTTTTAACAGATGTAACTTTTTTTTTGTAACACTTTGGGTTCCTTCACACCAGCCAGCATGATTGTTTTGTTTTTTTTTGTTTTGCTTTTTTACTTTGAAACGTCATGAAGTGACAACTGGCCTAAAGTGCGGAGACGGGCGAAGATCTCAAATAAGCTTTGGTGCAGTGCGGAATAATGCAGGTTTATGTGAATGGTGTGAATGAGCCCTTTCATTTACTTGAGTAGAAAAGACAACACTTTAATAAAAATGACCTTTTAACAGTTATTCATGATTAGAAGTGTTAATCGGTAACTATTTCAACCAATTATGTCATAGTGTTTAAAAAGTGACAATGTCCATTGTTGTGGGGGTAATAGCATATCACTGGCTTTTGCTGCACTATATCTCGTGCCTTGTTACCAAACAATTGAAACACGTTTTGATGTGTGCTCTTGATGCAAATAAATATTACTTTCGATATGTGTAGTTTAAGTGTTAGAATAGTCACAATGACTTACTATACCTTTTATTCTATAAAATAGATACTTACCTGGGGATTACGCAACATGAAGAGTTACCAGATGGCATCGGTCACCTCTCCAAGCCTCGTTGTGGAGTGCGGTGGCGAAATTATCCAAACTGCAATGATTAAAAACCTCAAAAAGACCCCTAACTTTTCCAGCTCTGTCCTCTTTATGAAAGTGGTAAGACACAGGGCTGCTTATAAGTGTAAAGTGGGGAAGGGTTAATATCCTCTGTTAGAGGGATTTTTCTTCATGTTCCATTATGTGATCCCTGGATAGCAGTAAAAACCTGAAAGGAGTTCTCTTCCTTCCCCGTTCTACTTTTGTTTATCACAAAATGAAGCTGAATAAGGAAGATTGGGACACTTGTGGATTAATAGGATAGATGTTGGGTGGCCTGGTCACCCCAGGCATTGGGTTAATTCTATTTCAGAAGTTTAACAGGGCATTTGTTTTCTGGCCAGTTACGAACTTTCAGCATCAAACTGTATTATGACATTGTCTGCACGTGGGACACTTTCATTGCCGAGCCTGTCCCAAATGCTTCTCTTATGGCCTTTATTAAAATTACTGCTTTAACATTGAAGTCAGTGTGTGCCCAGACCATGTACAAAGTATTTAAATATCCTGACCAAGTAGTCAAAGATGAAACAAACTTTTGTTCACCTCTTTTACCTATGGGCATTGTGTAGAAATTCATTCTCCAATTTCAAAATCGAAGCATGACATCTTAGCTTTTTCCTTATTACTTTCTATTGTGCCTGCATTTTGGCAACCTTTCAGCCCTCTAATATCTGCAAAAAGCAGATGTTTCCAAGCTGTTAGAAAGGGACTGAAACCAATTTTTGTGTTTTTGCTGTGATTTTTTAGGGTATTTGAGAGCTAAATGCTAAGTCCATCTTTAAAAGAGCCTGCAAAGTGCCCATGATTTAAGATGGGTTCACTTGGCACCATGTTACACATTACACCCTAAATACGAATGTTAAATGTTGCGAAAGGTGGAGTTAGCCTCTAATTACTTGCAGTACAAGCAACCTAAAGAGGTCAGGTGGCTTGGTTTCAAGTTCTTTAAACTGTTGCTTAAAATATATACATATTTTAATGTCTATAGTCTGGGCACAGATGCAGTTTAGGTCTGAGGTTTATCTAAACCATATTAACAAATAGACAACCTTATTTAAATTGTACTCATGCTGAGTTACAGTATCTCACAAAAGTGAGTAGAAATGACTGAAGAAATGACATTTTGCTACAATGTAAAGTAGTGAGTGTACAGCTTGTATAACAATGTGTAAATTTGCTGTCCCCTCAAAACACACAGCCATTAATGTCTAAACCGCTGGCAAAAAAGTGAGTACACCCATAAGTGAAAATGTCCAAATTGGGCCCAAAGTGTCAATATTTTGTGTGGCCACCATTATTTTCCAGGACTGCCTTAACCCTCTTAACCCTCTTGGGCATGGAGTTCACCAGAGCTTCACAGGTTGCCACTGGAGCCCTCTTTCACTCCTCCATGACGGCATCACGGAGCTGGTGGATGTTAGAGAACCTTCACCTTTCGTTTGAGGATGCCCCACAGATGCTCAATTGGGTTTAGGTCTAGACTCTAGAGACGTGCTTGGCCAGTCCATCACCTTTACCCTCAGCTTATTTAGCAAGGCAGTGGTCGTCTTGGAGGTGTGTATGTTGGAATACTGCCTTGTGGCCCAGTCTCCGAAGTGAGGGGATCATGCTCGGCTTCAGTATGTCACAGTACATGTTGGCATTCACGGTTTCCTCAATGAACTGAAGCTCTCCAGTGCTGGCAACACTCATGCAGCCCCAGACCATGACACTCCCACCACCATTCTTGACTGTAGGCAAGACACACTTGTCTTTGTACTCCTCACCCGGTTGCTGCTACACATGCTTGACACCTTCTCAACCAAATAAGTTTATCTTGGTCTCATTAGACCACAGGACTTGGTTCCAGTAATCCATGTCCTTAGTCTGCTTGTATTCAGTAAACGGTTTGTGCATCATCTTTAGAAGAGGCTTCCTTCTGGGACGACAGTCATGCAGACCAATTTGATGCAGTGTGCGGCGTATGGTCTGAGCACTGACAGACTGACCCCCTACCCCTTCAACCTCTGCAGCAATGCTGACAGCACTCATACATCTATTTCCCAAAGACAACCTCTGGATATGACACTGAGCACGTGCTTTCAACTTCTTTGACCATGACGAGGCCTATTCTGAGTGGAGCCTGTCCTGTTAAACTGCTGTATGGTCTTGGCCACCATGCTGCAGCTCAGTTTTAGGGTCTTGGCAATCTTCTTATTGCCTAGGGCATCTTTATGTAGAGCAACAATTTTTTTTCAGATCCTCAGAGTTCTTTGCCATGAGGTGCCATGTTGACATTGGCTGTGTGTTGTTTTGAGGGGACAGCAATTATACACTGTTATACAAGCTGTAAATTCACTACTTTACATTGTAGCAAAGTGTCATTTCTTCAGTGTTGTCACATGAAAAGATAAAATATTTACAAAAATGTGAGGGGTGTACTCACTTTTGTGAGATACTGTATGTGGAGATTGCTACTGCTGTCCTTGCCGCCTTTAAATGCTTATTGTCTGCCTGACATGCTGATCCATTTCCCTTCATTTTATGCAAAATTCTTTCAGGCCAGACAGTAAAACAAAACTGAAAACAGTGGTTATGATAGCCTTCAGATTTCTCACTACATGTTTCATTAAAAAAGTGCAACTGCACTGCATCTTGCACTCAAATGCATACATTCCTACCCATTTACTAATGCTAGCAGCATAGGGATTAAAAAATAGTCCATGTTGATTGAGAGAGTGAAGTTCCACATCAATAAGCAGCGCAGCAGTGAGCCTTCAATCTGTAGATAAAATAAAAGTGAGTCCTGTCCATATTATCTTATCTTGTTATTTCTAGATGTTTGCTATACAGTTTTTTGGGGGTTTTTTTGCCTGTCGTAAGTAGGGATGGGCCGAACTGACCCCTGTTCGGTTCGCACCAGAACTTTCGAACACCGCGAAAGTTTGGACCCGAATAACGAACCCCATTAAAGTCAATGGGACCCGAAAGTCAAAAATTAAAAGTGCCCATTTTGAAGGCTTATATGCAAGTAATTGGGCATACAATGGTTATAGGGGTCCGGGTCCTGCCCTGGGGGACATGTATCAATAAAAAAAAGTTTGCGAAAAACGTAGTTTTCAAATGAGTAGTGTTTTTTTTTATTTTTAAAGTGAAAGCATAAAAATGAAAAATTCCTTCCAATATAGTGCCTGGGGGTCCCCTTAGTCTACCTGTAAAGTGGCAGATCTGTACCACATCTAGAATCTGCTGCAGCAACTATTGCATTTATAAAGCCAAAAAAAAAAAGAAAATTTCCTTGCAAGCTGCCCTTATTTTTCTCAGCAACAGCTGGGGAGCCAGTGTGTATGATGAGGCCACAATGTAGTGCACTGGGAACAAGATGATTTTTTTGGATACGTTCTGGTGTCATTTTGACTTTGGATAGAAGTAACGGGTACAAAAAAAAATTGGTCTTTGGGTGTCGTGGCGCCTTCCCACTGTAACCCTATAGAAAAAATTAAATGTGGCTGGGTGGCCCTCGTTATAATACGGCACCTCATCCCAATAATTTGAAAATCAAGCCAAAGGGAGGGAGTATAGGGATTATAGCGGTGCCAAGAGAAACACAATATACTCAGAATAAAATCAAAATTATTTTTATTAACACAAATTATTAAAAATAGACATAAGGATCACAGGAACAAGGTGTGCATGATCTATAAAAACAATTCTGTAGCAAAATTTATCACGTGACTTGGCCTGAAGAGCGTGGCGGCCAGTTCAGTGGATAGGTATTTAGATATCCGACATGTTTCGCCAGTGATGGCTTCCTCAGGGACAGATGTTTAATACCTATGGCGCTACATAGGAGAGAAATATAACAATCAAACAGAATTCTAAGACATTTGGTACATTAGATACAGAGAAAGTGTACATATGTTTGCGAACTGTCAGAATAAACCACTGACAACCACGCAAGGTTAACCCCAACAGATCCCCCACGCATCAGCTTACCAATGGAAACCCCGACCAGGCTATCTATAGATGGTAAACATATACCTGCAAGTCACCAGGGATAGGCGCGACACGCATCCGGGACAGGGCCTCAAACAGCGATTACAATGGATAGCTGCAGGGGGCAATCAGAAAAGCCTGACGGAGTGTGTGTCTAAAAATATAGAGTTGTATATATATGAATACATTGGGGTGGGTCCTGGAGAGACCCCATAGGGACCCATCAATTAAAAAAGGAAAACATAGGACTAACATAGTCTCTAACTTATACTTACTATTCTATTTTAAGTAAATTACAGGACATCGGAGAGCAATCAATTCAGGATAATTTGCCATAGAGTACAGGGTGGAATATGTATCTCTGAGGATTAATGAGAAATAAAATATATACAGTATATAGCACTGTCCCAAAAATGCTAAGTCAAAAGATACAAGTTGCAAACTAGCTGTGTCAACAAATGACACAGACTCAGTATGTGCAAAGGTTGTTTGACACTTACCAATAAGTGTAGTACAGAGTGGAATAAATGGCTGAAAAAGAGGTTACAGCCAATTGAAACGCCCGGTGGAACAAGCTGAGGAACAAAGGACACTATCAGCATAGTGTAAGCAGGCTAATAAAGAACAAAGGAGACTAAGTCTGCAAGATTGAGTAATAAGTAGTAATGCCTACCGAATCGGAATACAGCTGGTGTGACGGTGTCCTGTGGATCCCTGGCGTGTGTAATGGCCCGGGATTCCGGCGTTCTTATGCCTCCCACACACGTGCGGCGTCTGACGTCGCCGCACGTGTGAGCGGACGAAATAATGCCACTGCGCATGCGCCGCTCGCAAATGCGTCCGGGCCTACAAGGTCCAGAAAGCATTGCGGTGGTGTCTATGGTGACGTGTATGTAAACACCTCACGGAGACCGTGCAGTATTCGATCGCCGCAACTCGCAGCGCAATACCTGGGTGATGTAACAAATTTCCCAGTGTGTAGTGGCTAAGGCGGGCAGAGGAGTAACCAGTGCCATTAGGTGTCCATACAGCTAGAGTATATCTCATGTGAGAGGCTAGAGTGCCAGACGCAGTCCGCACTAACCACAGAGACCAACAGGGGCCGGTGGGCAAATTGTACCCAACGGGTGATACGAGGGCATGGAGGGGGAGACACATAGCATCCAGAAGTGTGGGGCGCCCGACAGGGGCACAACGGGAGAGATGGGAGTGGGCGGGAACAAGCCAGGGATCCAAATGAAGCCCCAAAGAAGCGCCTGCACACAAAGGCATAAACAAGGAGTAAAACAAAGTAGGGAAACAAAAATAGAGGGGGGCAGGGTCCCTAGCGTGTGCCCACACAAATCACTCTGACCGTTCGCAAAGTGTAGCTATGATTGTTAACACAATGTATTCGTCCTAAGATCAAAATAAACACAAAGGCAATAGAACCATATAAGTATCATAATGAACAAACATACTGGTATTTCATTAATATGTCTATAAATCATGTATCTAATCATATAGGTGACGAAATGAGAAATTGTATGAAAATTAAGCTATATCCTGATACATCAGGGCTGAAGTGGGGAAGAAAGAGCCATAGGGAGGAATATGAAAAATTCGGACAGTATATACAATGCACAGGAGATTGGTAAAGTATTTATATCAGGCCTAGATAGGGGCCTGACTATAGAAATGACTTAAAACTAATACATTCATTGAGCCCTGGATATATAGTGGCCTCCAAAGTGTGTATCCATTTTGTCTGTAATTGAAGTAGTTTTTGATCTATAGCTCCACCTCTAACATGTGCAGGGATGTGTTCCAATGCTGTAAATCCCATGACATGGGGGTCAAAGTTGTGGTGGTTTGCTACATGTCGATTAATAGAGGTGGAGGTCTTACGTTTATATAGGGGTTTAATATGGTTACGGATCCGTACACAAAATTAACGTTTAGTTTTTCCGACATAGTAGCTGCCACATACACAAGTGGCCAGATATACTATGCCAATGGTCTGACAGGTGACTTTATGTTTAATTTTGTGTATTTGGCCATTTGGAAGCGGGTTCTCGCGTGTATCGTAGATAAACTCACATATATCACAATGGCCACAAGGAAATGTGCCAAACGCTGTTGAAAGGAACCCTGGTTTAGGTGCATGGTGACTGGCTGTAATTTTATCTCGTAAAGATGGAGAGCGACGGTAGGTAATCTGAGGCTGGGAATGAATATATTTTTTGATGGTGTTGTCTGCAGTAAGGAGGGGCCAATACTTATTCAGAATGTCCCTAACCTCATTGTGATGTTGGGAGAATTGGGTTATAACCCGGACGGGCTGAAACCCATCCTTGCTTTTATTGGAATATATCAGTTTTTTCCGATCCAATTTTTTTACTTTGTTAAAAGCTTGTTTCAACAATTTATGACTGTACCCTCTTCTTTTTAGTCTCTCATAAAGATCCGTAGAGGCCATAAAGAAGTCCTTGTCATCCGTGCAATTCCGTTTGATGCGTAAATATTGGCTGTATGGAATACTATTTAACAATGGTTTGGGGTGAGCGCTTTTAGCGTGTAAAATAGTGTTCCCAGACGTTTCTTTATGGTACAGGGATGAGGAAAGATTCCCATCAGAGTCCAGTCGTATTTCCAGATCGAGAAAGGTAATCCTTCTCTGGCTACACTCCATTGTGAACTTGAGATTGTATGAATTTACAGCCAAAGTATCTATAAATCTAGAGAGATGTTCCCGAGTACCAGACCAAAAAAAGATGATATCGTCGATATACCTGTGCCACGAAATCACGTGGCACAGGAAATCAGCAAGGTCAGAATTGGAGAACAGATCCATTTCCCACCCCCCCAGGTACAAATTGGCGTAGGATGGCGCACATTTAGTGCCCATAGCCACGCCTTGTACCTGGAGGAAGTGGGAAGTGCCAAACAGGAAGTGGTTACGTGTTAAGATGAAACTCAAAAGATCCACAACAAAATGGCCATAGGCCTCAAATTTGGGGCCTCTTTCCTGTAGCAGTTTGGAAATTACTTTAATGCCAGTACTATGGGGTATAGTATTGTATAGACTTTCTACGTCTAACGCTACCATCCATGTATCACATAGGAGTTGCAGGTCCTCCAAAATACGGAGGAGATGTACGGTATCTTTTACATGAGAGGGAAGAGCCTGCACGTGTGGGTTCAAGTACTTGTCCACAAGAGCACTTGCATTTTCTGTCAAACTTAAACACCCTGATACAATAGAACGACCAGGGTTTTTTTTTTTTTTTTTAGAGATTTATGGAGTTTTGGCAGAGCGTAGAATGTAGGTATTTTTGGATCCTTAACATTTATGAATTTCAAAGTATTGACATCTATGATTCCTTTCTGGTAAGCAGAGAAAATAAGTTCATAGTATTCGCTGGCAAAGTTTTCGATAAGTGTTCGTGAAATGGGTCGGTACCAATCCTTGTTATCGAGGATGTTGCGGCACATGGATTCATATGCCGCAACATCCATAACAACTACGTTGCCTCCCTTGTCAGCCGGTTTTATTACCAACCCGGGGTGGTTCTGTATGGATTTGAGAGCTTGTTTCTGGGCACAAGATAGGTTGGAAGGATGTGAGATAGAAAAGTCAATATGTTTGATGGTGTTGCTAATCTGTTCCACAAATGCCCAAATGTTAGGGTTCACTGAATTGTGGCTTCTGGGGTGTCTTTCCCCCCTCCTTTGTCCTTTAAACCCAAATCTACAGCTTTTCCCAATCTTTCAGTGAACCCTAACATTTGGGGCATTTGTGGAACAGATTAGCAACACCATCAAACATATTGACTTTTCTATCTCACATCCTTCCAACCTATCTTGTGCCCAGAAACAAGCTCTCAAATCCCTACAGAACCACCCCGGGTTGGTAATAAAACCGGCTGACAAGGGAGGCAACGTAGTTGTTATGGATGTTGCGGCATATGAATCCATGTGCCGCAACATCCTCGATAACGAGGATTGGTACCGACCCATTTCACGAACACGTATCGAAAACTTTGCCAGCGAATACTATGAACTTATTTTCTCTGCTTACCAGAAAGGAATCGTAGATGTCAATACTTGGAAATTCCTAAATGTTAAGGATCCGAGAATACCTACATTCTACGCTCTGCCAAAACTCCATAAATCTCTAAAAAAAAAAAACCCTGGTCGTCCTATTGTATCAGGGTGTTTAAGTTTGACAGAAAATGCAAGTGCTCTTGTGGACAAGTACTTGAACCCACACGTGCAGGCTCTTCCCTCTCATGTAAAAGATACTCTACATCTCCTCCGTATTTTGGAGGACCTACAACTCCCATGTGATACATGGATGGTAGCGTTAGACGTAGAAAGTCTATACAATACTATACCCCATAGTACTGGCATTAAAGTAATTTCCAAACTGCTACAGGAAAGAGGCCCCAAATTTGAGGCCTATGGCCATTTTGTTGTGGATCTTTTGAGTTTCATCTTAACACGTAACCACTTCCTGTTTGGCACTTCCCACTTCCTCCAGGTACAAGGCGTGGCTATGGGCACTAAATGTGCGCCATCCTACGCTAATTTGTACCTGGGGGGGTGGGAAATGGATCTGTTCTCCAATTCTGACCCTGCTGATTTCCTGTGCCACGTGATTTCGTGGCACAGGTATATCGACGATATCATCTTTTTTTGGTCTGGTACTCGGGAACATCTCTCTAGATTTATAGATACTTTGGCTGTAAATTCATACAATCTCAAGTTCACAATGGAGTGTAGCCAGAGAAGGATTACCTTTCTCGATCTGGAAATATGACTGGACTCTGATGGGAATCTTTCCTCATCCCTGTACCGTAAAGAAACGTCTAGGAACACTATTTTACACGCTAAAAGGGCTCACCCCAAACCATTGTTAAATAGTATTTCATACAGCCAATATTTACGCATCAAACGGAATTGCACGGATGACAAGGACTTCTTTATGGCCTCTCAGGATCTTTATGAGAGACTAAAAAGAAGAGGGTACAGTCATAAATTGTTGAAACAAGCTTTTAACAAAGTAAAAAAATTGGATCGGAAAAAACTGATATATACCAATAAAAGCAAGGATGGGTTTCAGCCCGTCCGGATTATAACCCAATTCTCCCAACATCACAATGAGGTTAGGGACATTCTGAATAAGTATTGGCCCCTCCTTACTGCATACAACACCATCAAAAAATATATTCAATCCCAGCCTCAGATTACCTACCGTCGCTCTCCATCTTTACGAGATCAAATTACAGCCAGTCACCATGCACCTAAACCAGAGTTCCTTTCAACAGCGTTTGGCACATTTCCTTGTGGCCATTGTGATATATGTGAGTTTATCTACGATGCACGCGAGAACCCGCTTCCAAATGGCCAAATACACAAAATTAAACATAAAGTCACCTGTCAGACCATTGGCAGAGTATATCTGGCCACTTGTGTATGTGGCAGCTACTATGTCGGAAAAACTAAACGTCAATTTTGTGTACGGATCCGTGACCATATTAAACCCTTATATAAACGTAAGACCTCCACCTCTATTAATCGACATGTAGCAAACCACCACAACTTTGACCCCCATGTCATGGGATTTACAGCATTGGAACACATCCCTGCACATGTTAGAGGTGGAGCTATAGATCAAAAACTACTTCAATTAGAGACAAAATGGATACACACTTTGGAGGCCACTATATATCCAGGGCTCAATGAATGTATTAGTTTTAAGTCATTTCTATAGTCAGGCCCCTATATAGGCCTGATATAAATACTTTACCAATCTCCTGTGCATTGTATATACTGTCCGAATTTTTCATATTCCTCCCTATGGCTCTTTCTTCCCCACTTTAGAGATCAGCCCTGATGTATCAGGATATAGCTTCATTTTCATACAATTTCTCATTTTGTCACCTATATGATTAGATACATGATTTATAGACATATTAATGAAATACCAGTATGTTTGTTCATTATGATACCTATATGGTTCTATTGCCTTTGTGTTTATTTTGATCTTAGGACGAATACATTGTGTTCGCAAAGTGTAGCTATGATTGTTAACTGTCAGAGTGATTTGTGTGGGCACACGCTAGGGACCCTGCCCCCCTCTATTTTTGTTTCCCTACTTTGTTTTACTCCTTGTTTATGCCTTTGTGTGCAGGCGCTTCTTTGGGGCTTCATTTGGATCCCTGGCTTGTTCCCGCCCACTCCCATCTCTCCCGTTGTGCCCCTGTCGGGCGCCCCGCGCTTCTGGATGCTATGCGTCTCCCCCTCCATGCCCTCGTATCACCCGTTGGGTACAATTTGCCCACCGTCCCATGTTGGTCTCTGTGGTTAGTGCGGACTGCGTCTGGCACTCTAGCCTCTCACATGAGATATACTCTAGCTGTATGGACACCTAAGGGCACTGGTTACTCCTCTGCCCGCCTTAGCCACTACACACTGGGAAATTTGTTACATCCCCCAGGTATTGCGCTGCGAGTTGCGGCGATCGAATACTGCGCGGTGTCAGTGAGGTGTTTACATACACGTCACCATAGACACCACCGCAATGCTTTCTGGACCTTGTAGGCCCGGACGCATTTGTGAGCGGCGCATGCGCAGTGGCATTATTTCGTCCGCTCACACGTGCGGCGACGTCAGACGCCGCACGTGTGTGGGGGGGCATAAGAACGCCGGCATCCCAGGCCATTACACACGCCAGGGATCCACAGGACACCGTCACACCAGCTGTACTCCGATTCGGTAGGCATTAGTACTTATTACTCAATCTTGCAGACTTAGTCTCCTTTGTTCTTTATTAGCCTGCTTACACTATGCTGATAGTGTCCTTTGTTCCTCAGCTTGTTCCACCGGGCGTTTCAATTGGCTGTAACCTCTTTTTTCAGCCATATATTCCACTCTGTACTACAGTTATTGGTAAGTGTCAAACAACCTTTGCACATACTGAGTCTGTGTCATTTGTTGACACAGCTAGTTTGCAACTTGTATCTTTTGACTTGGCATTTTTGGGACAGTGCTATATACTGTATATATTTTATTTCTCATTAATCCTCAGAGATGCATATTCCACCCTGTACTCTATGGCAAATTATCCTGAATTGATTGCTCTCCGGTGTCCTGTAATTTACTTAAAATAGAATAATGTAAGTATAAGTTAGAGACTATGTTAGTCCTATATTATGTTTTCCTTTTTTAATTGATGGGTCCCTATGGGGTCTCTCCAGGACCCACCCCAATGTATTCATATATATACAACTCTATATTTTTAGACACACACTCCGTCAGGTCTTTCTGATTGCCCCCTGCAGCTACCCATTGTAATCGCTGTTTGAGGCCCTGTCCCGGATGCGTGTCGCGCCTATCCCTGGTGACTTGCAGGTATATGTTTACCATCTTTAGATTGCCTGGTCGGGGTTTCCATTGGTACCCTGATGCGTGGGGGATCTGTTGGGGTTAACCTTGGGTGGTGGTCAGTGGTTTATTCTGATAGTTCGCAAACATATGTACACTTTCTCTGTATCTAATGTACCAAATGTCTTAGAATTCTGTTTGATTGTTATATTTCTCTCTATAGAGTGAATTGTAGCGCCATAGGTATTAACCACTTAAGGACCAGCCTCGTTTTGGATTTTAGGTGTTTACATGTTTAAAACAGGTTTTTTTGCTAGAAAATTACTTAGAACCCCCAAACATTATATATGTTTTTTTTCTAACACCCTAGAGAATAAAATGGCGGTCATTGCAATACTTTTTTTTGCACCGTATTTGCGCAGCGGTCTTATAAGCGCACTTTTTTTGGAAAAAATTCACTTTTTTGAATAAAAAAATAAAGACAACAGTAAAGTTAGCCCAATTTTTTTTTATATTGTGAAATATGTTACGCCAAGTAAATTGATACCCAACATGTCACGCTTCAAAATTGCGCCCGCTCGTGGAATAGCGTCAAACTTTTACCCTTAAAAATCTCCATAGGCGACGTTTAAAAAATTCTACAGGTTGCATGTTTTGCGTTACAGAGGAGGTTTAGGGCTAGAATTATTGCTCTCGCTCTACCGGTCGCGGCGATACCTCACATGTGTGGTTTGACCACCGTTTTTGTATGCGGGCGCTACTCACGTATGCGTTCGCTTCTGCGCGCGAGCTCGTCGGGACAGGGCGCTTTTTTTTATTATTTATTTTACTTTATTTTATTTATTTTTTCACTGTTTAAAAAAAAAAAATTTTGGATCACTTTTATTCCTATTACAAGGAATGTAAACATCCCTTGTAATAGAAAAAAACATGACAGGTCCTCTTAAATATGAGATCTGGGGTCAAAAAGTCCTCAGATCTCATATTTACACTAAAATGCAAAAAAAAAAAAAAAAAGTCGTTTAAAAAAATGACACAAAAAATTGTGCCTTTTAAGAGAAGTGGGCGGAGCCGTCATAATGACGTCGCTCCGTCCGTCACATGGTATAGAGACGGGTGGGGGCCATCTTGGCCTCACTCGTCTCAGTACCTCGGCAGTGACAGGTCCCGATCTCCTCCACCGCTACCGACGGCTCCGGTAAGCGGCGGAGGGCGCGGGAGAGCGGCGGGAGGGGGGTTGGCACCTCTCCCGCCGCCGATAACGGTGATCTCGCGGCGAACCCGCCGCAGAGACCACTGTTATCGTGTGCAGAACCGCTCACTGTAAAGATGGATACCTCGGTTGTGGCAGCAGCTGCTGCCGTTACCGAGATATCCATCTTCAAAAAAAATGACGTACATATACAGTGAGCGGTCGTCAAGTGGTTAAACATCTGTCCCTGAGGAAGCCATTACTGGCGAAACATGTCGGATATCTAAATACCTATCCACTGAACTGGCCGCCACGCTCCTCAGGCCAAGTCACGTGATAAATTTTGCTACAGAATTGTTTTTATAGATCATGCACACCTTGTTCCTGTGATCCTTATGTCTATTTTTAATAATTTGTGTTAATAAAAATAATTTTGATTTTATTCTGAGTATATTGTGTTTCTCTTGGCACCGCTATAATCCCTGTACTCCCTCCCTTTTTCTTGATTTTGTAACCCTATAGAGGTAATCTTGATGAAAGCAAGAATTGGCCTTGCTGTAAAAAATTGCAATGTATGCACCTGTCAAACAGGTGCTGAAAAATTGGTCTTTGGGTATTAATTGTACCCATGAAACCTATACCAAAAACATTCTTCCAGATGAAATGATTGAACACCCTCAAAGCTAGGCAGCCTCGAAGTCCTGCAGCGATTCCACATCCCAAAAAGACTTAATCAGTGACATCAGCATCAGGGGCTTCATAGCTGGTAATCCAGGACTGATTTTTTTTTTTTTATAAAACAAAAAATTTCTTGAGAAAGGGATTTTAGGGGGACTTCATATTCAAAGCAAGACAATAGATTAGTATAAAAATATATAAATAATTTATTTAAAAAAAACACACAACTTGATAAAAATATGACTACAGTTACATTATTGGTCCTGGGTATGCACACCTATCTCAACCCTGACCTAATGAGAGAACTGAAGTTACATATAAATGATTCCTACGTTCTGAAGTTTTGACATGTTTCGCCGGAACCGCTTCATCAGGAAAAGGACGCAGGCATTCAATTAATAAATGTTAAAAACAGCAAATTGTGCATAACCTTAGGTGTATAAAG
The DNA here is from genome assembly GCA_037952835.1 of Lithobates septentrionalis. NCBI lineage: Eukaryota > Metazoa > Chordata > Amphibia > Anura > Ranidae > Lithobates > Lithobates septentrionalis. Next base: position 280,913 of record JBBDGP010001043.1, read on the forward strand.
AAAAAACAAACAAAAATTAATAAATACATCACAATGCACAATTTTTAATACAGTATAACATTGTAGATGCATGGTTCATGTTGGTGTGCCAAGAGAGAGTGTACCCCCAATCCGCAAGAAAAAAAAAAAAAAAAAGCCCAACCCCTGTACCTTGATAGTTCCTGGAGTGAGCACAGCTGGGGGGAAATCAGGGCAACCCTGCTGCCTAGACCCCAAACTTGTCCTTAAAGTGTCAGACTTCCCGTGGGGAGGGATGTAATTTTCAATTTGGTCAAGCAGATAAAGGTGCAGCAGTGTCTGCAATAAATTATACATCAAAGTAAGGGTAAATCATTTTGGGGGTGAAGGGAGCACCAGTCCATAACCAATTATGAATGAACTGTACTCACCACACTCCCGTATCTCTGTAAATATAATGATGTACACGCTCGGAGCTCATACGGACAGGGCAGCCACTAGGGGCGTCGGTGTATTCACTCCATATGACTAGCTTAACGCCATCTACAAAAACTAACAAAACATATATCCGTCTGTCAGGCACTATACTATACGAGAGTCTCCAAACCCCACCTCACAGTTTCAAAGTATATAAAGCAAAGACCTTCTCATCTCAAAATGACTGACTCTTGAACTATTCCAGTCTTTCTCAGACACATAGACTAAGAAGATGCATGGAGATAGCCGAGAATCACATAGCCAAATTTCCAAAAGGAAAAGATGGCTAAAGATGGTCTCTGCAACATAGAAGATGTATGTTTGTCAATGTAAAGTCCCTTAGACTTCCAAACAGAAGTACAGTCAATTTTGGGTGCTAAAATGAAGTAATTACCTTAAAATCCCAGCCGTGTAATCTCATGAGCTCCCAAGCAGTGTCAAAAAGTGTCTGCACTGTCTGAGGTTTAAATATTCCCCCCCCCCCCCCCCCCCCACCGTGGCGCCAAAAAACGGTGTGTGATGTCACGCCGCAATGGCGCCTCGCGCACGCAAAGAGAAGGTGCAAGCAACAGGGACCGACACCCGGAAACCGGAATAGATGACCACATCCGGTTATGAGTCTAGCAGGGTGAAAATACAAGCCCTGCAGACCGTGTGGGACAGCAGAGCTGTCCTGCAGTGTTGGAAGATGTGATATGTAGCCGGGACGCCGTAGAGGACAGAGCACTTCAGTGCGGGCATGCAGCGAGACAGCATCACCCATTAAGGTTTGCTGCTGGTCCCAGTGCACACCCTTGGGCGTCAGTACGGGAGTCAAAAGACAAGGACAAGATAGAATCCAGGTGAAGCAGATGTATGTCCTGATGTTTGTTTTTTTTTTAATACATGATTTATATATTTTTATACTAATCTATTGTCTTGCTTTGAATATGAAGTACTCTTAAAATCCCATTCTCAATACATTTTTTTGCTTAATAATTTTAGGGATGTTGGTACGTTTGTATATTATATTTTTCCTTTGGTGCTGACCTCTTTCCACAAATTTCTAGACCATTTTTTTATAAAAGTCAAATGGTCCACAAAGTCTGTGACGTGTTCTATGATCAGTAACAAAACCTCCTGCAGCACTGAATGCCCGTTCTGAAAGCACGCTGGATGCAGGGCAGCCCAACAACTCAATAGCGTACTGGAAAAGTTCTGACCAGTGGGTCATTCTCATGACCCAGTAAGTCAGTAGATTGCCAGCTGGAAAGCTCTCCACCTCTGTTTTGGCCCTGAGGTAATCGTCCACCATGTGATGCAGACGCTGCCGATGGGATGTGGAAGTTGACAGCTGTCAAACCATGAACCAGACCGAAATAGAAGTACAGTAAACAATAGAGAGAACTCCTGCGCTGCTAGCGGACTCCTATACTAACAAGGGGACACTGCTGCAGCACCTAAAACACTGCTCCAAACAGACAAAACAATAGTGAATAATAGGGGGATGGTAGTTGCGCTGTGATAGGGAGGGGATGAAGGAAAAGGGAAGGGAACTAAACTAAAGTGCATGTGACAAACATGCCAGGTGACCTAAAAAACCCATAAACCGAGAATAGGGGAGAAAACACTAACATGTGCATATAATGAATAAAATGAAAGTACCACTAAATGGTGTATGAAAGAATGCTGACATGAAGCAAAAAAGGAAATGAATTACATAGCATAACAGTGAACAGTGCACATGGATATAAAGGGCAACCCAGCCAATAAAAATAACAAAGGTGATATACAATATGTGGAATAAGTGAGTAGGACACTGGGTGCACAAATAAACAAATGCATAAATGATTAAATATAGAATTGTCCCGTTGATAAGTGTTGTAAAAAACCAAACCACTTAACCAGTAGATCAAAAACATGAGAAGGAACTCAGCATACCAAAAAGAAAAATATATAATAATGGCGAATAAATATGAAAAAAATATATAATATATGAAAAAACAGTCCCGCCACCAAATGTGACACTACTGAGTGACAATCCAAAAAAACACAATGATATAAGTGAAAGGGGGTGGGAGTGATCTTCGGTGGGAACACCTCCGTGTCCGCAGGCCCCTTACCTTACGGCTGTAAGGTATACAGCATATGTGTTTGGAGCCCAGTAGATGGTAAAATCCAAAAAATGCAGCAGATGGTGTGGCTCACAGATGCAGTATGTGATATGCAAAAAAAACACAAGATAAACAGCATATGGTGTGATACCGTTTGATGATAAAAAACACAGGAGGACAGGCAGGATGAGGGGGAGAGAGGGGGGGTTGCACTCACTTGTGACCAATGAGCGCAAGCCTCAAACCACGAGCGCCGAGCTCGTATATTCCCAGCTGCTGGCCAAGGACCCTCCAACGTCTCTCGCCTCCTGTTGCTCACCACCCGTCATAAACCGTATAAGCAGTGCAGTATCGAAACAGAAAAACCGCACATAGCGTGATCCCGTATAATATACACTTTATTGCACAGATTAAAATATCATGAACTTACAAAGGATGACAGCTGGGGGGGGTAAAAAACTCCGCGAGCGCCGTGCTCGTCACATCAGCTGTTGTGTGGCAGCGTCCCGTGCAGGGGACGCTGCCACACAACAGCTGATGTGACAAGCACGGCGCTCGCGGAGTTTTTTACCCCCCCCAGCTGTCATCCTTTGTAAGTTCATGATATTTTAATCTGTGCAATAAAGTGTATATTATACGGGATCACGCTATGTGCGGTTTTTCTGTTTCGATACTGCACTGCTTATACGGTTTATGACGGGTGGTGAGCAACAGGAGGCGAGAGACGTTGGAGGGTCCTTGGCCAGCAGCTGGGAATATACGAGCTCGGCGCTCGTGGTTTGAGGCTTGCGCTCATTGGTCACAAGTGAGTGCAACCCCCCCTCTCTCCCCCTCATCCTGCCTGTCCTCCTGTGTTTTTTATCATCAAACGGTATCACACCATATGCTGTTTATCTTGTGTTTTTTTTGCATATCACATACTGCATCTGTGAGCCACACCATCTGCTGCATTTTTTGGATTTTACCATCTACTGGGCTCCAAACACATATGCTGTATACCTTACAGCCGTAAGGTAAGGGGCCTGCGGACACGGAGGTGTTCCCACCGAAGATCACTCCCCCCCCCCCCCTTTCACTTATATCATTGTGTTTTTTTGGATTGTCACTCAGTAGTGTCACATTTGGTGGCGGGACTGTTTTTTCATATATTATATATTTTTTTCATATTTATTCGCCATTATTATATATTTTTCTTTTTGGTATGCTGAGTTCCTTCTCATGTTTTTGATCTACTGGTTAAGTGGTTTGGTTTTTTACAACACTTATCAACGGGACAATTCTATATTTAATCATTTATGCATTTGTTTATTTGTGCACCCAGTGTCCTACTCACTTATTCCACATATTGTATATCACCTTTGTTATTTTTATTGGCTGGGTTGCCTTTTATATCCATGTGCACTGTTCACTGTTATGCTATGTAATTCATTTCCTTTTTTGCTTCATGTCCGCATTCTTTCATACACCATTTAGTGGTACTTTCATTTTATTCATTATATGCACATGTTAGTGTTTTCTCCCCTATTCTCGGTTTATGGGTTTTTTAGGTCACCTGGCATGTTTGTCACATGCACTTTAGTTTAGTCCCCTTCCCTTTTCCTTCATCCCCTCCCTATCACAGCGCAACTACCATCCCCCTATTATTCACAGAAGTACAGTAAAATCACACTTGTTTATTAAAAATAAAAAGGAAAATAGAGTAAGCGTAGTCAAAGCATAGCCAGAGTTCAGTAACCGGATCAGGTAGTCAGCCAAGCCCAGAGTTCATTAACCAGATCGGGTAATCAGCCAGGCCAGAAGTCAGGAATCCAAGTAGAGGAACAGCAAGCAGGATAAGGAGCCAGAAGGGATGTCAGCAAAGCCAGTCTTTAAACAGGAACGCAGGAGATGGTTTCTTGTGATGTGACCAAGGCGAAGGCAGGAATGACGTGAGCTGGATATCTTTAAGTAGGTGGAACAGACTAGCAGATCCACAACAGCTGGTTAACTGTGGAGAGAGATGAGAGCTGGCAATTAGCCGACAGCTGAGCGGCCAGCTCAGAGAAGGAAGGGCTGAGCCAGCCCTGACGACAGCCCTGGGCGCGAGGACTAAAAAGATTCCGAAATACCTCACTTAGGCGGACACCTTCTCCAACGCTCCTCTCTCAACCAACATACTCAAAACAACGTTTTCCACGACACTGTAACCTACTGGAGTCAGGAAAAACATTCAATAAATTCCTCTTTAACATGTCTTCGAGATTTTATCTTCTGTACTCTGTGGGGACGGGATGAGTTCTGAGACCTTCACCTTATAACAGTAGTCAAGGACCAACCACCACGCTTCTAAGCAAATGTAAAGAAGAAGTTGAAATCTGTACGTAGGCTCACTTTAATCAATGTAAAGAGGTGTTTGGTGCACTTTAATTTGAGTACTCACACTACACAGACACACTCCACAGATACACTAGAATATACTGCAATATAATGCGGCAAACATACAGTGACGCACAAAACTATATGGCGTTAAACTGGCAGTAACGCACGCAAAATTATATGGCGTTAAACTGGCAGTAACGCACAGAACTATATGGCGTCAAATTGGCAGTAATGTACACAGAAATCAATGGCGTTAAACTGGCAGCAACCCAATCAAATAGATGGTGTTCAACCGTCACTACACTGACACTATCTGATCTGTCCCCACTCTAGCTAAACACTAATGACAAAATTACTGACAAGGTCTCGCTATACTACACTGAAACTATATGAGCTGTCCCTACTCTAGTTGCACGCTATGCAAAGCTGAATGATGGTCCTCCTCACTACACTCACACTATCCCTAGACTGACACTAAACTAATATCCTACACTGACAAATGAAGCACTATAGCACAGTATACCACACTAATGGCACTGAACAGAGCCCTGTTCTCTCTCTCCATGCTGAAATCACACTGAAGATGCCTGCCATTGAAAGAATACTTTTATACTGTGGGGCGGGAATGAGCCATGATTGGATAAAGTCACGATGACCGTGTCCAATCATGACTCTGACAGTGCTCTGTGTCCTGATTGGCTGAAGCTTTCACTGCTTCAGCCAATCAGGGCTTGCAATGCACTGTTCAGCGCCACAATGCATTGCGGTTGGTTGGGGGGGGCGAACGCCGAACAACGAAAGTTCAGCCTGAACTTATAAAATCAAGATAGTGCTGCGCTGTAAATGAAGTCATGTGCAAATATGCAGAATAAAGTGCAAAGGTGCTCAGTAGTAAAGGCACTAAAAAGACAATACTTATGGTATAAAAACATATATAAAAGATATCCTTGAAAGAATAAATATAGTAAACGTATCAAACGTACAGTGATAAAATATTGTGATAAAATATCCGTATAAATATAGGCAAACAAAAAAGAAGAGAGAAATCCTTTTCATGAGTGAAGAAATAAATGAACTGAATGTGTCCGTGGAAAGTCTTTTAAAGAGTAAAGTGCAGGATGTATGGTGACTGTATAATCATATCGGTAATAAAGTGCTGGTGACCACTTTCTGCAATGAAGTGCTGGTGGTCAGTGACTTGACTTCTGTGCAGCATATGTGGATGTCCCCTTACCTTACCGCTGTAAGGTAACAGCATGTGGGTATATCTTATGGAACCAGTGTGTCCCCTAGCAATCGTCCCAGTCTGGCGTCTCCGGCTCTGCTGGTATGTGTTTCTTATCTGCAATCAGAACCCCCTTTTGTGTCCCTGTGTCTGGATCAGGTAAGCCTCGCATGGGGGGATGTAAGGAACAGGAGGGATGCTCGATAGTGTAGTAATTTGTAATATTTATTGGTAACAGCAAAGTTTAAACAGGTACTCTCATTAAGATGTATCAAACAGGCAAAAATAAAAACGAGCAGCGAGCTCGCCCACATCACTTCCAGTGTCTAGTGTTCCCGACGTGTGTTCGTCACAGTCACGTGACTTCATCAGGGGATGAAGTCATGTGATTGTGTAAACTCTGCTGTTACCAATAAATATTACAAATTACTACACTAACGAGCATACCTACTGTTCCTTACATCCCGCCATGCAAGACTTACCTGATCCAGACACAGGGACACAAAAGGGGATTCTGATTGCAGATAAGAGAAAACATACCAGCAGAGTCGGAGACGCCAGACTGGGACGATTGCCAGGGGACACACTGGTTCCATAAGATATACCCACATGCTGTTACCTTACAGCTGTAAGGTAAGGGGACATCCACATATCACGCTGCACAGAAGACAAGAAGTCACTGACCACCAGCAATTCATTGCAGAAAGTGGTAACCAGCACCAGCACTTTATTACCGATATTATTATACAGTCACCATACATCCTGCACTTTTACTCTTTAAAGACTTTCCACGAACACATTCAGTTCACTTATTTCTTCACTTATGAAAAAGATTTCTCTCTTCTTTTTTTTGTTTGCCTATATTTATATGGATATTTTATCACAATATTTTATCACTGTTTTCATCTAAAGAGGAATAAGATTAACATGTGATACATTTACTATATTTATTCTTTCAAGGATATCTTTTAAATATGTTTTTATACCACAAGTAGTCTCTTTTTGGTGCATTTACTACTGAGCACCTTTGCACTTTATTCTGCATATATTTTTAAATTCGCAGCACTGTCTTGATTTTATATTCTATTTGGGTTCTCACATTTCCTTCAGTGTTTGCAGCAGTATTTATCGTACATATTTGGTTGGCGCAGGGATATTCTTTTATTACATCGGCCCAAACTTATGCTCGGGCCGAACCGTTCGCCCACCCCTAATTGTAAGTACCACCCCCCATCCTTTAGGCCTTATGTAGGTGACCTTTTGGTCCATTCTGTAGACAGTACACGGTTTCAGTTCAGGCTTGCTTGAGCTGCCCCCTTCTGATCACACCACAGAATTTCATTTAGATTCAGATCAGGACTCGGGCAACACCTGTTTAAAATATGGATGCATAACTTTAACAAGTTACATGTGTTTTATAAAACATTTTCTATCATGTTTTACCATGGACTCCTATATCCTTTTAATTTTGTGGATTTTTTTCTGTAGCTTCTACCAAAAGAAGAGATGTATGTTCCTCCCATAATTGTTAAAGTGATTGACCACAGACCCTTTGGAAGAAAGCCGGTGGTAGGACAGTGCACTATTGATTTACTGGAAAATTTCCGGTGCGATCCATACATTACAAAACCAGAAGATGCCGCAGAGTCGAGAGGTACGGAAATAGAGATTTTCTCAGTCATGTCAGTCATGTGTATGGTTATTCATCTTCACACAGCTTTCTTGTCTCTTTTCCTTGAATAATAAACTAATTTTAACAGAACGTTTGCTTTTATGACACTTTCCCGTTTGTCATAAAAATAGAAGAGATGTTTGTTTGTTTCCCAGTATGTTAAAAAAAAGCTAATTTTTCTGCATTTCTCAAATATTTATGTAGTTTCACCATGACAATTTTGGGAAGTGCTCATGGCAGATTAGTATATAGTTTCAGCAGTATGAAAGAGCAATAAAGTCACTGGAGCCTATAGCGGTAAATGGTGTGGGTGCAGAAATGTGGAATCTTTGGGCACATTGGGCATGTTAGGAATGTGAAAATGCACTCAATGTTGTATTTTTCCAGCATTTGGTTATTTCAGTTCTCTTTACTTTTGGTTGTAAAAAGTTGGCTTAGATGGTGTTTGGATGTCTAGGCCCAAGTAAGATGCCTGAAGGTCTTTTTTACTAATAGGTCATCCATGCATGAAAATTGTATTGCCACTGAATAAATGAGCTTGACTTACCTGGCACTGGATTATCTCAGAGGAAAACAATAGTGATAGGCCAAAGAAATCCATCCTACTATTTGATTTTTTTCCTAGAGATCCTTCAGGTAGAGGTTTCTTGGGGACAAGTTGCTTTCAGACACACAATGGTTTTTCAGTCTGAATGTAATCAATAAGTCACCTTTTTAAGATTTTCTTTTATGTATGACAATGACTGGGACACAGCTGCATTGTGCCAAGAGTTTTGATTATGGAAGTTTGATTATTCTGCATTTAAAGTTAGAATATTCAAAAAATAACAAGCAAATCTTATACAAAGTGGCCTATGGTGCTGAAGAGAAGACTCTTTGCATATGATGAATAATTTTGGCTAACTGGGAAAGGCTTTTTAAATAAAAAGATTTGAAGTGCAACAATTTATACGCCAGTCAGGTATCTGATTTTGCCAGGTTTAGAGATGTAAAATTTCTGGAAATTTTGAAGCTCGGGAAAAAACCCGGGTTTTTTTTCTGTTTTTTGGGGGGGAAAAAAACGGAAATTTTTGGAAAAATTGAAAAAAAAAATGCTACATTAGCACTTTTTTGTCTTTTTAAGCTTGAAAGTCATTCTGTTACTTTAGAAACATAAAATATGGACAATTTGACTTGCCATAAAATTATCACAACTAGCATATTAAAAATATAGTGTAGCCAAACTATTATCACAAACAGAATTTACTTTTTTATAATAATAATTTGTAACAAAGGGAGCAACAATCTCCGGAACTGCTTACTAGTTTATGTGGAACAGCCAAAAAGCCTCCACAAAACAATTTTCAAAACCAATAGTAACAATTTTTCATATTTCCTCTCCACAGTATTAAATACAAATAAAAACCCCATTCTCATAGAAAGAATTGAAGACGGGGGAAGTGTTAAGAAGAGAGTGGGACTAAGTTTCAATGGACCTTTAATCAGAATCATTTTCTGAGCTGAAATTGTCAGTATCTGTCTCTGCTTCTGCAGCTACTCCTTTTTTTTGTCCGTCATCACAATTAGGAACTTCTAAAAACTTAAGGTGAACACCCCGTCTTAAAATATTTTATTCATCATGTTAAAATAAAATATTCCACAATTTTTTATTTATTTTTTTTTTCAATTTTTCCAATTTTTTGGAAAAAAACAAAAAAGCCTTCAGGAAAAAAACAGGAAAAAAATGCTTTTTTCCCGAATGTTTCTGTTTTTTTTTTTCTGGGCCTTCACATCTGTAGCCAGGTTTCAATGCATAGGAAGCGTTTCACCAATGGATATAATGCAGTGCATAGGTAACCATTATGTCACTAGTCAGTTATCCACTATTGGCAGTCTGTGACTAATGAAAGATAATCTGTGTTTGCAATGGGTTACAACACTTGTCCTTTGCAGATAGTCATATCTTTTCTCTTTCAGTTGCAATCTTGTCTTCTGCCCCTCCCCGTGATGTAGTTATTGATGTGGAGGACACTAGACCACTGCTGGCAACACAGGTAACGTGCTTTCACTTGAGTATCAGTGTGAATCTATCATTGCATGATTTAAAAAAATTAGAATTTTGTCCATTTACCTAAAATAACACTACACCGTCATGGCTGCTGTATGTTCACTTTAAAACTGACATTTGAGTGTGAACTATTGACACATGTCCAGATCGCTTTTTACATGTTCTCATTGTTTCGTTACCAACATTACCTTTCCTTACCCGGAATCCTCTGTGTTCTTAATAGAACTTTTTTGTTCTAACCCCAGAGCTGGCATAGCAGCAGAAGACAAAGGGCTTCATGATTTGGAAGATCCATTACTACTGATTTTGTCCAACAAGCCAACCAGATTCACTCTTTGCTCTTTCTAGTGCATTAAAGCAGTCTCTCTCGCTGACACTTTCAATCATGAATTCCTGATCATCCCTCCAATTACAGTATGTTGTAAATTAATAAATTATATGACATATAGCTGTGGTCCCCAATCTGCCTGCTTATGAGCCACACTCAAATATAAGAAGAGATGGTGAGCGACACCAATTAGGGAAATTAATGGTGAAAAGATTTAGTGAACGCTAATCTCTATAACCAAAATGTCTAATTTTTAAATGTAGTTTTAGGCTAAATTTTTATCTACTCTGTCAAGTGGCAAGTATTTAGACTTGGCAAGTACTGAGCACCTGCTCGGAAAATGCTAGAAATGACAACAAATATAGTGAAGAGCCACATGTCTCTTTTTGGCAGCTGATTGGTGACCCCCCAGTTATATTAGTGTTAATAGTTTTCCCTACCTCCCTGGACCATTCTGTACATTAACGGTCTCGCATACTGTAAAATCTAACCATTTTGATCCCATGTCCGTAAAACTAACCATTTTGATCCCATGTCGGTAAAACTAAGCTTCCCTCAGAATTCCTAAAATCCCATATAAATGTAAATCTTTATTATGCCACTGGCATTCTCCTACAGAAGCAAGAAAAGTGGGACCTTTCTCACCTCCTAAAAAAGGAAAGTCCAAAAAAGGTAGTAAACATAATGCATGTTTGTGTCATTCTGTTACTGTCATGGCTGGGTTCAAGAGCAGGTTTTGGTGCTTTATCCCTATGTCTTTGATATATTTAAGATGAGCAAAAAGTTTTTCTCACCTATCAAAGACCAGTCTGCTTATGTTTGTGTGACAAATTGTATAATCGTGACAATGCATACCATGTATCTACATGCCATTTACTGTGTACTTCTACAAGAACTATGACTTTGGTTTTTGTAATACAAATATGAGTTTGAATCTGAGCTGCAAGTGGTAGAAAGACTCTTCGAGCATAGGCCATGGTTCTACCAGCAGCCAAAGTGCTTCCAGTCATCAGTTGGTTATACCCAGAATGAGATTGCAGCAGGATGAAAACTGTTCTGATGCAGTAATGCTGCAATCCAGAAATGTAGGTGCTGGAAGAAGAGAGGTGGTCACCACTATCTATTTCCTGATGACTGGTCTCCCATCATGTGCATCTTTGCAGAAAAAGGGCTCTTCTGAGAGGTCGGTTAGCTGATTATTGTTAATGGCAGACTTTTTACAGTGCACAACTGAATTAAAAGGGAAGCTATAAGGATAAAATTGAGTGCCGCCATTATTGGCTTGATTGCAAGTTCTGTGGCTGTCATTCATAGCCTGGGATCACAGCTTAGTTACCTCTTATCCAGAACATGCATCTTGAGAAGTCTGAATTTCCATCCTGCTTGCACAAATACGGTCACTGACTTGATATGCAGTTAAGCTAGGACTAACATGACAGCCCCTGGTCTTGGGCATTTAAAAGCCAAGTCAAGTTGGCCATAGATGGTTAGTTTTTTTTTTTTCTATCGCATCTGGATATTGTGTTAGTGGGACCATCTCTGTCAGAACAAACTGATCAGCAGCTGTAACCGCTGATCTGTAAAAAAAATTCTAGCACGTCCCTTCAACAGAAGTCAATCAAATGATCAACTTCTGTGGAACAGGGATGGTCACACATTGATCAAAATTCTTCCAGTCCCTGCTGAACTGGGCCAATTTATTGTATGGCCAGCTTTTTGACATGCCACCATCCAAGTTTTTGTCTGCACCGATTCAGTTAGACGTTCTTATAGTGGTTGGTTTAGCACTGGGGTACTAACCCAAACCCCCTCATTTGCTTAGTCTTTCTTCAGGCATTCTTCAGGCATATTGTGAGCATGAATTGGTGCATGGTGCTTTATACTGACACACAAAGTTATTTGCTAATGCCACATCTGGAGACTTTTTTGAATCAGTACTAATCCAGGATTTGGGTAATGGCTATCGGTTAACATCTGCCCTACTTAACAGGGATATAATTATCTAGACAGTCTCCTTATCAAGCTTTATTTACAAACGGCATGCATGACTTTAACGAGGTGAAGGAATCCTGGTATAGAGTTTTAAGTGACATATCATTTTAACAGGTGGAGGGTTGCTATTTGATGTTTTTTGATACTGTGATTTTTTTTCTAGGGTCATTTTTACTCCTAGATAAATCTAGAGGGTGCATTAGTACCTTTTTTTTTTTTTTTTTTATGAATCGGGCAAAGAATAAGTGAAGGATGCCATCTTTATAATGCCCTATAGATTGTACTGTAGCACTTGAGTCCCCAGTTTGAGTCCCAGTCAGGACACTATCTTCATGGAGTTTTCAAGGTCTCCCTGTGTTTGCATGGGTTTATTCCAGATACTCTGCTTTCCTCCCACAATCCAAAGGCATGCTGGTAGGTTAATTGGCTCCTGTCCAAATTGACCCTAGAATGTGTGTGGGTGTATAAATGCCTGTGAGATGGGGACCTTTAGATTGTAAGATCCTTGAGGGTAGCCACTGATGCAAATGTACAGTATTACACACCCATTTTTCCAGTGCAGCATAAAGAAGAACCCAATACAAAGGTCAACAAATATAATTTGTACAAGAAACACTTTTTTTAACAAGAGGTCTTCCATAATCGTGATGGGTAGATTTGATTTGCAAATTAGTGTGGGTATTGTTTATGTAACTGGAATGTTTGCTAAGTTAAGATTTGGAAATGTTTCTTGATAGTTGTATCTTTGTCAGCAATGACAGTCCTGCAACTGAAGATGTATAAAATCATTACTTGTGCCTAGCCCTAGAGATGCTATTGCTGTTATGATGTTATATCCATATATATTTTTACTGTGCTTTGAAGATTAAGCTACAGTTAGCCAGGAGTGACAACTACTGTTCATAAAAAGACCAGTCGTCTCCCCCAAAATTGCAGTGTTTGAATTGACCTATGCTCATGCATCTCTTTAAATAAAATATACTTTGCGTTAAGTGGTAAATAACTAAAGCTGGTCATAGATGGGTCGAAATTTGGTAAGTACAGCAGAGAATGGGCTTGTTGGAAGATTTTTGTTTAATCGGATCGATCAGGAGTCCCCACTGTCAGAATACATAGGGCACTTTGATTGTGTGGCCCTGAGAATTTAATTTTTTTTAGCCACTGGCTGATTGCAAAAAAAAGGACCCATGTATGACCAGCTTAAACGTTTGCCAACTGTCATAGGGAAATTGCATTCAAAACTGCACCTACTGGGCCAGTTAATAACATTAAAAGATACCGTTTTTTTTTGTTTTGTTTGTTTTTTAACCTTTTCTGGACAGTTTCTCTACCAACTGTAAGCTAAGTTGGTGATCTATGCTTTTCCCATGCTGTGGTCTCTTTTTTATTTATTTTTTTAATTGTATTTTGCATAACCCTAGGCTATTCTTTTTAAGAAAATGATTGTGCTAGAAGGTAATTTCCTATATCGACTATGAACTCTGGCCACTTCTCAGTCTGTTTTTTTTAATATGCCAAATTGCCTCAAGAAGCAAATCCACCCAAGATGAATTTTAGCATTTCGATGTGGTGGAACACATTTTGACAACCTTCATTATTGCATTAGATTATCGCCCATTTTGTTAGAGTGTTTAGCACTTCAAACTTGCTACTATTAGCACTATCTTGCGTCCGTTGCCCATACTTTGTTGTGAACCCACTAACACAGAAGGGCAGTGTCATCAGCCCTCCCTAGAAACATGAAAATGTTACAGGGAATGATCATCACAACTTGGTTGAAAAGTTAAGCTGGGCTTTTCCCAGCCATGCAAGACCTACGTAAATCGACAGTAAAGATGTAGAGAGGATCTGCTTTTATCCACCCAAATCATAGATATCATTTTGCAACTTGTTTCAAGTTGTTGAAAATGGTGATAAACTGGGTAAGAAGAGAATTTAGAAAGTTTTATCCGTTGTCTTCCAATTTTCAGTTGTTAAGCAGCATGTCAACAGCAGTCGAAAAAATGACTTCACCGACCACAGTGCATGTATGTATAGTGTGTAAAGGATGCACCGATCAAGGGTCTCCGGTTATCACCAACACTGCTTGGGGTCCTGTGGTGGATGGATTTTGGAGCGTATTTTGAATAAAGAAAAAAAAACTTGTGGCTCTGTTCCCTAAGCTTTAATGATCATTACTTGACCCAATAATGGGGGAAAAAGTTTTATTACTTAAATAAGGATGGTTATGGCAAATAACGCTGGCAAGAAAGCATAATGAATTCATTACATGGTCTTCATTTTAATACACCACTCAGATAATCTATTCATTTATGCAAATATGTTTTATCTACATAATACATTTTCAGTTTAATATCTCCAAAATCCCCATCAGTGGTTTAATGGGGGTTAATATCACTTAAAAAAGTCACACCATATCAGATGATGAGCAGACATTAGTACTTGTGTGACTGGATACACCATCACTATGGAGCTTATATTTTTTGTACCATTGATTGTTTATCTTTTAATAATGGCATACATGAAGAAGCTGTTTTTGTTTGTTGAATTAAAGCATATATAAACCTAAACAAATATAATATATTCCAGTCTTTAGATGTAGTGCAGGCTTTTTCCCCCTTTTTATTTTCACCTGGTATTCTGCAAATAACACACTTCCTGTCCTTTTGCGTCTACACTCGTTTCTCAGTTGTATCTATGGAGGGAGCCTTAGTTGTCACACAGGCTGGACGTCTTTCTTTTCTGCTTACAGGAAGTGACAAGGACACTGCTTTTTAGCAGGATCAGCAGATATTTTTTTGTTTTTGCTGAAAATGTTTTTAATCTGAAACATAAGCAACTAATGCAGCCACCAAGTCAAAGGTCTAATAAGCTGCAATATATACATTTTTGATTCTAGGTTTAGATATGCTTTAACAAACCATTAAGTAACCTGACAAAATACATATTCTCACTGTGTTGTGCCAGGTATGCTTACATGTACAGTATTTTGCATGAATATAAACATTCTGTAGCTGATGGCATTAAAGGTCATGCAGTCCTACTGTATTTGGGAATATTCTAGAGATGTAGGTTATTTGACCACTTTTTTTGACGGGAAACCAATAGTTCTCATTTGCCAAGCAGAGATACTCATTTATTTATACCCTTTTTGTTTCAAAGCTCAAGGCCCTTCAATACCTGTTTTCTACCTGTCTTTGGAGAATTGCACCCCGTTCATGTATATGCATTTTGAAAAAGCACTATAAATATGCGACGTTTGATGCCTTTGAAAGATGAAACATCCATGTTTCTGAACTCAGAAACTCATGATTTTGTGGATGTATGCTATATGTAATCATCTATGAAATATGAGCAGAGCTAAATAAAACGTTCAGTTCTTAGATGCAGTTACCGATGCATTTCACCCTTGCAATAACATGACAATGGGGGTTATTTACGAAAGGCAAATCCACTTTGCACTGAAAGTGCACTTGGCAGTGCAGTCGCCGTAGATCTGAAATGAGCGGAAGCTCTGCTGATTTTATCATCCAATCATGTGCAAGCTAAAATGCTGTTTTTTTTAATTTTCCTTGCATGTCCCCCTCAGATCTACAGTGACTGCACTTTCAAGTTCACTTGTAGTGCAAAGTGGATTTGCCTTTCATAACTATCCCCCAATGTGTGAACAAGATCTGACAACTGTTTACTGTTGTAAGTCCAGACTAGAAAATCAGTTATGTGAATAGGCTTAGTAAAAGAACAATAGTCATATGAATATACATTAAATTATGAGAGACTTTTTTACATTTAGGAAAATATCTATCAAAAAGAATAGATCTGTTGGTTAAAATAAAAACAAGCATTTCTTAGCTTAGCTAAAGCTTGAGTCCTTCAGTTTCTTGGGTTGCATTTGGGTAGGACCCCTGCACCATTGTGGCCAGCTGTGCCAGGTCACTGAGTTACCATATAGGCCTTTCCCTGCAGAATTGCATGGGCTAAGAACTGGGAAAACTGACACTAAATGTTGGACAAAGTAAAAAGTGAGTCCAGCGTTTCAACATACTTCTGAGCAATAGAATTTAATTCACAAGCTAGCCATACACAGATCAAACTGTGGCTGGTTCCTGCTGAATTGGGCAAAATTCAGGCCATTGGTGGCACTGTTGGCACCACCTGGCAGCGAATTCTCATCCCAACAGTGACTGCATCCGATTAGATGCAGGTACTGTTCATGTATTCTAGCAGCTGTGCGGGTGCCAGCTATCAGAATACAAAAGCCGGCAGGGTTTTCTTCATCCAGATGGGGGAATCAAGTGATTTCTCCAATTTAATGGAACATCCTATAAAGTCTTATACATAAATAATGGGAGGCTTCATGTCTCCTAATCCTCCTTTCCCTGATTTCTCGAATTGTCTGTGGGCCTGAATAAGACGTTTTTGTAGGGCCAGCTTTAGATTTGCAGAATCATTAAAAAAATGAGCTTCGACAACTTGAGGCTATCCATGTGAGATCTGTGTTTTGGCAAATGGGCACCAGATGAGCAATTCAAAAACCCATTGTGCATCTGTGCATTTTTTTAAGTGATCAGAACTAAGAGTATGTAATCCACCAGCAGAACACATTCTCCATTCTACCAAACACTTTTCACAATTCTTTTCTTTCATGATTATGGAGCCAAACATTTCTAGATCTGTTGCATTCCTATTTTCATAATGCTGGTTTATTACATACATACACGAGTAATCTGTAAGAAATAAAATCAACTTTATTGTATTTTATAATACAAGACTTAAAAATCTTTATTATGCTTGTGTTTTGTGTTTGTATGTAACAAACATATACAATTTACAATCTTTGAGTTATTTTGTGATGATTTATTTAACTCACCATCTGCCTTTGTCTTGTTTATCCTGTATTAATGTATCTTCCTTTTTTTTTTTTTTTACTCCATTTTGCCTTTGCTACTTTGCTCCAGTTACAAGAGAAGGTAAGAATTCTCTTAGTTGTGTATTTTATAGGGTTTTTCCTGTAGTACACACTTTCTATAAGGCTTGTGTGTTTTTATTATAGGCTACATTCAAGAGAGACAGCCTTATGCCCCGTACACACGATCGGACATTGATCGGACATTCCAACCACGAAATCCATGGATTTTTTCCGATGGATGTTGGCTCAAACTTGTCTTGCATACACACGGTCACACAAAGTTGTCGGAAAATACGATCGTTCTAAACGCGGTGACTTAAAACACGTACGTCGTGACTATAAACAGGGCAGTAGCCAATAGCTTTCGTCTCTTAATTTATTCGGAGCATGCGTGGCACTTTGTGTGTTGGATTTGTGTACACACGATCGGAATTTCCGACAACGGATTTTGTTGTTGGAAAATTTTATAGCCTGCTCTCAAACTTTGTGTGTCGGAAAATCCGATGGAAAATGTCCGATGGAGCCCACACACGGTCGGAATTTCCAACAACACGCTCTGATCGCACATTTTCCGTCTGAAAATACGACCGTGTGTACGGGGCATTAGAGTGTAGCATTTCATACATTTCTTTATTTTTATGTAGTATTTCACACTGTTGCATATTTTTATATTTAAAAATGTTTCTAGGCTTTGTGTCTGGACTAAAGTGGACTATATACTAGTAGAATTATGTCCCAATTTGTTTTCAATTTTAAGAACATTCCCTCAATTTTCTAAACATTAGTGGGCCAAATAAACATTTGTTTTCTTGAACTAACTAATTTCTAACCGTGTATATGATTTCCATTCAGTATCGTTTTCAAAATCGATTGTTAAAATCAAATACATTTTTGAAGTACTTTCGCATAGCATTTGCCTAGCCATCAAATGCACTGAGAATGTTCGTTAAAAAATTGGCTTGTGCATGGTCAACTTTACTAACAGTAAATGTATCATTTATTAAATCAATTATGCTTATTAACTGTATTTATCATCCCCCTATAGATTGTTATAGGGGGTTGAGAAAAGGCTTTTTAGTCCTTTACAGCCCTCAGCTCGTGAACTTTCATGAAAGTTAAGGGTTCTGAATTCAGCTACACTGAGCAGTACTAGAGTTGCTGCTATTGATATTCACAGAACAGATTAGACTTCTATTTTAATAATTCACTTAACCTCTAGTTCATATTGTCACAGCTGATTTCAAACACGGCTCAGAATGGTATATACCCTGAACATGCCACCTTCTGTAAATTATATGTAAAAAAAAAAAAAAATACATTTAGAAATCATAGATGTGGATGTTTTGCTTAAATTCATTTCGAGTCATAGGGGTTAATTTACTAAAGGCAAATTGGCTGTTCCCTTTGCAACAGGATTTTCACTTCGCCGAGTGAATGAGGTGAAGCTCTGCTGACTGACTTAATCGAATCCTGGGCAAATAAATGTACAGTTTTTTTCCCTTTGCATATGATTGGGTATTATTTGCAAAGTAAAGTGAAACTCCCTCGCAAATTTTTTTTAAAAAAACGGTTTCAGTAAATTGACCCCAACCTCTTGTTTCACTGTATGTTACATTAAAAAAAAAACTGTTTAAAATATATTAGAGTTCATGCAATAAGTTTCTGACCTGAATATTAAACCGAAATAATTTTTATCGCATATTTCTCACTTTTGATGGTAAGAAATGGGGAAACAAGTTGAAAGCTTCACTGGTTATATTCCATTTTGCAGCTGTTCGTGTAAGTCCAGGCAAAAAGTAACTCTAAACCTGCTCTCTGCCACAATTTAAACCTAATCTATCTAACCCTGTAAAGCAAAAATTGCTCTACTTGCCGATTCTGCAGCCGTTCCGGTCCAGTTTCCAGCAGCGAAAGCTCTGTGCAGGAGAGGACCGACAATGGCTGTGAAATGGCTGGGACGTAACACCACCCATAGACTTACTATTGGGCTTCCATTGTCGGCTGCCTCTCCTGCACCCACCTCCACACTGAAGCCGCTGTGGACAGCTAATGCTGAGACCAGATCAGCTGCAGAATAGGTAAGTATAGGCAATTTTTGCTTTACAGGGCTAAATAGATTAGGTTTAGAATGTGGCAAAGAGCAGGTTTAGCGTTTAGTTAGGTTTTGTCTTA
Organism: Lithobates septentrionalis; assembly: GCA_037952835.1. Lineage (NCBI taxonomy): Eukaryota > Metazoa > Chordata > Amphibia > Anura > Ranidae > Lithobates > Lithobates septentrionalis. Next base: position 300,144 of record JBBDGP010001043.1, read on the forward strand.
ACTTCTACTTTAAGTGAGTGCCAGGAACAGAGTGAAAATGACCTTTCTATCCGCAGTGCATGCATATAAGCTGTGAATAGGGTGCACTGATTAGGGGTCTCTGGTTATCATTAGCACAGCTTGGGCACCTGCTATGCAAGGATTTTAGAGCGTGTTTTCTAACAACATTACTTTATGGTTGTGTACTTGTTGCTTTTTAACCCCTTCCCTCCCATCCTCCCTTTAATAGGCTGAGGTTGTCATTCTATCACTGATCATACACGTGGATGTGCGGCACCAGGGACTTCCTCCTCTCTCTATCTAGTCCCTTTTAATAGTGTCTGTACAGTGGGGGGTGGGAAGGATCGGACATTATGTGACCACTGTGATTGGCTGCCACAATGGCCACATAAGCAGGTCCTGCTGGCTACCAATAGAAACGGAAAGCTGTCTTCGACAGTTTATCGCCACACATACTGAATGTGTTTATGCAACAGGTTAATGTTATTATTTTTATTATCATTATTAGGCTGCCTTAAAGTAGTGGATGCTATAATCTAATAGCAAACATATTTCTGATTTAAACTTACAAATCTAGTTCTCTTTATCTCTCCATTGCCTAATGGGTGAAAGCACTTAAAGTGGGAGGGGCCATGACTGTCACGTCGTGGGTGTGTCTGAAGGGTATAAGTACTGTGAATTAAGCCATTTCAAGCTAGGCTCTGAAGAAGGCCTTCGAAGCGCGTCAGCCTGAGGGGTCCCATCCAGGACCCCCTCACTCCCAGGTTCGGTGATTCACGCAATCATTGAGATATAGCCACACATGTAGCCTGACAAGCGTGTTTTTAACTTATGTCTGTGAGTAGACCTCTTTATGATTTTATCCATATCTTTTAATAATTCTGTTGGGTTAATGCATTAGGCCGGTGCGCCCTCTTTTCTTTTTCTATACTTAAAGTGTTGTATAGGGAAGATATTAAAATAACAACTATCAAGGGACTACTCCTGGGTTAAGCCAGCCATAGACAGTTTGAATCTCGGCTGGTTCAGCAGGAACTGGCCAAGTTTCAAACTGTGTATGGGCAGGCTGCATGTACCAAGTTGATCGATCAACTTTGGTACAACCAGCCTGCCAGATTTACTTGCGATTACTGCTAGCGGCTGCTATAGCCGCTGGCAATAATCAATGTCTTCTCCTGGCAGGAAAGTCTTCCAACGGGAGAAGATAATGGCTCAGCAGGAGGGATTACCCTGTCAGCACTGTCTGTGTTGATGGGGGAATTGTGCAAACTACTTTTGCAGGTAAGATGGCCTTACTTACTCTTTGACCAGGGATGGGTGTTTCACTAACTGGTGCCCATGTGTACACTGCCTGTAAACAGTTGCTATACAAGTGTATAAGTCACTTGGCTTGAATGTGGCAACTACTGCCAATACTAGGGGACAGAAAGGAAAGCTACAACATGACAATGATTTCAATGTAAAAAGTAAGCCACAACTAGCTGAAGCTAGGTCTGCAATTCCCTTTTCAGTTCCCTCAAGTACACTGAAATATACCGTATTCTACAAAACCAGTCTGTTTCTGTCAGATCCCTTAAGACATTTTTGTATTTCATTGTAATACCAGTTCTAGTTCCACATTCTTGGTATATTAGTTGGGTCATCCACAATTTTTCTTTGTTTTAGTTGCCAAATATCCTTTCTACATTAGATACAATGCTAGTATGCTTACCAATTGTTTGTATTTTGTCAGGAGTGGCAAAGTCCCTTTCACAAATTCTGGTTAAAATGAGCAGAGATTAAAATTTGGGCAGTTTGGTGGTGCCACCCACATTTGCCTTAATTCTATGTTCTAAAATGTTAAAAAAGGGCTCGACAAATCCCAGGCACCAGGTCACCATGGCGACTAGAAATTGCATCCTGGCTCCTGGGCTTTTGTCACCCCATTCACTGCAGGGATGCACAATTTATATCGCTGGGCAGTTAGTTTTTTGTAACATTTAGCCCTGCTGTGGGCAAGCAGCAGCGCTTACTTGTCAGGTGGAAGCTTTCGGGTGGCTAAGCTTCTGGTAAAGTGTGCTCCCCCCCCCCCCCCCCAATAAATAAAATATTATTTTTTAGTTAAACTGTCTTCTAACATTTTTAGCTGGCTGCTAAACTTAAAGCAAATTTGTCAAGCCATGTGTTAAAATAGTGCTTACCAAAAATCAGTAAAATCCCTCTGCTGCTTTGTGATTTTTAGCATTACCAATTCCTTGGTCAGCTCACTGGGCATTTGGGATGATGCTGATTCCCTGTCCGGTGGGAGGCAAAGAGGTCACATAGGAAGCTGAAATACTGAACCAGAAAGCTGAATAGCTTAATCGCAAACTACTTGTGTCACCTGTCTGGCTGTGCAGCGTGATAATTGTGTGCGAGTCATACTGCTATTGGACTTTTGTGGTGCAAATAAGCGTTGGCAAATCAAAATTACCTTTTGAAATATAGTTTAGAATTTACTCTTGATGTACAAGGTTGTGGTTTCATTTCAGGAGACTTATTTTATTCTGGACTTTTTAAGAGAAAATAAGCTTGACATTAACCGCCAGCTTTGTCATGACAGAGTCTTTTGTTTCTAGCTCATGTAGAATATAAGGATAACTCAAGCTGTGACCTCCCTTGTTGCTATGTACAATGTATACATGAGCTGGTTTCTTGGTTTTCTCAAAGCTTCTACTATATACACCATTATTTATGGCAAACCAAATTGTGCACTACATTTGCAGTCACGTAAACGCGAAGGCTGCCAGGAAACTTTAGGGAAGTTACATTTACTATTGAGAACAAAGGTAAAAATAGTCATCTATATTCTGAAATGATTCCTATAAATAAACCTTGTGCCAGAGACACCGCTATCTTCTGCATGGACATGGATGATATTCATAAGACCTTACAATTTCCCAGCAAGGTCTTATTTTTTGAAGTGGTTAGGGTGGTCTTCCACACTGCTAATAAAATAAAAGCTGGGACTAATTCAGTCCCAGAACAGCGTTTAAAACCAAAGTTGGTTAGTGGAAAAATAAGTGTGCTGTCCTGTTTATCCTGAAAAACCCCCAAAGGTGCATTACTGACCAGGAGGCCCTCCTATCAGAATTGTGCTGGAAATGAGGAGACCCAGAAGGATGTATTCCTTAATGGGAGAAGAGCCAAGACAGGGAGATGAAGTCATGATGTTGGTAGAAAGAAGTAATAATGAACTTGTCTAAGTGACCCTGTCACGTGCTAAGGGTTCTAAAGAGGTGATGCGTGCAAGAAGATATGTTCAACTTTGTGCAGAATTCTCTTCCGCAGATAAAGTGTGCTTATGTTGCATTGCAAGAACATCGCAACATTTCAGGTGCTGGGGGCTGGTTATTTAGACAGGTTAGAGCATAGGGAAACCCCTAGCAGTATAGTGATTATTATTCATAGCTTAATTTGGCAGCTGGAGGTAGTAAAATGACCCAGGATGATGAAGTCCCTAAACAGGAGGTATCAGCCTCTGAGTGTAAAGTGTGGTTTGAATGCATGAATCCCAAGAGTGGCAGAATATAATTGAAAAAATTTGAACGGTAAAACATCTAACTTTTATAAACGCTAACTCTGTATTTAGCCACTTGGCTGGGGTTCCAGGTTAATCAAGGTACAACCTAAGGAGACAATCACCAAAGTATTTATGGTAAAACGTACATCAAACTTTTGAATAAGTTGTGCAAGTTGTACAGTTATTATACCTTAAGCTCAGCTCCGGGCAATTAAATCTGCCCAGTTAGGACAGCCAGGCAACAAGCAGATTGAGGCCAGTAACTGCAGCCTTGTTAATTCTCTCATGGGGTAGGGTGATCCTTTTAGTTCCCATCATATTCTGCTCAGTGTCTCTATATTCATTTGACTAGCATGCACTTACAATGTACCATAAAGAATCAAATTCTTGCATGTGTTAAGTGTCCAAGAAGAATGACTGACAGCCAGAAACTGGATTAGATTTTTTTTTTCCTCCAGTTGTCCTGTCTAGTATTTGGCTGATTTAAATTCATGGAGCAGAAACTGAATCTGACTTGTTGTTTTAGTGGTTTCATGAAGTTCATATCTGGCAGACTGGCATGACTTTTGGGTCTGATTATTTCCTTAGTACTTGTTCAGATTGATTACTGATTATTTCTGTAGTATTTGTTCAATCCCGTATAAGACACATTTCAGGCATGTTTAAGAAAGACAGAGGATTAGGAAGTAACGAGAGTAGCAAAGTCTTATCTGTTGGCAGTTTTTATTCAGCAGCCAATATTCAGGATTGTAATTTATTCGATTTTTCCAGGGAAAAGTAACCCAGGAAGAACAATGATATGCAGAAATTTATTTTCCTGGCTGTAGGGTTATCTCTTCCTATTGGCTGTTTTTTTTTTTGTGATCTTGGGAACCTAAAATAGTCAGCCTCAAAGTTTGCTAATATATATTATATGAAGATTAGAATAAAAATGCAATTTATCAGTTATTTTGTTTGGAACATAAATGCCTAGTTAGTTTTGTCTGCTTTTTGTTTTTGGAAGTATACATATACCAGTTCAACTCTAAATACTGTCTCTGCTGCAAGCTAAATGGATATTATGCAGTGAATCCAACACTGTGAATAAGTGGGATTTTTTTGTATATTTGGTTAGTTTTTAATGCCAGGAATATTTCCAGCAACAAATTATCCAAACCTGCAAATCTTCCTACTGCACCTGCTGAAACCTCGGAAAATCCTGTTAGTTTTGGCAACAATGTTTCTGAAAGCCATAAAATAGTCCTGCAGGGCCGACTGTTGCAGCTTGCAGTTTATCTATCTTAACCTGCTATTTCAGTCTTAGTAGGAATTTCTGCCAGACTAAACTTTATCAACTCATCATTAAAGCGGAACTACACTAAGAGCACCACAAACCAAAAATGCTATTTATTTAATTTGTAATATTGAAAGCAAATGCATCCATCCATTCATCCATTCATCCATGTCTTCATGCTTTATTTTGCTGAGAAATCACTTTTGAAAAACACCCCCTAGAATTTCTGGCTGTGGCCATCTAGAATAAGGGCAGTTTATTCATGTAGCATTTACTTCCTGGAGTCCGTCTGCCCTTAGTTCAGGCATGAGGTTGTGCTTGGCTGAGAAAACCCCTTCTCCCTTCCTGAAGACGCCTGGGATGTATGACATTATTCACCTAGGCTTGGAAATCAAATCACTGATCATTATTTTCTTTACAGGAGGAAGAAATCGTGGACTGGTGGAGCAAATATTACTCATCAATTGGAGAACATGAGAAATGCGGCCAGTATTTGCAGAAAGGCTATGACACCTTAAAGGTACAGACATAGGGGGTTTTAGAATGGTGTATATACAAAAGCCTGTGAGATTATATACAATTAACTGTGGCAAAATTAGACTAGAACTAGACAAGGGTGCGCTTTCCTACGCACCAATAGGCCACTTAACTAAAATGTAACCTTTTTTATTGCAAATCATAAAAAGTATGTAAATGACCATATCAGGTATACCTATAGGATGAGGTCAATGCCATTATATATAAAAATCAACGTTCTATCTCTGTGGTAATATTAACATCTACCAAGGGTAAATGGTGAAAACTTCTCTTTAATACATACGTATAGACAATATGAGGGTTATTATTTCCTCCTATATGCGATATAAAGGCTCCAGGCTGTATTAGAGGATATGTAAGTTAAAGGTCTACTCACCAAGACCATCTGGTATCAAGAGATGGGGGTATATCTGTCTCTCCTCCTATCTATTGGCCACATATAAAATTTAGATGAACAGAAGAAGAAGGTATGCTAGTAAATGCTGTCTTACTGAAGATATGGGCCATCTTTCTTCTGCCCTATGAAATGATCCATCTCTCAGATATGCGATACAGGTACACTCATCCATTTGGACACATATAACCACTAATGGACAAGCCCCATATATCACCATATCCACAAAAAAGCTTCTCTCTTAATCAAGACTACATTGACACAAGGCATGTCTCACCTCACAAAAAAGAAAAAATGGAGGGGAGGGGGGAAAGAAATGTGTCAGGACAAAAATTAAATCATGTGAACAAAAATGAAAATAAAGTGAAAAGGTGCTCCCAAAATCAAATCACCCAAACCTAACATGTTTCACTCTTCAAATAGAGCTTTGTCGGAGGTAAAAAAGTGAAGGAAATGAGCAACCAAGAGTAGCTGATGGTTGCTCATTCTCTTCACTTTTTTATTTTTATTTTTTATATTAATAACCCTCATATTGTATCTACGTATATATTCAAGAGAAGTTTAAACTTGGTAGATGTTAATATTACCACATAGGAATAGAACGTTGATTTTTATATATACGGTAATCGCAATGACCTCATCCTATAGGTATACCTGATATGGTCCTTTACATACTTTTTATGATTTGCAATAAAGGTTAAGTTTTAGTTAAGTGGCCTTTTGGTGCGTAGGGAAGCACACCCTCGTCTAGTTCTAGTTTAGTTTTAGAATGGTGGTACAATTCTCTGTATTAAAGATTAATTGCAGTCAAAATTATTTATTTAGTTTAATAGAGCAGGAAAGGCTTGAACCACTGTCATGTTTTAAATGCCATCTGTGTCCCTTTTGGGGTTTATTTTCTTTAATTTCCCATTCCGATGCCTGGACGATAACTGAAGTGAAATCTCCCAATGGAGACAGAAGATGCAACAATTTTTTGCTGTCAGTGTCCCTACTCTGCAAATTTCCCTAACTTCCTCTCTCAAATTACCGGTAAACACAGAAAATAATGAAAACCTGCCCATTCTTCCATTTCTTGACTGTTAGCTGGAGTTGATCTTTAACCCTATTGTACAACTGTAACTATTCTCTTCCCTCCCATACCTCCTCATTCTGTTCCTATGCAGACATGGAGAAGAATCCCTATGTAAGCTCCAAGTTGCAACTTATAGTGTGACTTAGAGATTATACAGCACTGACACGTGGTGGTGATTTAGTAAAAAAAAGTGTGCAATATCTGGTGTAACTGTGCATGGTAGCCAATTAGCTTTTAACTTCAACTTGTTCAATTAAGCCTTGACGAAAAAGAACCTGGAAGCTGATTGGTGCAGCTCTTCATAGAAACCAGATTTTGCATTCTCCTGTTTTAGTAAATTGCCCCCATTGGGGTCTTTCTAACCCTATGTGAGTGCTGGTGACCTAAATTCCCAAATGCCAAGCACCAGTGCAGTTTTGTGCAAGTCACATGCTACCCCATACCCTAAAGTACAGAGTGTCTCATTTTGGCTAGTAGATAGGTGGGGGAGCGAAGAGAGGGTAACTTCTGGCTTCTGCAGGACTGACAAATTAAACCTGATACTTTGCCCTGCATGTTGCACAAGAAGTTAATGTACAATCTAGATGTCTAAAACACTAGTAGCCACGTTAAAGAAGTACGCAGTCTGGCAAGCATCTACCAAAAAGGGACCTTCTGAAGACCCCTGTCCAAAGTATCTGAGTCATTCATGCTGTAACCTTACAGCAGTAAGGTAAGGGGCTTGTGCACATTAATGTGTCACTGTAGTGGATTGGCTGGCATCCGCCATTATTTTCAAGTTTCACGGTGAAAGGAGCATCACTTATCTAACGATCTTTGATTGTCACAGTTCTATTGGAACTATTATATATCTGTATCAGAGCCCTGGGTGGCCTTTTGGGCATTTTATTTTTATCATAATGTGTTATATCTATTTTCTGTTTTAGATTGCATTTAGCACTACTTGCACTTGTATACACCTACCATTTATGTATTTATGTACTATTTTTTAGCGGTCACTAATATCACTACGTGCCGATTATCAAGTTTACAGCACATGCTGCACTGAGTCATTGTTTCACTTTGCACTTTAGCATCATTCATTACGATGTGTTTTAGTTCATAGTCTATTTGCACCCACTACAGAACAATTTGATTGTTACGACATTATTTCTGCACTAGCACTTTATTATAGTGGTTCATTTGTCAGAGTTCACAGCGCAGCATCACAACTTTATTCATTCACTTGTTTATCTGCCATGGATCAGCTAATTAGGTGTTTGCAGCAGTGAACCCTCAGCTTTTTAATTGGTTGACAGTGCGGGAGTACTACTTATATTCTGTTTAACCTCTAGTATCCAGTCCAAACATGCCCTTTTTTTTTTGGAATACTGTACAAAAAGATGTGCTTCATTACTGTCCCAATTATAACCTTTACAGGTGTATGACACTGAGCTGGAGGAAGTCCCCGAATTTCGTGGCCTTACAGACTTCTGTGAAACATTTAAGCTTTATAGAGGGAAGGCTGACGAGAATGATGATCCTTCTGTTGTTGGGGAATTTAAGGTAAATGGTAATAGAATTTGATCTATGGAGTTATGCAGTGCCAGGACAAGGTCATCCGGTGTCCAGGGCAAAGATGGCAAATTGCACCCCACCCCAGGTGCAGTAGGTGGGGCTAATAGCAGCGCGCGGAGCAAAATGTAATGTTTGTGGCATGTGCTAAAACAGTGGCAATAGCTGTGGTACACCGCAGCAAACTGAGAAAATTGTTGCTGTGTCGGTGGTGTCACTGGAAGAAAAAAAATCTTTGCCAGTGGTGTTGCTAAGAGAAATGATGGTGCTGCATCGGTGTCAGTGGGGAAAAACTGCCGCTACATGCTGAAGGAGGGAAATGGAGGTGAGCTCTGGGGGGGTACAAAGCAATAAAGGGATCTAGGGGCCTTTCATTGCTGCCCCTCTGAGACTCTGAAAAACCATCTGTAGCAGAGGGTGTTTGATAGGAACTGAGGATATTTCACCACCTCGCTGCCTATTTTAAACCACTGACCCCAATGTGTTGCAGTCAAGTACATGCCGTGGCCATGAAGCAAAGCATCAGGCGATGGCATGTGTACAGCCCTGAGCAGCTGCTTTGTTCTGAGTATGCCATCCTGAGATTGAGGGGATTTTTTCAGTCTCGGCGCTCTCAGGCTCTCTTCTGCCCCTTGCAGGCTGGAGAGAGGAGAAAGCAAAATCCTCTCTGGCAGAAGCTGGTCGCAACTTATTCTGACAGGAGTAACGCTGCTGTCTCTCCTGTCAGTGAAGAGCAGCACGAGCAGTCACATAGGGACTAGGGCACGTGCTCCTTCTGCCCACCCCTTGTCCCTGACACTGAATATATGGATACTGACAACCTTCACCCTTTTCATTGTGTGTGTAAAAAAAAAAACTGCACCCCACAAAATCCTAAAAAAAAAAGGCTGCAGTGGTTGCATTTTAGCCATTTAATGCTTCTTCCAGTGTACTGATGCTGTAGAGAAATAGAAAATGTTGCCTTAGCATGAATTTATTGCAAAAACGCCAGTACCAGTACTGTTGACAGAGCCTTAGCTAGCTCAGACTTAAATATAACTTTGTTTGTATTAGGTTTATGTAGGGGAACAGAGGGGGGGAGTATAAATGGCTAAGATTAATATTTCAGGTATATGGCCACATTATTGAAGCACTACACCCTGCATTTTCTATAAATACCACTACTATTATTCGGAGCTAGTGTTTACATTTCCCACACCTATATAGAAATTGGGGCACTTGACAGGTACGTTTTCTGTGAGTCCATGGCTCCATTAAACACTGAAGAAAACTTAAAAAGGATCTAACCGAGTGCTCCACATATTGTCTACAAAATATTTAAATGTAACCTATTATATTTACTTGAATAAAAAATAGATATTTTTTATTGCCATCCATCATAAAAAAAGCTGAAAACCACAATACATTCTCTTTAAGAAAATTGTTCAGTTTTTAGATATCATGGACTTCTTTAATTAACATTTTGTGAAAATAATAAAAATGAAAGTGCACTGTTGGGCTTAAAAAATGTATATGAAGATCACCCCCTAAGGAGCCGCAAGTAGAATGGGATCCCCCACCCTGCACAGCCAGGCACACTGAATTTACAAAGGCACTCAGTCGGACAACAGTCAAGTACGTTTTGTTTTTATTTACTTGAGGGATTGGGAATTATGAGATACCCACTTGACTTCAGAACAATTCCAGGGACAACTTCTCCTATCTACAATCTATACTATACTAAACTAATTTGTCTACATTAACAAAACCTATTTACACCTAGCACACTAGCTAGAGGGAACTACATATAAATATAATAAGAAAAAAGAACGGTCGTACAAACATAATGAAAACTGAGGTGTGCACTTTTTGTCTAGAAATGCTGGCAGTCGGAGTGTGGTTGGTGTGAATGACATCCAGGCTTTTTTTGTTTTTATAATTCATGTACACTGTGAATGGTTCTACAGTCATTATGTTTTACAATAAAAATAATTAACCAGTTTTGATCTCCTAGGGTTCTTTACGTATATACCCTCTCTCGGATGATCCCGGTGTCCTTGGCCCACCCCGACAATTCCGGGAGCTGCCGGACAGCGGAACTCAGGAGTGCATTGTTCGTATCTACATTATCAGAGGAATAGATCTGCAGCCAAAGGATAGCAATGGCCTGGTGAGAGTCATATCTTCATTATTAAACAGCTCCTAACATTTAGTAAGCCGGTGTAAAGATAAGACCTCTGCATAGAAGCAACCCCTCATACAAGAGACCTTTGTCTCAAACTAATGCAGGCCATACATTATGCAATTTTCTTTCCTTGAACCACCCCATCTCGCCTTGACTCCCAATTAACAGTCAGTGCTATTGTATTCTGACAGCGGCGCCGGCCAGCTGTCAGAATACAATGATTACTGCTGGTGGCTATAGCCACAGGCAGTGATTTAAATGATAAAACCCTGACAGGCTGGTTGTACTGAAGTCTATCAATAGATCAATTTCAGTACAACCAGCCTGCCCATAGAAGGATTAAAAGCTTGCAAGTCTATGGCTTGCTTAAAGCTGGTGTCAGATGGGCACTCCTCACCAAATTTTTCTTTACTGGAAACAGTAAAAATGTGAAATATGTTGTGTAGTACTCTGACTTGCTTTGGCAGCCTTTCATACCTCTTTAAAAAATGTAAATTTTAAATATCTTTTTTGTGCACATTTCTCATGCCTGGTGGTGTGTTTCAAGTGAATTGCAGTACATTGTAAGGGCCTGTTCACACTAGAATGCCGTGCGGGAAATCCACGTTCCATGCCAGTTTCCCACACCGCATCCCAATCACACTGCCCTTTGCGATCTGCTTTGGGTGTCGGTGCAAAGTTCACGACTCCCCAAATGCTGGTTGCAAACGCAGTGCATTTGCCTGCAACTGGATCACATGATACAAAAGTACCATGTGATCCGGTTGCAGTGCGTTTCCAAAAGTAGTGCATGCACAGGAACCGTACAGCGATTCACATAAATGGGCCCTAAATGTGTTTCTTTGCTTTTTTGCATAAATGTTAACAAAGCAAAAATGTGCCACTGCGAATGCAGAAGCAAATGCAAAAAAAAAGAAGGCTCAAGCAAACCAAAATGTATGTGAAAAACACAGGTCAGAAAACGCAATAAGTATGCATGTGTTTTTAAATACCGAAGAATGAATTTGCATGCAGGAGGCTGTACAACCAAGTTTTGTCTGCATAGAAAAGTCTGTGCAGGTAGACCAAGGGTATTAGATTGTCTTTGCCTAAATATAACCATTTTCCTTTTTTTTTTTTTTTTATTATTATTTTTCTTCCCCACCCCCCCATCTCATTTTCCCAAAAATGTTTAGGGTCCCTGAGAAAACTAAAGAAGGGGTTTTATTTTGCTCACTCTAAACATTTTCTCTTAATGGATAATTCTTCTTATAATGGATATAAATATCCCTATTTATCTTTCGTTTTTTTTTTTTCATTTTAGTGTGATCCTTACATCAAAATTACTCTGAGTAAGAAAGTGATCGAAGATCGGGATAACTATATTCCTAACACTTTGAATCCTGCATTCGGAAGGTATCTTCAAACTGTAATTAATTATCTTTAAAATCCTCCCTTCTGTAAACCTCAAATTCCCGAGACCGCTCCTGAGTTCTGCCATCTTGGATGGGATGTCAACAGCCCTAGCAGTAACTCTAATATACAGTAGTATTCCCATTTGCTGCTCCTCCGGCAGCTAAATGAGGGTTTTGTTAGAAGGGGAGGAGAGGAGTTGGACAGCGAGTATTCAGACGCTTTCAGAGAAGGAGAGGGCTATAGGAGGGCTATATAGGAGAGGGGACGGCGTTAAGGGAATTTTTACTTTTGATATCAGGTATAAAGACAAATTTTGCAAGTGAATACAAATACTTTATAAAAAGGAAAATCGCTGCAAGTAAGCATTTTAAAATCTTGATTTTTATGTGTTTTTTTTTCTTCACAGTTTTGGAGACTGTGTATATATAACTAGGTGCACACAGGCATTGCAATTCACAGAAAATTTAAAAACTCCCCAGCCACCAAACTTGCCATCTGTAAAACGGGACCTGTGTAAATCTGAATTTAAACTCCAGGCAAATGACTTGATACACAGCTTAATATACAGGTGCATCTCCTAAAATTGGAATATCCTAAAAAAAGATTCTCTTGTAAAAAAAGAATATCCTAAAAAAGTTAACTTATTTCAGTAATTCAATTCAAAAAGTGAAATATATATTTTATATAGATGTGTTACATGAGTTATGTATCTCAAGCATTTTTCTTTTACTTTTGATGATTATAGCTCACAGCTAGTGAAAACCCAAAATTCAGTATCTTTACATAAGACCAATGGGAAATAAGGATTTTTAATACATAAATGTTGACTTACTGAAAAGTATGCCCATGTACAGTATAGTATGCACTCAATATTTGGTCAGGGCTCCTTTAGCATAAAGTACTGCTTCAATGCGGCGTGGCATGAGGTGTTATAGAAGCCCAGATTTCTTTTGATAATGGCTTTCAGCTCATCTGCATTGTTACGTCTGGTGTGTCTCATCTTACTCTTGACAATACCCCACAGATTCGCTATGATGTTTAGGTCAGACGAGTGTGCTGGCCAATCAAGCACTGTGATACCATGATCATTACCAACACCTTAGATGACATGGCTTTCCAAATCATCACTGACCATAAAAATTTCACACTGGATTTGCAACCTGTATTGTGTGCCACTCCACTCTTCCTCTACACTCTGGGACCTTGATTTTCAAATTAAATGCAGCATTTTCCACAGTCTGTGATGATTTGGGGAGCCATGTCCTTATTCTGGTGTTGGTCCACTGTGTTTTATCAACTCCAAAGTCAGCACAGCCCTCTACCAGGAAATTGTAGAGCACGCCCCTCTGCTGACCAGCTTTATGGAGATGTTGATTTAATTTTCCAGCAGGACTTGGCACCTGCCCACACTGCCAAAAATTACCAATACCTGATTTAAGGATCAGGGTATTGTTGTGATTGATTGGCCAGCAAACTTGCCTGACCTAAACCCCATAGAGAATCTGTGGGGTATTGTCAAGAGGAAGATGACACCAAACCCTACAATGCAGACGAGCTGAAGGCCGCTATGAAAGCAACCTGGGCTTCCATAACACCTCAGCAGTGCCAGAGGCTGATCACCTCCACGCCAGGCCACATTGATGCAGTAAATCATGCAAAAGGAGCCCCAACCAAGTATTGAGTGCATACTATACTGTACATGGACATACTTTTCAGTAAGCCAACATTTCTGTATTAAAAATCTTTTTTTTTATTGGTCTTATGTAATCAAATTTTCTGAAATACAGAATTTTGGGTTTTCACTAGCTGTAAGCCATAATCCTCAAAATTAAAAGAAAGAGATGCTTGAAATATCACTCCATGTGTAATGAATCTATATAAAATATAGGAGTTTCACTTTTTGGATTGAATTACTGAAATCAATAAATTAACTTTTTGATATTCTAATTTTTTGAGATGCACCTGTATGAAAACTGTTTTACCTGCAAAAATATTTGTATTTCTGTTGATCCAATATGAGATTTACACAGGTCTGCCACAGAGCACAGCCCTGTCCCTACTCCAGCCTATGATTGAACAATGAAAAGAGAGGCAGCAGACTGATGAGCTCATCTTTCTGTTTGCTTTTCTTTCTCATCAGCATCCTCACTGATTAGCTCCTTGTGCTGCTTCTCCCTTTGCTAGTCTGAGCTCTGCTGCTGTCTACGGCACTACAAGAGATTGATACCAAGTCAAATTCAGGTCCTAACACTGCTTAAATTAAAAAATATATTTAACCGCTTGCTGCCCGTCGGCCTTCATATGACGCCAGGCGGTGCGGCTCTCGTTCTGGGGGGGGGGCGTCATATGACGTCCGTCCATTTAAACAGGGAATGCGCACGATCGTGTGCGCTCATCCCTGTTCCTTCGGTGGCGGCGTGTCACGGAGACACCGCTCGCCACTGAGGGGGCTGAACAGCCATTGGGCATGGCTGTTTACCAAGTGATCGGCCGTGATGAACTCACGGCCGATCACAGGTGGTATTGAGCCACTTTGCACGACGCATGCGCGTGATCACGTCGGTGGCGGCGTGTTACCGGGAACACTGCTCATCACCAATGCTGGTAAACAGCCATTGACCGGCGGCTGTTTACCACGTGATGAGCTGTGATCCTTTCACAGCTGATCACTAAATGTAAACATAGAGCGGTAACGAGATGTTTCTGGGTTCTCCTCCTCACACACCGATCGTGTGTGAGAAGGAGATTGCGGTAACATTTCATTACCACTTACAGTGTACACCAATCGCACTGATTGCCCCCCCAATAAAGAGGACCTGTCATCACCCATCAAAGTACTTGTCACAGTCCATCTGAGTACATGAGTACCTGTCACAGTTCATCCGAGTACCTGTCACAGTTCATCCGAGTACCTGTCACAGTTCATCCGAGTACCTGTCACAGTTCATCCGAGTACCTGTCACAGTTCATCCGAGTACCTGTCACAGTTCATCCGAGTACCTGTCACAGTTCATCCGAGTACCTGTCACAGTTCATCCGAGTACCTGTCACAGTTCATCCGAGTACCTGTCACAGTTCATCCGAGTACCTGTCACAGTTCATCCGAGTACCTGTCACAGTTCATCCGAGTACCTGTCACAGTTCATCCGAGTACCTGTCACAGTTCATCCGAGTACCTGTCACAGTTCATCCGAGTACCTGTCACAGTTCATCCGAGTACCTGTCACAGTTCATCCGAGTACCTGTCACAGTTCATCCGAGTACCTGTCACAGTTCATCCGAGTACCTGCCACAGTTCATCCGAGTACCTGTCACAGTCTATATGAGACCTGAGTGCCTGTCACAGTCCATATGAATACCTCTCACAGTCCATATGAGTACCCGAGTACCTGTCAGTCCATATGAGTACCTGTCACAGTTCAAATGAATGTATGTGGCCAGGCTGTGTAAAAGTCTCACACGTGGTATTGCCATACTCGGGAAGAGTAGCAGAATGTATTTTGGGGTGTAATTTTTGCTATATATATGCTGTGTGTTAGAAATATCTTATAAATTTTTCCACATTTTCCAAAAATTTCTGGAAAAAAGTGAACCTTTCAAAAGACTCATTATGCCTCATAGATTATACTTTGGGATGTTTGCTTTCCAAAATGGGGTCATTTTGTGGGCAATTCCATTGTCCTGGTGCTCCAGGGCCTTCAAAAGTGTAATAGGTGGTTGAGAAATGAGATGTGTCATTTATGCTCGTAGAACGCCTGAAGGTGCTACTTCAATGTTGGGCCTTTGTATGTGGCCAAGCTGTGTAAAAGTCTCACACATGTGGTATCACCATACTCTGGAAGAGTAGCAGAATGTATTTTGGGGTGTAATTTGTTGTATGCGTATGCTGTGTGTGAGAAATAACCTGATAATATGACAATTTTGTAAAAAAAAAAAATCTTCATTTTGCAAAGAATTGCGGGAAAAAATTACAACTTAAAAAAACTCACCATGCCACTTAATACTTTGGAATGTCTACTTTCTAAAAAGGGGTAATTTGGGGGTTATTTGTACTTTCCTGACTTGTTAGTGTCTTAAGAAATGAGATTCACCTGATGTACTGAAGGCCTGATCAGATGTGATCAATTTTCAGTGATTGGCGCCATAGTTTGTAGACTCTATCTTTCACAAAGACCAAATAATATACACTAATTTGGGTTATTTTTACCAAAGATATGTAGCAGTATAGATTTTGGCCAAAATTTATGAAGAAAAATTACTAATTAGCAAAATTTTATGACCGAAACAAAGAAAAAGGCCTTTTTTTCACAAAATGTACGGTCTTTTATTTATGGCACAAAAAATAAAAAATCCACGTGATTTAAATGCCACCAAAAGAAAGCTCTATTTGTGTGAAAGAAAGGACGCAAATTTCATATGGGTACAGTGTTGCATGACTGAGTAATTGTCATTCAAATGTGAGAGCGCTGAAAGCTGAAAATTGGTCTGGGCAGGAAGATTATCAATTACAGAGCTGCATTATTTTGTCTTTTTTATATCTGACTGGAGTTTAGCTTAAACTACTCAATTTTAAAATTGTGTGTATATATATTGTGTGTGTGTATATGTATGTGTGTGTGTGTATGTATATATATAATGTTGCAACAGCCTAGATTTTTTTCAAAGCAAGGCAACCTATCTAGCAGTCTTTGGAAGTTGTGTATGCTATATATAGTTTTGTGATTTTTTTTTTTTTTTTTAAATTGGTCTTCTATCCTAATGAATATTGCAATTTATATTCCAATAGAATGTACGAACTGAGTTGCTTCTTACCTCAAGAGAAAGACCTAAAGATTTCTGTCTATGATTATGACACTGTGACACGGGATGAGAAAGTTGGAGAAACTATTATAGATCTGGAAAACCGATTCCTTTCCCGCTTTGGAAGTCATTGTGGCATTCCACAAACCTACTGTGTGTAAGTGTAATTTTTTACGCAAAAGCAATTTGTCTGTCCGGGTCTCCAGTAAGGCTTTCCAGGCAACACAACCAGTTCAGCACTTCAGTTGATTGTTTGATTGCTATTGCATCCCTTCTGTTCGTAATCTGGTGGTCCTGGCACGTCTGCTGGTGATGCTGGAACATCCCTCTTGCTACCTTTTTGAAACGATATAAAAATACAAGATGTTTCTTAAAGCCACCATTCTGACACATATTTCTCTAATGCCGCATACACACGAGCGGACTTTTCGCCCAGACTGGTCCGACAGTCTATCCGACGTACTTTTGGCGGACTTCCAACGGACTTTCCTAACGAACTGACTTGCCTACACACGATCACACCAAAGTCCAACAGATTCGTACGTGATGACGCACGACCGGACTAAAATAAGGAAGTTGATAGCCAGTAGCCAATAGTTGCCCTAGCGTCGGTTTTAGTCCGTTGGACTAGCATACAGACGAGCGGATTTTTCGACCGGACTCGAGTCCGTCTGAAAGATTTGAAACATGTTTTATTTCCAGGTCCGTCGGACTTTTGGGGAAAAAAGTCCGCTGGAGCCCACACACGATCGTATTGTCCGACGGAGTCCGGTCCGCTGGACCAAGTCTGCCGGAAAGTCCCCTCGTGTGTACGCGGCATTAGAAGTCTGAATGTGATTGGAGATGCAAGATATGCTAAATAGTAGTCTTTATTATCGAAAAGTATAAAAACCTTTTTGTTCCTGTATTCATTCTAAAGCTTTTTCCCCTTACACGTGTCTTATTGACTGGCTTTTAAAATCAACTCCAGATTAATAATCCATGCTCTTTGCCGTATATTTTATAGCACAGGAATAAATCAGTGGAGGGACCAGCTAAAGCCAACACAGATTTTGCAGAATGTGGCCAGAATAAAGGCAGTCCCTCCGCCGGTGTTCTCAGAAAGCGGAACCAAAGTCAGCTTTTCAGGACGCGACTATGTACTCGAGAATTTAGGTGAGCGGAATCTTTGTAAACTGCCAGACCTCAATTCAAGCATAAAGAGTCCTTTTTAATGACTAAATGTCTGCTTTAATTTTACAACTTTGATTTGATAACTAAAGTTCCTCAGGTTGGATGCCTTGAAGCCATACATAGCAACTCATTGGTAAAACCAATCATGTTTAATTTCTTTTAAACTGCATATTTGTGAGAACCTGAGCAAAGTGAATACTTTTTATTTATTCTAATGAAATATCCATTTAATATTTCAGTACTATGTGCTCTGGCATTTGTCCTTTCAGAGACCTTTTCCCAAGAATTTTTTCTTTTTTTTTTACTTGTGTTGACTTGTTTTCCCCTACAGCCACTAGAAGAATGGCTTCTTAATAAGGAAATACAAGAGCACTAATGATGTGGAAAATTCATCAACTCATAATACCCAATCAGATTTTATCCATGAATGGTTCAGACCATAGAGAACTATGTAAGATAATATCTGATTGTCATGGGTGCATCCAGCACGTTGCATTTTGCCTTACTACGTAGGTCAGTGAAAGCACATTACTGGTGGGGAAAAAGGATTATGATGGAGTCTGACCAATCCTGCAGGAGCACTCAGAAGTCCATATTATTTGGACCCTTTAATATGGTTCTGCCTTTAATGAATCTTACCATTTTGGATTATAACTATCATGTTACAATTGTATTTACACTCACCGGCCACTTTATTGGGTACACCTGTTCAATTGCTTGGCAACACAAATTGCTAATCGTCCAATCACATGACAGCAATTCAATGCATTTAAGCTCTAGGGTTTACAGAGAATGGTCTGAAAAAAAGAAAATATCCAGTGAGTGGCAGTTCTGTAGATAAAAATGCCTTGTTGATGTTAAAGGAGAATGGGCAGACTGGTTCAAGATGATAAAGGCAACAGTAACTCAAATAACCATAACGAAGGTATGCAGAATACCATCTCTGAACGCACAACACATCAAACCTTGAAGCAGATGGGCTTCAGCAGCAGAAGACCACACTGGGTGCCACTCCTGTCAGCTAAAAACAGGAAACTTAGGCTACAATTCTCACAGGCTAACCAAAATTGGACAATAGAAGATTGGAAAAAGTTGCATGGTTTGATGAGTCTTTCTTTCCACTGTGACATTCATATGGTAGGGTCATAATTCGGTGTAAACATTATGAAAGCATGGATCCATCCTGCCTTGTATCAACGGTTTAGGCTGGTTGTGGTGGTGTAATGGTGTGGGGGTTATTTTCTTGCCACACTTTGGGCTCCTTGGTACCAATTGAGCATCATTTAAATGCCATGGCCTACCTGAGTATTGTTGCTGACCATGTCCATCCCTTTATGACTACCTTGTACCCATCTTCTAATGACTATATCCAGCAGGCAAAAGTGGAACCAACCCGGTACTGGCAAGGTGTACCTAATAAAGTTGCCGGTGAGTGTATTGTATATAGCAATGGTGGGCTTTGAGTGAAGCCTTAGGCTGGGTTCACACTGATGCAAATTGGATGCGGGTCTCCCCGCATTCAATTCGCATGATAGGAGAGTGTGACTGGCTCGCAATGGAGACACAGCTCAGAGGTGGCTGTGGTCCGGATTGTAGAAGGGTCTTGTGCATCTTTTGGCTCAGGTTCAGGTGTGAATTCAGGCAAAAATTCAGACCTGATCCACACCTGAATTGGTTTACGGGGACGCCCTGGACCACCTGCTGTGAGCCGCGGCCACAGCAAGTCTGAACCCAGCATTAGACCTCACCAAAGGGCAGCACATAAGTCAATGAGTATATTGCACACAAGAGGATATAGTCAAAGCTTAATGGTCTGAGGCTGTGAACAAGATGTGTAGAGCTTGTGGATACAATACAAGAGATGGTTAGAGACTGCAGATGTGATACAGGAGTTGTTCAGAGACCACAGACATGATGCAAGAAATAGTCAGAGAAGACAAAGTACAGGAGACTGTTGGAGACGGTACACATGATATAGAAGATGCTGGAGACATTCTTCAGGAGACAGTCATAGACTGAAGACAGTATTGCATGGGACTGTAGAAATCACTGCTACATCGAGCCGCACAAAAAGTGCCAAAGATTCACAGGTTGGGTAATGATCTGTAATGCCACACTTGCCTGAGTTCTTTGCTGACCTGTGAACATGTTGCCTTTGAACTAAATTTAAAAAAAACGCCTCATTATAGGACAAGGTAAAAGCAGCCATCACATTCCCATTGCGGGAACAAAATATGCATAATTTGATAACATGTTTTTTAACACATCACCCTAATGTTTTATTTAGAGGCAAATAAGAAAATGCATCAGCACTTGGGACCTGCCAATGAGAGGCTTGCTCTGTATGTACTACGAAACCAAGGCCTAGTTCCAGAGCATGTTGAAACCAGGACATTGTATAGCACTTTCCAACCAAACCTCCCACAAGTAAGTCATCCGTATACTGGAACACTGTTTTTCTTTATTTTACTCAGAAGTACAGATTAATGGGTACATGAAGGATAAGCATAGAGGGCAGAGACAACCCATGAGACAAATGCATATCCAGTCATGTAACAAACCGATTAGGGGGGCATGAGGACTTTAAATTTTGTAGTACTGGGATCCTAGGTATGATTCCTTCCAAGTTTACATGAATTCTGTAGGTGATCCAGTATTTGTGTGGTTATCAACAGGATTCCCCTTAGAAACCAAGAACCTGCCGATAGGTTAACAGAAAACGATTCATGCAAAAAGCATAGAGGCTACCATTGCTGGCCTTGTCTTCTGGAATGCTAATTGTTTGCTTATCAGCCTATGCAGTACTTTTAAAAGATAAATTTACCTTTTAAGGAAAAAATAATACATTTACATATTTTTGCAGAAAAAAGTGCATTAATTTTTCTCACAAGGGCCTGAAAAGCATAGCGCCCCCGATCCGTGGACTGTCGGTGCAACGCTGGGCTCCTGCAGACCTGTCCTTCAGCTCTCTGCCCATTCCTCTGTACGGGCTTTAGTTTAAAGAGCTGGAGGAAGTGGCATTGGACTATGGGTGTGCTAATCAGCACCCTCACAGTCTATTGAAGTTTTAGTCACAGATCCCTATGAATGAATGACAGTTACATAGTAGGTGAGGTTGAAAAAAGTTCATCAAGTCCAACCTATGTGTGATTATATGTCAGCATTGCGTTGTATATCCCTGTATGTTGCGATCGTTCAGGTGCTTATCTAATAGTTTTTTTAAACTATCGATGCTCCTCCCGCTGAGACCACCGCCTGTGGAAGGAAATTCCACATCCTTGCTGCTCTCACAGTAAAAAACCCTCTATGTAGTTTAAGGTTAAACCTCTTTTCTTCTAACTTTGATTGGCCACGTGTCTTGTTAAACTCCCTTCCGTGAAAATGTTTTATCCCTATTGTGGGGTCACCAGTACGGTATTTATAGTTATATATATTTCTCATTCTCTCTGGAGAAGAGACGCTTAAGTTCAGTGCTCGCAACCTTTCTTCATAACTAATATCCTCCAGACCCTTTATTAGCTTAGTTGCCCTTCTTTGTACTCGCTCCATTTCCAGTAAATCCTTTCTGAGGACTGGTGCCCAGAACTGGACAGCATACTCTAGGTGCGGCCGGACCAGAGTCTTGTAGAGCGGGAGAATTATCGTTTTATCTCTGGAGTTGATCCCCTTTTTAATTCATGTCAATATTCTGTTTGCTTTGTTAGGAGCAGCCTATCATCTACTAGGACCCCCAGGTCCTTTTTCCATCCTAGATTCCCCCAGTGTATAGATTGCATTCATATTTTTGCCACCCAAATGCATTATTTTAAATTTTTCTACATTAAACCTCATTTTCCATGTAGTTGCCCACCCAATTAATTTGTTCAGATCTTTTTGCAAGCTTTCCACATAATGCGGAGAAGTTATTGCCCTGCTTAGCTTAGTATCGTCCGCAAATGCAGAGATTGAATTGTTTACCCCATCCTCCCAGCTCGTTTATAAACAAAATAAATAGGATTGGTCCCAGCACAGAACCCTGGGGAACCCCACTACCCACCCCTGACCATTCAGAGTATTCCCCATTTATAACCACCCTCTAAACTCGCCCTTGTAGCCAGTTTTCAATCCATGTACTTACCCTATGGTCCATGCCAACGGACCTTATTTTGTACAGTAAACGTTTATGGGGAACTTTCTCAAATGCTTTTGCAAAATCCAGATACACCACCTTTATGGGCCTTCTTTTACCTAGATGGCAACTCACCTCCTCATAGAAGGTTAATAGATTGGTTTGGCAAGAACGTTTCTTCATGAATCCATGCTGATTACTGCTAATGATACCGTTCTCGTTACTAAAATCTTGTATATAGTCCCTTATCATCCCCTCCAAGAGCTTGCGTACTATTGATGTTAGACTAACTGGTCTGTAATTCCCAGGGATGTATTTTGGGCCCTTTTTAAATATTGGTGCTACATTGGCTTTTCTCCAATCACCTGGTACCATTCCAGTCAGTAGACTGTCAGTAAAAATTAGGAACAATGGTCTGGCAATTAC
Organism: Lithobates septentrionalis; assembly: GCA_037952835.1. Lineage (NCBI taxonomy): Eukaryota > Metazoa > Chordata > Amphibia > Anura > Ranidae > Lithobates > Lithobates septentrionalis. Next base: position 322,584 of record JBBDGP010001043.1, read on the forward strand.
TTGACTGAGTTCCCTAAGTACCCTCGGATGCAAGCCATCTGGTCCCGGGGATTTATTAATGTTAAGTTTCCTAAGTTTACCTGTGATGTGATGTGTCATAAAGATAAACACTGCAGTTTTGGTTACTGAAGCCCCCCGATTCCTTTGTGCAGACTGAGGAGAAGAATAAATTCAATACCTTTGCCATCTCCCCATCCTTTGTAACCATGTGTGCCGGCAGGTCCTCGCACAGCCATGCCAATTTTAAATGCAACAGCTGCTGGGGGGAAAGAGAGGAACCCCCACCCATTGCAGGGGTGAGGGGGACATGCCGCAACATGTTACATGTTCAATACGGGTGTAACATCTAACATTTTCTAAAGGTAAACCTCTCCCTTAGGTCAGTGACCCAGGACAGTCTGAGTTTTCTGATCTACACAAAAGTTTCAGGTCGGAAACATTTAAACGCAGTGGCTCAAAACAGCCAGTGGCTACAATTCTTATAGGGCGTACACACGGTCGGACTTTGTTCGGACATTCCGACAACAAAGTCCTAGGATTTTTTCCGACGGATGTTGGCTCAAACTTGTTTTGTCTACACACGGTCGCACAAAGTTGTCGGAAAATCCGATCGTTCTAAACGCGGTGACGTAAAACACGTACGTCGGGACTATAAATGGGGCAGTGGCCAATAGCTTTCATCTCTTTATTTATTCTGTGCATGCGTGGCACTTTGTCCGTCGGATTTGTGTACACACGATCGGAATTTCCGACAACGGATTTTGTTGTCGGAAAATTTTATCTCCTGCTCTCCAACTTTGTGTGTCGGAAAATCCGATGGAAAATGTCCGATGGAGCCCACACACGGTCGGAATTTCCGACAACACGCTCCGATCGGACATTTTCCATCGGAAAATCCGACCGTGTGTGGGCTCCATCGGACATTTTCCATCGGAAAATCCGACCGTGTGTACAGGGCATTAGAGTATAGCCATAGTAGCCCCATATTTCTTTTATTACAGGCTTTAGCCTGGTACACATCTATTTTATTTATTTATTTTTTGCTCAACCCAACGGGTTGAATGAGAAAAAAAAGATAGCTCAGCTCTGGTCGGAGCTGCTGTATGAACAATCTCCCCTGCTGGGCTATTGTGTTCTGACAGGGAGAATGTCCCACCCTCCCGCCAGAACACTCCGGCCAGCGCTCTCCGCCATTGGCTGATTGGGAGCCGGTCGGCTGCTGGTTTTCCAGAATGCTCATCTGACAGAAGCCAATCGAAACGGCCCCAGTTCCTGTCAGACCGACTTCCATACAAACGGGCCAGAATGTCGGCCGTTTTTTATTGAACTGGTTGATGTCACCCGGCATACAGCTGGTGTGTACTAGGCTTTACTGTAATAAATTAGTTCCCACCCACGTTTAGAGCAGTGAATCTGTATGATTCTGGAAAGGAACGTAATGTTTACTTCTCTCTAGATCGGGGACTGATGTGAATGTTTCATTTTACTCTGGTGTGCAACACATTGATGGGAATAAAATTAATTGGTTATTTTATGCCTGTGTAAGTGGTCAAATTTGCATTTGCATTGTAACATATTTTCTACAATCTATCAAACTATGTTTTAAATCACACATTTTTTAATTGTTAACCAATTCATCCCTTGCAGGGCAGACTGGAGATGTGGGTTGATGTCTTTCCTAAAAGTATGGGACCTCCTGGACCTCCCTTCAACATCACACCCCGAAAAGCCAAGAAGTAGGTGATCTTGCTTAGATCTGTTTCAATGAAAGCTTCACTCAGATTTTTCAGACATAAGAGCATAAGGTCAAAGAATATGTGCCAAGCACTAAGTACTGTATATATTTTTCTAGACATCGGTCTTGATATTGAGGTACTAGTAATAAACCAAACTGAAGTTTAAGCATTTTTTTTCTAATCTGCCAACACCAGGTTTGCTCTGGCTGCACTTAAAGCCAAACTCCAATCTCTGTCTCTTTTTGTTGTATTAGCTATATCCTGCGAGTAATAGTATGGAACACTAAAGATGTGCTGCTGGATGAAAAAAGTATTACTGGGGAAGAAATGAGCGATATCTATGTCAAAGGGTAACATTTATTTATTTATTTACCTAAATGTTTAACTTATATCTATGAAGTATTTTCATGTACATATTGACAGCTTTTATGTAGCATTTTAACATTTTAGTTAACTGGTTTTACAATGTAGTTTATTTGCTCTAGTGAATTTCAAATGTAAAATAAATAAGAATTGTGAATGTTTTAACCACTTGCCAACCGCCGCACGCCGATGTACGTCCAAAGTTTGGCGGTGGATATCATTATGGCAGCAAGATCACTTTTATCGGTGGTGGGAAGGGCCCTCCCCTCTCGCCGCGATCTGATCCCCTCCGCCGCTTACCGGAGCCGTCGGTAGCGGCGGAGGCAATCGCGTCTGTCTCCCTGCTGTGCCTGGAGACGAGTGAGGCTAAGATGGCGCCCACTCGTCTCCATGACACTGCTTAAAGTCTTAAAGGCACATTTTTTTCAAATGACTTTTTTATTTTTTATTTTTATTTTTTATTGCATTTTAGTGTAAATATGAGATCTGAGGTCTTTTTGACCCAGATCTCATATTTAAGAGGTCCTGTCATGCTTTTTTCTAAGGGATGTTTACATTCCTTGTAATAGGAATAAAAGTGACACAATTTTTTTTTAAACAGTGTAAAAATAAATAAAATCATGTAAAATAAATAATAAAAAATTAAAAAAAAATTTTTTTAATACTCCCCGTCCCGACGAGCTCGCGCGCAGAAGCGAACACATATGTGAGTAGCGCCCGCATATGAAAACTGTGGTTAAACCACACATGTGAGGTATCACCGCAATCGTTAGAGCGAGAGCAAAATTTCTAGCCCTAGACCTCCTCTGTAACGCAAAATATGCAACCTGTAGAATTTTTTAAACGTCGCCTACGGAGATTTTTGAGCGTAAAAATTTGACACCATTCCACGAGCGGGCGCAATTTTGAAGCGTGACATGTTGGGTATCAATTTACTCAGCGTAACATTATCTTTCACAATATAAAAGAAAATTTGGCTAACTTTACTATTGTCTTATTTTTTTATTCAAAAAACTGAATTTTTTCCAAAAAAAAGCACGCTTGTAAGACCGCTGCGCAAATACGGTGTGAAAAAAAGTATTGCAATGACAACCATTTTATTCTCTGAAGTGTTAGAACCCCCAAACATTATATATTGTTTTTTTTCTAAGTAATTTTCTAGCAAAAAAAAACTGTTTTAAACATGTAAACACCTAAAATCCAAAACGAGGCTGGTCCTTACGTGGTTAAAAGAACACTTTCCTAGTGATGAAACAGATTTATTTTTTTTTGTCCATCTGTGCTGAGAGCTACTGTATGTAAGCTACCATTGTTGACAGCATGTGAAAATGTCCATTGCAATGTCAGTAATTTAAGTTACTGACCCATAACAGGTATAGCTATCAAGAATTCTGACTTTCATCTGCCAAAATGCCTGTTCCAGGTTAGTGACTCTGTATTGAAGCTACACAAGGATACAACTGGCATTTTCATCTGGAGGTTACTGAAGCTTCCACATTCATCATGATTTAAAGGATAAGTTCACCTTTGAGAACATGTTATATGTTCCACCTGTTATTAGGATGGAACATGTAACCTGTTCCCACTGCTGCAGCCATTCCCCAACCTTCTGCCTCTAGTGACAGCGAACTGGGGATCTTCTCCCCGAATTCACTGTCACAATTTAAAAAAAAAAAAAAAACTGGCCATGTGGGTCTCCGCCCACCCAGCCATGTCATTCATTCACAGAGTTCAGTGAATAACCTACAAGTACTGACATCCTTTGCAGCTGTCGGCTTATAACTCTCAATGAACTACCAGTGAGCATTGCTCAGCCATTCACATGGAGCTTTGTATTCTATGGATGGTGGAGGACAATCAAAGGAAGCTTTGTGTTCTTTCCTAGAATACAAAGCTCTGTATTAAAGGCAGAGCAGTGCTCGGCCCAACTCGATTTTGTTACAGGAATGGGATGGGAAGTTCCCTTCCTGCTGCTGTAACACAGTGCTGTATACAACTGAAGCTACCATACAGTTTATACAACGCATGTAGCCACACTGCATCCCCACATACTTCATTTGGACCAGCTTGAATCAAAAAAACTATTTAACATCACTACAAACATCACTAAAAAGATCTACTTTAAGTCATGTGGCTGTAAATTTTAAATTGCATTGGACTTGCCTGCAATTGTCACTTTTTTTTTTTTTTTTTTTTTGTTAATAAAGACACCTATCTTGGTATGCTTGCTTTATGAAATAAGTTTAAAAGGGTTACTTTTTTTCTATAACTGTATTGCGGCTAATTTGTGTGGTCATTTTAGGTACAGACCCTGTTTAGAGGATGACTTCTTCCCAATTCTGAACTAAATAAAGGCAATTCAGTGGAAGAGCAGACATGGTTGTCTGCAATACAGTCTGCTTGGTTGTGTTTATATTGGCTAAATGAGCACCAGATGAGAATCGGCAATTGGAGATCACGCCAGACCTGCATTTATAGGCTCGAGAGCTTCCTTTCCTTGTTACTCGATTTCATGGCTGGTCTGAGAAGATCAGTATGTGAAACACACTTGTAAACACACACTCAAGGGTTTTAATCAGGGCAGACTTTATTTGGAAGCTAGTGAAAGCATAAGTTATCAAGGTCATATAAAACTCAAATGTATGTGCCTATTGCTTTTCAGCTGGATTCCCGGCAATGAGGAGAACAAGCAGAAAACAGATGTGCACTATCGGTCATTGGACGGTGAAGGAAACTTTAACTGGCGATTTGTGTTCCCGTTTGAATATCTTCCAGCAGAACAGCTCTGTGTTATTTCTAAGAAGGTGGGCGCCTGAAA